>CM042316.1:9722326-10172326 GCA_023566125.1 Zingel zingel | reverse complement strand
AGGGTAAGACTTTTCACGTTAGCCAACTGAAGTAGCTAGCCTACTGTACACATTAGCACCTATTTGTTTACGCTAGTAACTGCTAGCTAGGGATTGGCAGGCTAAGTGACTGAGAGTACTTAGTGTGATAATGTAACGTTAGTGTAACCGAGGGTTTCTAATACTGTCTAGACTCAGGTCTGGCTGTAAAATAAAGACCCAGGCTTCCAATGCCGAAACCCAAGACGCCACTGACTGCACGTCTCACTTTATTCAACCCCGACACAGTCAAACGTAAGAAAATAAAACACTTTATCCACTTCCGTTTTTCCCTTCACAATAAAAGCTCTGTGTTTACTGCAACTTCCTCGTAAGCCTCAACTGAGAGGTTACACAATAAAATACCTGACATTAGTATTGCATGTCCGTTATGGCACGTTCATTTGTAGAATATGCAGTGAACATAGCCAAAGTTACATCACAGTAACTGTAACCTTAACTAACCGCAAATTAAAACCTGCAAACGTTAGCCCAGTGCATAACAACAATTGTTGATTGCTGAACAGAAATCGTGTCAGATGGAGTGTCATACGATTCAAGTAGCCTACTGTAAGGTTGAGGATAACCTTACACAATATTTACACTGCTCTATTCCAGTAGATAAATGTATATGTCTTGGCAATGTAATACATTTTTTTTCCAGTTACATAATATAGGCTATTTATCAGGCAGCTGCCTGTGCAGTCAGTCTTTTGGGTTAAAATGGAATTGCAGGTTGTTGTTGCACTGTCTCAGATTTTGTTCAAACCATGTCTATATCAAGAATGTGTCCCAAAACCAAGGCCTGTAAAATATTTCTGTTCAAATCCTATGTCTTCATATTTTCAACCCTTGAAATTACTTCAGTTTTACAGCCTGAAAATCACATTATCTGGGAAGCAGTATTTGGACATTAATATAATGAAAAATATTATTCAAAGGCAGCCCAAACTTTGTAGGGTGGAAGACAAACGTGTCAATATGACTGAACCATTACAAGTTTGTATGGCATGCCCTAGATTTGGAAAAAAGTGTGAAAAGACTGACATTAAGGGTAGCATCAACTTTGAGCAAAATTTAAGAGGGTGCAGCAACTGCTTTCCTGGATTTAGTCTGATTTGACACAGAATGACCCAGCTGCATGTCATCTGGCTCAGATCCTCCCACTCAGTGTTACTCTGCATAGCTTTCTTACTGTATGTTATGTTCTGAACCATGAAGAGATTAAACATTTTAAAGGTGATAATTCAAGGTTAGTGAAGTGAAGCTGTCGAGTGATTTTGTTCGGGGTAATTGTTTTTACATCGACTCAGGCAGGTTAGATATTTAGCAAAGTCTACTTAGACAGTGATACATTTAGAAAAATAAACATTGTGTTTTGCGTAAATATCTGATCCTTCTGCTATTACGAAACACAATTTTGGCTGTTTATAGCATTATCTCTTTTAATGTGATAAAAACACTAAATAATAATTTTGACTATGTATTGGTATGTAATTTACGGTAGTGTAAGGTGCTGGAAAAAACTTTAAAATGGACCTTGAAAGTGCTTGAATTTGAGCTTGTACCTGTGTTTGTCTGTTTGTTAATTTTCTAAGGTGACATTGTCCTTCTAATAGTTCCCTTAGGGATTTTTCATAATTTTTAACAAATACATGCTTATGAATGTATAATATTGATACACTGCTGTGTTGATTTAACTGCTTTTATTTAGGTGGAGGTCTGGAATTAGAGCTTCTCTTAACCCTAATTGCTTGTTTTAAACACCAGCACAAGATTTTATTGCAGCTTGGTGATTTTTTTTTTAACAAGACTTAAGTCCGTTTTAATATCAAGTGAAAGGAGTATGACAGTAGGGTTGCTAAAGAGATTTCTGAGCTACTGTCTTTATGCCTTTTTTTTTGTTGTTGTTTTTTGTGTCGAACAGGGTGGGATGGCTATTGGGATGCAGACCCCTGGGATGCAGTTCTTGGGTCAGCCACAGTTTATGGGTATGAGACCTGCTGGACCCCAGTATACTGCGGACATGCAGAAACAAATGGCAGAGGAGCACCAGTAAGACTTCTTTACACTAATTTCATGGTTCTTGTTTGTTTTTTTTTGCTTTTTTTGTCTCTGTGTGTGCAATGTAGTCAACTGAGTAACTCCATACTAAATTTATAAATGGATGGTGCAGCAGTAGTTCAGTCCGTAGGGACTTGGCTTGGGAACCGGAGGGTCGCTGGTTCAAGTCCCCGTACGGACAAAGTACGGAGTTTGGAGAGGAGCTAGGTCATCTCCTGGCCACTGCTGAGGTGCCCTTAAGCAAGGCACCAAAGCCCCAACTGCTCGGGCCTGTGTGTAATGTGTAATAACTAGGGATGCACCGAAATGAAAATTCTTAACCGAAAACCGAAAAAGAGGAAACTAAGACTGAAACACCGAAAGAAATTATGCCAATTATTAGTACCATTGCATTTATTGCTATGACTGTGTACTAACTTTACTGAAATCAAGGCATTGCAATTGTATAAATTAATATTAAAGTTTCAAAGAATAAATCAACTACAAATTATGCAAATATGTATTTAGCACATTGCAACAATGCACAGTATAAAATAAAATTCAAACTTAAATGTTTAACTTGACCCCACTCATGTGTACATTAAATAATAATGTACAGGCCTACAGAAAGGTTTTAAAATTATATTATTATATATCTCCCGACGTGGAGAAAGTAAAGCCTCACAGAGCTGCTTTCACGGCTGGCGACTCTTAATCTTGTTAAGTTGTTTCACAGAACTAAAACTTTACTATTTATTTTTCCCTTCCAAAAATATTATTATAGTCCCCCCTTTTTCTTTTCAGAGTGGTTTCTATCCATATATGTCATTCTGATCATTGCATCTAGACGCATTGCCTTTCTTTTAATAATCTTGTCTTTTAGAATAATGTTTTGTACTGTGGTGTCTATGTTTATTTTTTGATTTATTGTCTGTGAGTATGCTACTTACCTGAGCAAAATGAATTTCCTTTTGGGGACAATCCATCTATCCATCCGTCCTCTAATATTCACAACTTATGAAATGCCATTTGTAAACTCTGACAAAGACAGGCTTCTTGTCTGCTTTATACTTTTTGTGATTTATAATTTTAAGATATTAAACGGGTATTGATTGCTATGTTAAATGTCAGTTATATTGGTGGGCCATTAGGACCTACTGGTTTTTTGGAGGCCTCCTTTTTTCCCCTCCATTTATTTATGTAATGATGAAGCTGCATACAGTTTTGTGCCCTGTATGTTACTCATGCTCAGTCAAAACCCTTTCTTCTCCAAATGTGTTCCCCTTTTCCCGACCTATTTAAAAATACGATTTACTTGACTCTCCATATAATGTCTGTACTCTTCCTGTCCTTCAGAAAACGTCTGGAACAGCAGCAGAAGATGCTGGAAGAGGAGAGGAAAAAAAGACAATTTGAGGAGCAGAAACAGAAGCTGAGACTGCTCAGCAATGTCAAACCCAAGGTGAGAAAAAGAAGAAAGTAAAATGGCTAAATAAACAGGATGTGGAGCATTTTAATGGCATGTCCACTGCTCATCTTTGTAACCCTCTGGGCTCTTGATCCTCTATTGTTGTGTACTCAGACAGGAGAGAAAAGCCGTGATGATGCCTTGGAGGCAATCAAAGGCAACCTGGATGGCTTCAGCAGAGATGCCAAGATGCACCCCACTCCATCATCACAGACCAAAAAGCCAGGTACCTTCACCTCAGTCCTTTTACTTGTAATCACTGAGATTTTGTTCCTGTTGTTCCTCTCCATCAGCAGATCTGCTCTCTGTTGAAATGCCTCCGTCTGAGAATAACACCTGGATTAGAGGCAGGTCAGCACGATGACTGCCCAGCTGGCAGCCAGACGAGCCAAAGTTATGATTTTCTGTCTGAGAGTATAATATTCAACACAGATTCTTAATCATATTTCTTTAAGCACATTATTTTCCAGTCTCTCACTTCATCTGTTCACCAGTCAGTATTGCCATTACCACTTTTTATTAGTATTTATTTGAATGTGTTCAATACAGCATCTGTTTGTGAACCTCAGTGTTCACGTTCTTTTCCACTATAGAGTTTCCTCACTTAACTTATTCCTGTGCATTTCAAAAAAATGTAGTACTGCATTTAACAGAGTCTGAAATAATACTGTATAGCTTTTAGGTTTGTGAAACGAAGCAGTCTGCTAGTGGCTCCTCGTTTATGAGCCTATCAAATTGTTTAATTTGACAAGTTTAAAAGTTATTATTATTAAATATTCACAACTAGGCAAGCTGAAACGGTCCAGTATTTTACAAGGAAAAAGCAAAGATTCGAGACAAGTCAGAAAAAAGAACATACATTTACATACAAGATCAATGTTTTTACTTCTTTCTTATCTCATTAATCATCTCAATACTCCTCATATTTATCTTGGGATCCAGTGGAAAGGTCCCAATCTATAGGTCAGGTCTGCTTTAGAGTCATTATTCTGTACAAATGTTGCAGTTCTAAAAATTGAGAATAAGTAGTTGAGCTGAATAGCATTTTTAATTTAATATTAATTAAATGCTGCATGTCAAGATCTTGGTTGAATTTGCAATGCCACAATTTCTGGTCTTGCTCAAAGTAGTCTTTCTCTCACTCTTGCAATGTGCAGCCCATCATTCATTCTTCATTGTAATGTCTGTCATGTGTTGTGCCATCATCATTATTTCTTCATTTTTGCAGACTCATCGCCACCACACCCGTCTGTCACAGCTCACTCTCTTACCCCAGATTTGTCCGAGGACAATGATGAGTTTAGTGACTTTCAGGGGCCTGTAGACGCCCCCGCCTCCTTCCCTCCAACCGCCTCCACTTCCTCCACCTTCGGCCTCTCCTCTCAGGCCCTCAGCCAGCCTTTGTCCTCTGCCCCCAAGACAGGTTTTTCTCAGGACGATGACGAGTTTAGTGACTTTGTTCAGGGTCCTCTCAATGATTTCCCTGCCTCCAACTTCCACCTCTCCTCTCAGACCCAAGTCCAACCTTCATCCCCTTCCATGAAGGCAGGTCTGTCCTCCTCCTCTTCCTCCTCCCTCCCTCAGTCCCTCCCTGCCTCTGTGTCCGTTCCCACTGTCACCCAACACTCTGCTGTCAACACCAGCACCCACTCTACATTTCAAGGTAACTCCTTTTGCTTTGTTGACACCTTCCCTCTCATCCTCATAGTTCATACTCAAATCATTTACACGTTGATGAATGAATCCAGAGGATTTGTTTTACTTGTAGTGCTGCTTTTGTTGCTGATGCTGAATATTTTCACTGGCACGTCTGGATCTTGAGTTGGTTTTGACCTGCGTTACAGTGTGAGAGCATGCAGCAGATGGCCTGGCCTCATTACCTAAACATTTAAAGCTACCAGACACTTCAAACTAAGCAAACAAGTATGCAGAATCAATTAGAAACTCACCTTGCTTCATCATTAGAAAGTGAGAATGTTTCTCAGTAGGTTTTAACAATATAGTAGCTGAATCCATCATTGAAACTGAATCCGTTGGTGGTTTGATAGAAGACCGTCACACTCATGTGTCATCTGCCGTCTAGTCCCTTGGATGAGCAGCTGCTCTCTGACAGCTCTCTGTCTCTAGACTATGAATGATAGGACAGAGAGATTACCTTCTGTCCAGAGAAGATCAACAGCTAGCCCTCCATCGAGTGTCATCCCCCCAATCCTCTGAGACATTTCTGACCTAGTTGTTAAGCGTCTGGAATAAGAAGATTAGATAGTCTCGGGATCGCTTCCCTCTGACAGAAGAGGACATAGGCTTTAGGAATATGCAGCTTTATGTGAAAAAGATCATGTAGAATCGAAATTGCAGATTGCGTAAAAAATGAGACATTGTTAATTGGTTCTAAAAAAAAAATTTTTTTAGAACCAAGGATTAATACACTAGAGTATGTGCAGGGAGAATTGTAACATATATAACTTATAGAGCAGAAAATACATATATAAACAAAGATATAAAAACACTAAGAGGGAAATTCACTGAGCCTGTCATAAATTTAGTCAGTTGCGTCACCGCATTTTTTCCATTTAGTTGGGTATTTGCTAAGGCTACTATGAGCCCAGCTACAGTTAATTTGAGTTTCATAAAGTAACGCTAAATAAGATCTGGTGACAGGCCGTTTTTAAGCTAGTACGCATATCTGGACTGCAGTGCACTGCGCACAGATCACTGGAAAAAGTTATAGTTGTCATTTGTAGTGGTTGAAGAGAAGACACCTTTGGAACTGCAAGCATGTATTCATACAACAAGAGGAAGGCTGTATGTGAGGAAATGTTTGTTAAATAGCCATTGATGTTGTAGATATTGTCAGCTCAGTGACTGAATGGTTGTAAAAAAAATTGTTGTGGTAAAGATTTTTCGTAAAACTTTCAACCCATTTGATGATTATTTCTGTAAACAGATAAAATAATAATTTTAGAGATTACTCAGTAGGTATAACTTGCTGCTTTAATGATATTGCACTGGACTGGACGTGCTAAAAGTCAGGAAAATCAAGAAATCAGTTTCCCCCAGATTTTACACCTGCATTTAATTTCCCGGATGTTACATTTTAGATGCAATTTCCTCTGCTGCAGTGATACATCGGATCCCATATTTTGTGCTGCTGAATAGTAACGTCTTTAAAAACATATTACGAGACCAAACACACAATTTTAATTGCTGCTTTTCTCCCATTTTACCTCTGTGTTGTTCTTTAATAAATACGGAAAACTGAAATTGACTGAGTGCCTACAAAAGGGCCACAAATGCTTAGTAAATATCCCCCTAATCCCCTTATAGTAACAAGTGTAACTCAGTTTGGCTTCAGAGAAAAAGGGAAACTTTAGCTGCTGTGTATAGCCAGTGTGTGTTATCAAGAAACCTGTTCCTCATTCACCCCTCTAGGCCCATCCCTGGAAGAGAAGCTATTTTCCTCATGCGATCTTACTGCTGATACGATGGCACAGGTTAGCTTTAAATCCAAGCAGAGTTTGGCTGCAACGGGCCCTAGAGCCAAAGTTTCAGCCCAGTTTCACTCCAGCACTAAAGCGAGGAACTGGGCTGCTGCCCCTGAGGACTTGAATTCCTTCTTCGTCGCAGAAAAGCTACCTGAGGTCCCGGTGTCAGCACCCAGCATCCCCCCATCAGCTGCTGACTCGTCTCCTCAAACCAGTAGTGACAGTGGTGAGAGAAGTGCCTGTTTATTTGACTCCATAGCTGCTTTTCTCTTCTTTGCTTTGCTGCACACAATCAAGGCAGTAGTTTTCTTTCTGTCCTGGAGAAATACTTTCATTCTTTCTAACCCTGACAAATAAATTCTGCCCCACAGCTTAATCTATTCTATCTCTTTGAGTCTTAATTGGTTTATACCAGATTCTGGACTGGTCCTCATACTATTGTAGCCTATGTACTCTAATATAAAATCCTGCTGAGATTGTCTTCACCTCTGAGATTATTATGGAGTGGTGGTGCCTTTGGGGTATCCTTCCCAGTGTCTTTACATCTTCTCCTAAACCAAGTCTCTTCTCTTATTTCTGCCTGCTTTATACCCCTGTCACTAGAGGCCAAATCTCGTTGGAGAGGCCTTCTCATGTTGGTGCTTTCTGCACACGCATTGTGGAAATGGACTGTGTCTGTTGAGGTCCTGAGGTGTCAATAAGCTGCTGTTTCTTCCCTCGCTGTGTAACACCCTCTCAGAGAACGACCTCTGGTGCATGCTGACTGCTTTGGTTTAACAGGGATGCGCATGGATTGGCAGGTGCCAGTGGGGCCCAAACATAATCAGAGGCTGATTGTGCATGCCACTTGGATACTGCTTTGTGCTGTTATTTGTTTGTCTGTGTCCGTGTACTCTGTGTCATCGAGGGAAATATAGAGGCTCATTATGGAGTCTGGGGAGATATGTAAAAATATTAATTTAACTGTCCATTACTGATGAGTATTATGTGCTAAGTGGCTGCCTGAGTGCCTTGCAGACTCAAAAATATGCCTTGTTAAGGACTGACTTTCTTTTTTTAAATGTTTGTTACTCTATTTGCAAAACTGTTTATTTAGGTCAATGTCAGCGGTTAAATTAGAGTTTTAGTTATTTTTCCTACGAGCAGTCTCCTCTCTCCTGCCCCCCCCCCCCCCCCCCCCCCCCCCCCCTCTTCCTTCAAGCTAGAAATGGCTCACAGACTTATTTATAGATGTCTGACATGGCAGGACGCTTGTGATTCAGTGCAGGACAGCATTACATCTGCACCAAGCCTTCCAGACATCAGGTGTATGATTTTGTAGAGTTGAATAAAGGCAGGGCTCAGCTGCCAAGAGGCTGGGCAACTGTTTTTTGCAATAACAACTGTGTGTGTGTGTGTGTGTGTGTGTGTGTGTGTGTGTGTGTGTAGGCGTTGGCGTGTACCCTCAACAAGAGCACATTCAGCCCATGCTGCCAGCCTGGGTTTACAATGACAGCCACATCCCAGGTAAACATTTATACATGAATATAGTTGGTATAATGTGTTAGAAATGTGTTTTGTAAAAAGAAATTAAACTAAATCTACAGTTTAATTGAGAATTGTGTTGTTAACCTGTCCATTTCAAGCAAACAATATTTTCCTTTCTTTCTGTTTTTTATTTCTTTAGAAATGTTCAAGAAGGTTCTTGAATTCACCATGACTCCGGCAGGGATAGACACAGCCAAGCTCTGCCATATACTAATGTCATCAGGTCTTCCCAGGGAAGCACTGGGGCAAATCTGGGCTTCAGCCAACCGCACAACACCTGGCATGCTGACCAAGGAGGAGCTCTACACTGTACTTGCCCTAATTGGTGTGGCACAGGTAAACATTGGAGTCAAAACAAATTATCCCCTTAGAACGACTTCACTATTCATCCCTAATGGCTTCCACAGAGCCTCGCCATAAAATCCACACTGAAACTAGACAGGTTAGCTAGAAACGGGGAGAAGGAGGCAGCGCTGTGAATCAGCCCAGGGCTTGTGAAGCATTGTAAGCCAAATATATGGCTGAGTCCCCATCAGCCAAGTTTGGCAGGAGGTTTCTTATCATCCTTAGCCTGGCCCCGTCGCCACCACCCCTGGGAAGATACAAATCTGCAGGCAGCTCACGAATCGCTGCATGCCACCGCTTCCATGCGAGGAATAATAAGACACCTTTGGCAATGTAAATCTTCAAGAGCTTTAAAACACAAGCACAACAATTTGCATTCTCTTGTGAGGGGAAAATGTTTTAGTCTACTAGTGACTGTGTTTAAAAGGAACTTGACTGTGTTGAATAATTTATATGCAAACATCTGCTTTTTTCCTATTTTTGTGAATACACCATGGCATCAATTGAAATAGGTTCACAGTAGCCACTGTCCCGTGACACCTCTAATGATTCAATTGATCAACCTATTTTTAGGTTATGTGTATGTGATTTTGCTTTCTTAGAGAGGCAGTTATTTTTTACACTGTTACAGTATGTGTTCTGTGAGAAGTTTTTGACCAATGACGGATGTTTTTTGTTTGTATTTCCATTTTATAAGAATGGTTTTCTTGGCGATAGCTAGGTCAACTAGTACGTTTTTTTTTTTTTTTGTTGGAAGTTTAACTGAGGATAAATCACCAATTATGCACAATAAGGGGAGATAGAAGGGAGGGGAGGAATGCTGCAACCCAAGATTGAGGACATCTTCTGTGTTACCTTAAACCAAAAGTGCTGTAATTGTGGACAGAGCCATAAAGAGTGGAGGTAGTCGTCTGCGGTGCCCAGGGTGCAATGTGAACATGAATCTGTTGGAGAGGTCCATTTGTTGCATTTTTGTATTGAGTGATGTGTGTCCAATGGAGTACTGGATTAGTTGTAGATTTGTGCTCTTTTAAATTGCAGATGTATTGCTGCAGACCTGTGTCCAGAGTTTGATGTCAGACTCTTTCCCATTTAGCACTCATCTGTATAGGAAATTAATTTATATAAGTTAGAAATTGTTGTGGTAGTTGTAGAAAATGTCATGTTCTCTTCTACTACTCAGGGCAGCAGGAGTGGATTATTCATTATATTGATTTAGTTTTTTGATAACCGTTTTTAATTGTAAGTACTTGAGGCCATTTCCCCCTCTGACCCTATACCTCTGGATCAGGTTATTATAATTAGATGAAGTTTTCTTGAAATAGGTAGTTTAACATTTTTTGAAATCATTGTCACAATTTTCTTATAGTGGGGTGAAATTGAGATGAGATAACTGTGACAGTTTGGGTGACATGTTAATGCCCAAATATATGATTTTAGCAGAGGTGTACAAATAGTATGTGGCTGCAGGATTCCGTGAATTTTCTGAGATAGGAAGTATGGTTGGTTTGATCTCATTTATGGTGTAATCTGAAAGTTTATGAGATTGATTAACATCCTACAGGGAGTTTTGTGGATCTTGAAGGTAAAGTAAGGTATCATCTGCCTATAAATACAGTACATTTTATTTTGTTTCCAGAGTGAATGATTTTTTTAGTTTTGTAGTGACATGGGTGTATTATATAGTGTTTTTATCTAGTGAATTAACAATTCTCCAACACCAAAGCCACAGTTCTTTATATCTAGTACTTTACCAAATGCTTTCTTTGCGTCTAGTGAACTATATTTGTCTTTGTTTTGTAACGTTGTGAGATGTTTCAAGTTAAGAATCTTCTGAAGTTGTTAGTGTAGTGTCGTGACTTGACTTGATTAAACCGGTTTGGTCACTGTGGATTAAAGATGAAATTCAAAAGGGAATTCATCTGGTCCAGGTGCTTTATTGTTTGGCATTTGTGTAAGAGTTCAGAGAATGATGTCATTATTGTTGGGGCCATATATCTTTGCAATTCTAAACACTTTATTGTAGATTGAGGCATGTTTTATGATATATCTTTCCTGTAGGTTCAATATTTATATTTTAGAGTAAAATGTATTTGTTCATGAAATATGAATAGATACACCTCTTTGTTTATTGTTGTAGGGTAAGTATCTAAAAAGACTAGGTTGTGTTGTGGGAATTTAGGATTTATTCTTCAGTTATTTAGGTATGTTTCTTGTAAAAGGCATATGTCTGCTTTCAATATGATTAGGTGATCTGTAACTTTTATTATTTTTGCCTGTAAGCGAATGCCAGGTACATGCCATGAAATAAAGAATAGAAAACAAAAAAAAATAAAAAATCTATTAGTTACTCCTTGAGGTATGTGGGGCTGGGTCGTTGTGTGTAGAAGTATGAGCATATGAAATGGGGAGGCAACAAGGAGAAAGAAAATGTAGGGACGTGTGTGTGAATGCAATTATACTCTCTCTTTACTTAAGTACTTTCACTTTGCTTTTGATGAGTTTTTAATGTTTGTAGTGTTCCAGTTTGGCAGTGATTGGTCGGGGGCTTGATGTGCTTACCGAGTCTGTGATTGCAATGGAAAATTATTTTGTATCTGAGGGAATGTTGAAATGAAAAAAGCATGAAGGTTTTGAGCAGAGCTTCTGGGTCATCAGCAGGGGTTAAAGTGGGCATATGGATATGTTGACAATAAGAAAAACATAAAATATCATGAGTCCTTTTAATCCTTTTTGCCTTGTTTCAGAGTGGCCTCCCAGCAATGAATGTGGAAATCCTCAATCAGTTCCCTTCTCCACCAGTGCCCAACCTGCCGGCCCTGGCTATGGCCATGGCCCCAGTCATGCACCAGCAGCCCATGATGACCAAGCCCCCGGTTTCAATGGCCATGGCCACAGCAGCACCACCGGTCATGGCCATGACACCCGCGATTCAAGCACCCACAAACACTAACTTCATCGCCAGTTTCCCTCCTGCACAGGTAACACTGCCATGCCTTTAGTTCTGTATTATCCTTTTAGTTAAACGGTTTTTAATAGGTGAGGCGCGCCTCCCCTGGGGGGCGCCAAAGAGTCACAGGGTAGGCGCGACACATGAAGAAAAAGTAACGGTCCACATCTGTACAAATCTGTATGCAGCTCCATTGATATCGGTAATTACATGTATTAGCTTTAAAATGCATTGTTTCCTTGTCCCAAGTCAACAGAAGGCAGCATTAAGGGAGGAGACGGGACCCAGAAAAAAACGTAAGAAATATGATCCTGAGTACTTAAAGTTAGGTTTCACCTGGTCAGGGTCTGTGGCTGCACCCCTGCCTCAGTGTGTGGTCTGCAAGTTGAGGTGCTAGCAAATGATAGCATGAGACCATGCAAACTTTGCTGTCACATTGAAACTAAGCACACAAGTTTAGTGAACAAGCACGTTGAGTTATTTGAGAGGAAAGCGTGATGATTTGCAGTCACAAAAAAGCATAATACAGTCGTTTGGCACTATTAACATGAAGGCTACAGAAGCATCTTATCGTGTCGCGCTACGTATAGCGAAGGCAGGCAAGCCCCATAACATCGGAGAAACATTGCTGCTCCCTGCAGCTAGAGATGTGTGTACAGTGATGCTGGGAGAAGCTGCTGCTGCTAAACTTGACGCGATCCCCATCTCTGACAGTACCATCCAGCGACGAATATCAGACATGGCTTGTGATGTCAAAGAGCAGGTCCTGGACGCTGTTCATGAAAGCCCGTTTCACGCCATTCAGCTGAATGAGTCCACTGACGTCGCACACTGTGCTCAATTGATGGTGTACGTTTGGTTTATCAAAGAGCTCAGTGTGCAGGAAGATTTTTTTGTTTTGCGTTCCTCTACCCGCCCGCACAACAGCTGATTAACTTTTCAAGGCCTTGAATAACCTTTACCAGGCTAATGGCCTTGACTGGGGCCGGTGTTGTGGGATATGCACTGATGGGGCAAGAGCAATGACTGGCCGTCACAGCGGTATCGTAAAACAGACGCAGGCAGTTGCCTCTGTGGCTGTCTGGAAGCACTGCATTATCCATCGCCAGGCTTTAGCATCAAAAAGGATGCCCCAAGAATTGTGTGCCATTCTTGATGAGGCTGTCAAAATTGTGAACCTAATTAAATTGTGTGCTCTAAACGCCCGTCTGTTCTCAATCCTCTGCAATTAGACGGGCGCTCACTTCCAGCAGCTGCTCCTTCACTGCGAGGTCAGGTGGCTCTCGGGGCAAAGTCCTCACCAGGCTATGTGATTTGCGCAAAGAAGTCCTCTTCTTCCTCACCGAGATTAACTCCCCACTGGCAAAACATCTGGCAGACATGAACTGGCTTGCTATGTTGGCCTATCTCACCGACATCTTTGATAGGATCAACTCCCCCCTCAACACCTCTCTCCAGGAGAGTGCCACGTCTTTTCCACACACGAGAAAGTGTCTGGGTTCATGAAAAAGATGGACTTGTGGTGTGCTCGTGTTGAACGAGGTTCAGTGGAAATGTTCCCAACCCAGGAGGATGTTGGGATCAGTGGGTGAGAAACCCGTTCTCTTTCCCCGCCACACCCCGTGATGGACTGAGCCTGCAGGAGGAGGAGGCCCTGGTCGAGCTCAGCTCGAATATGGACTTGAAGCAGAGACTGGGAGAAATGCTGATCACACGTTTGTGGTTGTCTGTGGAGAGCGAGTTCCCCCAGATCTCCACTAAGGCTATCGAAGTCCTAATCCCCTTCGCCACTTGTGTGGGTTTTCCGCACTGACCCGGATTAAAAACAAATACAGATCAAGTCTGCAGGTGGAGGACGACTTGCGTTTATTTCTCTCTGCAGTGCAGCCCTGCATCGAACACCTCTACGCATCAAAAGCACGGCCTCACTGTTCACACTGAACAGGGGCGAATCTAGGATCAGACCTTAGGGGGGCCTTAGCCCCTAATCAGAATGTGACACAGATACAAGTTCTAATTTGAAGCACTAAAATTATCATTTTTAAGGGGGCTGAGATGAAATTTCATCTCATAAAATGGGTCTAAAATCGCCACTGTGGACGATTAAATTGAAACTCAAAGTTGTGTTGTCTTGAATGCATGAATTGGTTGGGCCATAGGGTTGATGCCGCTCTTGTAGCCCAAATGACATGAATGGCGCATGTTGTTTGTTGTTTGAATCTGAGGTTTTATGTGGCTGAAATTGTTAAAAAATGTGATGAAAATATGTGAATCTGTTTGATCTAATAACATGCCTTCAGTGCAGTTGACTGTTAAATGTTATGTGTTCCGTGAACAAAGAGCATTGTCGTTCATTGATCAGAGAGCTGTCCATTGTGCTGATTTTGTTAGAGACGATGTGCATCTCCTTCAGATGTGCCCTTAAGGCCCAGACACATTTCAACCATCGGGTGTCGTCTGAGGTAGCTTTGGCGCCGATGCATGAAGTTGGAAATTATTTGCTGTTGCAAAGAATCGTTTATGAATGCACTTTAAAAAAAGTTGGGGAAATAAAATGTCTTCAAATACAATATTACATTTTTTTTTACATTTTATACAGTTGTTACTGAAACTCATCATTGCCTGGAACACAAAAGATGGCATTTACTGCAGAGGTGTGTGTGGGTTAGGGCAGGCGGACGGGATTTTGGGGAAGGGGGGGCTCGGCTGTCCTTACCTACTCTGAGGGGAGGCTCACATTCACCCAATTTGAAAACCCCTGCTTTAGTTGATCATAATTCGCATCTGACTCACTTAAATGTTTTCGACTTAGGGGATCAAAGCCGATGACGATGACTTCCAGGACTTCCAGGAGGCTCCAAAGGCAGGAGCAGGAGACCAGGCCTTCACTGAGTTCCAGGGGGAGTCAGGTGGAAGTTTCCCCCCCACCATCGCACCTCAGCACCAAAACAGGTAATGGCTGTGAGTGCAGTGGTGACACTGAATAGGCCTAAATTATTAATTATTTTTCAATTTAGATATTGCAAAATGTTATATTAATTATAGCTTACATAATTAGCAATGCTTTAAAAAGCTCAACGTTGTAGTTGGGGATTTTCACTGTATGATATGAACCTAATGCTGAGTTTACATTACAAGAAATGTATATCTTCAGTGTTCCTCATTATGTCTGTCTTCATTTGCACTCTACCTAGTTGAAAAAATGTAAATGTTTGCAGTGATGAGGGTCTAATATTCAGCCCTCGTTGGTTGATTATAACTGAGCTATTCTCCATAATAACATAACAGTCAGGCACACTGTCTTAATATCTCGTAACAACCTCCCTTGAATAACAATGAGTTTGGGTCATTTCTTAATGAATTAATTTCAGTGGACAGTAGATAAGCTCATTTTTTTAAATGACTCTCCAAGCCCATGTGGCGAGACCGTCCTGTTCATAGAGAGGAAGCTAAAAAAGGCAATTATCCGTTGAAGAAGAAACGGAACTAAAGTATCTCACATCTAAGTGGCATAGGCGTTTTATAATTCCCCCTATCGCTCCATGAAAACGTACACTCTTGACTGTTTCAGCAATCTGAGTCTGAGATCGCTGTCTAATTAAATCGGAAGCTGAAAAGCTCATTTTGGTTTGCTAGCTTGAACTGGCAGGCATAACTTTCTGTCAGATGTGTTGCGGAGAAAGGGCTTTGAGGACATTTATATTCACTGGAAAGTGAGCTTAATGATTTTGCTTAATGCTTGGTTCTGTCAACGGATCAGCTACTTTTTCAATGTAAAGTAAGTTTTTTTTATACATGTTCAGCTTGTTTTTTTGTATCTCACAGTAGCATTGGAACGCAAAACGAATGGTCATCATTTAATTTGTTTGTAATACATAAACTTAGCACAAAAGTAAGGAAATTTGTGTTTGGTAGATTATTTCTCTATGGTAACAATGCTTTTTGGCAATACATCTTATACCGCGATATCTCTCTGCATTACGTTTATATACTGATACAACATTTGCTTAAAGAGATAGTTTTGACTACTGATCCACACCAACTTGTCCTCAAAACATGAATTTGTGGTTTTACAGGGGGTTATGTGCCAAACTATATCATGGCTGTGACCAGTAACTTCTTCGATACTTCAGTGGTTGCCTGGCAACATAACTGACCAGTAAAATGGCATTTTTGTTGAACAAACATGATATAAAATCTTAATCAGTGAGCTTTAGAGCTGCTGGTAGGCTGCTTTTGTTTTTACTGCTGTTTTCCAGTTTCCAGTCTTTTTCTAAGCTAAGCTAACGCACTGCTGGCTGTAGCTTCACATTTAATGAACAGACATGAAAGTGGTATTAATCTTCTCTTCTAACTATGGATACGAAAGCAAAAAAGCAAATTTCCTAAAATGCCAAAGTGTTTTTTTAATTTCCACTTTATTTAAAGCTAGGTACAAGTAGTAGACAATATCATTTATAACCATAAAAAATACTTTGGAAAGGTTTTTTTAAAAACCAAAAGCACTGCAACAGAGCTGGTTTTTTTGGACTGAATGCAACTTCAGGGAGGGCCAGCCATCTGTGCCAAAGTTAGAGGAGCAGTGTTGAAAGAAACAGCACAGATGTTCAATATCTCAAAAAGATATTTCTTAAAATAAGCAGCATAATGGCAAACATTGACAGACTTCATTGATCAGTAAAAACTAACAGTATATGGCGGTAGACAAATACTGATATGACCCACCTTTGTAGCGCTCTTTATGTGTGAATTTGTCTTTGTTCAGTATTCGCGTGAATAAAGCAAAGTTATAGATAGAAGTACTCTAAGCTTCCGTTAGCATCATCGTCACCATAATAATAAGTATTACCAAGAATGAGAAAGCTTTTAACAAACATTCACCAAACTTTTTGAGCCCAGGGCAAATGTTCTATCAGCTTATGAGGATTAGAC
Organism: Zingel zingel; assembly: GCA_023566125.1. Lineage (NCBI taxonomy): Eukaryota > Metazoa > Chordata > Actinopteri > Perciformes > Percidae > Zingel > Zingel zingel. Next base: position 10,155,558 of record CM042316.1, on the reverse strand, counting down.
TCTACTATTGAACCTCACTCTTCCTGATGTCTGACTACAGCTATTGTGTCCCTGCAGTGCGGCTGCCATGCTGACTCCAGTGTCTGGTTCCTCGTCTGCCTCCGTTACATCCTCTGATAAGTACGCTGTCTTCAAGCAGCTGTCTGTGGATCAGCCTGCAGAGCCTCCACCCCCTGCCTCAGGTACCTTCAATACCTCACATGGGGTGTTAGGAACATTGTGTACTCTCCATTAAATGCCCCATCCAGATAAACCCTGGGACGAAAAGATAAAGTAGGTTAGAGAGGGATACAAATATGATCTTCAGATGTTTACACCACCTTAGCAACACAGATAATATCTCATCTTTCATATGGGTTTCCATACATTTCACCATGACAGATGATCCCTGAATGTTTCCTACTGCAAATTTAACTCTACTTAAATTGTAATGCAGAGGAAATGATTTTCAGAGCAGCTTAAATGAGGGCATCTGCAGTTTAATGGAAACTTCTTATGAACTCAGTGGCATGAAGGCAACACCTGCCTACCTGTGTTGTATTTTCTGTTCATACTTTACCCATTCTTCTTTATTTGTTGTGATCCAGATACTGGAGACAAATACAGTGTGTTCAGACAGCTTGAGCAACCTGCTGACAAGAAACCAGTCGGTAAGAAACTTAGCCACCCTTTCTTACACATTGAAGTCTCTTTCGGTCTCTTAAAAACACACATATTACCAAATCTCTTGTTTTTTAAAATACATTTCTCGGTATTCCTGAGACAAATGCCTTTGGCTCTTTCCAATTGACAAAGAGGGTTGATTGGGCTCTGAGATGGTCCCTAGTGTGAGATTCCCTCTAATTTAACATTGTATTATAAGTTGGTTAAAGTTGTCAGGTCACTACAAAGCCATACTTTAATGCCATTTTTTACACTGTATCTTGTTTTGCAAGCCTGCAGTGTTGATACCAGTGTGTTTCCCGTCCCTGTTTCATTAGAACAGTTTCCGATGGGGACAGCTCTTACAACACCAGTAAGTCATGCTTTGCGGTGACCTTTCCTTGGCATTGTCAGGCTCCATCTCCTTAATGAGCCCATTAGTTATCTCTTTTCCACCGTACACCAGCAGTGTGAACAGATTCTGTTTCCGTCCATGCATATATTATACCGCAGTGGATTAACAACTGCTGAAACTCAAGAATGCATTCTGACTTTTTTCTTTGTGGTGATAACCAGCAGCTTGTTTCAAAAGATTTGAGACAATAACATTCTGTTCCAAAAATGTTTCTGCTGCTCTTTTTATAGCATATATGGAGTTTTGTCATTGCAAAAAAACACCCATCTTAACTGGTAATTTCAGTTTCTATTGAATTTTAATTTGATATACTACAATGTTACTACTAAAAATTCTTGCAACATATCTAATAAGAATCAATTGTTCTTATTCAATATGAGCAAACAAATTTTTTTTTAACATTGGCTCACATATGTACTTAGGTACACCTTATCAAATATTCTGACATATTTAGCTAATCTTTACCCTTGAGTAGTAAAACTTTATTATACAGACAGACTTTATTCTTTAAACCATTTTGACTTCTCCGGAAATTGTTTCCTGTTGCCTCAGGACTGTCCCTAAAAAAATCTTAGATTAATAAAATGATTTACAGTTACATTATTTGCTAGGACACACAAAGTTAGCCACATGTAACTAGTGTAAATTTCATATCCATTTGATCCAAAAATGCTGTAATAGCACATCTGTAAGTGGACCTCTATTACTTCACTGGGAGACATTTTTAACTTGGAAAGTTGAGAGATTTTTAGACATAAGGAGACAGAACAACTTGTTAAGATGGATTTTTTTTTTTGTTGCATAATTGCTTCATCATGTTCTGTTTCAGTGTGAACAGTTCATTGCATGGTAGTGCGGATCTATATGTCTGTAGAAGACGTAGCTTTTTTGTGCAGTGATGTGTGCTGTTGGTTGGACACTCTGCAGCCCACTGTTCATCAGAAGACTGGAAGTTACCATTGACATTCACAACGTGACAAAGCCATACGTAACTTAACCATCCGCTTTCTTTCTTGTAGGATTGTGAAATGACAGAATCATGGCTGGTGCCGCTGTCAGTTTCCCATTAAGTCTCTGCCATGATAAATATTTTTGAATGATCTTATGTTGTTCTCGTTGGTTCGCAGGGGAAGGATTTGCAGATTTCCGGTCTGTCAGCGCTGATGATGGCTTCACAGACTTTAAAACCGCCGACAGCATCTCTCCATTAGACCCTTCAGACCAGGCCAAGATCTTCCAACCTGCCTTCCCTTCTGCTTTCCCAACCTCTCAGTCTCTACAACAACTACCACAGCAGCAGCAACAGCCAGCAGTGTCCCTTTCTCAGCCCAAAAATCCTCTCAACATGGCAGACCTGGACCTTTTCTCGTCTATAGCTCCCCCTGTACCTCCCCCCACTGATACAAAACCCAGCACATTCCCCTCAGTGTCTGCCCCCCCCTCTCTAGTGCTTCTACCAGGTGGAGCCAAACCACCCGGGGGAGGTGCAGATGATTTTGGTGATTTTGCCCTCTTTGGCTCATCCTCTGATGCTGTTCAAGTTTCAGCAGCAGGAGGTGTGGCAGCGACTCAGGATGACTTTGCAGACTTCATGGCGTTTGGCAGTTCTGGTGGGGAGCATAAAGGCGAGAGCAGCAGTGCGGGGGTCCAAGGGGAGACCTCCACTCAGCAGCGGCCTCAGCAGAGCTCAGACAAGTACGACGTATTCAAACAGCTGTCCTTGGAGGGTGGCCTGGACTACAATGATACTAAGGAGAGTGGCGGTGGCTCTTTCTCTTCTCTCAAGAGTGACACAGATGACTTTGCCGACTTTCAGTCCTCTAAGTTCTGCACAGCACTCGGGGCTTCGGAAAAGACTCTGGTGGACAAGGTGGCTGCTTTCAAACAGGCCAAAGAGGACTCTGCCTCTGTCAAATCCCTCGACCTCCCTTCCATTGGGGGGAGCAGCGTAGGAAAAGACGACTCCGAGGACGCACTATCAGTGCAGCTTGACATGAAGCTCTCGGACATGGGTGGAGACCTGAAACATGTGATGTCGGACAGCTCTCTGGATTTGCCGGGTCTCTCGGCCCACCAGCCCCCCGCTACAGGTGAGGAACTAGTGCGATTGCTCTGGTGAGCCCTGTCCAGTCACACACAGTATTAATATCCAGGCCAGTAGTGGCCTCTCCTCCTCAGTGCCCACTTGTGACCACCAAACGGGGTCCTAATTGAATTGAATATGCTCAGATACTGAAGACAGACGTAACACTACATGATTACCATATCAGATTAGATGCATCATATCTTTAATTCTACATTTCATAATTTTTTTCATGTTATTTATTTATTTATGTATTTATTTGAATCCTTATTTCCTTCCTCCCTTCTCTTTTTTTCTTCCATATCCCCCCACCCCCCTGCCTCCCTCCATGTACATATTATTATTGTAATGACAGGAAGGTCCTGGCCCACATTTCTTATTTATTTACAAATGAGTGCCTGGTTTTGATGCGTTGGCAGTCATAGTTCACAGACGAGGTCCCGGGCTGCTGCCTGGGTGACTCGATAAGCTCTCTGTTTGTTTTGTCCACGCTGCAGCGGCAGACATTGCTCTTCCCTTCAGTGTACCTTTTGTCTCCGCAGGCCAAACTCTGCTTGTGTGTTGTTGAGGTGTCGTGCAACGCAAACCGAGAGGTTGAACTGAATACGAGTACAGGAGGTTGTTACGGAGCTGATCCTCTTCTTTATTCTAATCACAGGTTTCACACAATAGGCTGCAGTTTACCAAAGGCATTATCTGTAAGACATCATTCACCTTTTTAACTGTTGACATTTGGTTTGTGCTAAGTTAATTTTGATTAGTTGAAAATGAATCGTTTCTGTGCATAGGAAACAGGAAATGAGCTATTTTGAAATAGAGCAACAGTGAATTGTGTCACAAAACTAGCTGAGATGTTAGGTGCATCGTAGCTGGATGCAAAATTTCCAGGCCAGAGTGTTTGAGTGTGAGCTTTTGTGACTTTATGTACGTCGGCTATTGTATTACCTTTCAGTATTTCAGACTTAACATGCTGTATTATTTGGATCAAATGGCCCTCGATTTACCTTTAATAAGGAGGTCATGTTTTCAGTTCGGTTGGTTTGTTTACCTGTCATTTTGTCAGCAGGATTATGGAAAATCTACTGGCCTGATTTTCATGAAACTTGGTGGAACGTGTAGCATGGGCCAAGGAAGAACCCATAAAAGTTTGGGCGCATACACAAATTATTTTTCACTTTCGTTACCATTGCGAGATAGGGCATTTGGCCCTGGCGGAGGTCTGCACTCGCCCTTCTAGTTGTGAGATGTCTCCCCTACCTCACATCCATCAAAGTGGAGTTAAAGTTTACATCAAACTTGTTGTTGGGTCATTTATTAAAAGGGAGTCAACCCAGTTTCGGTAATAATCAGGTATTGTCATGTCAGTGCTCCCTCTCCTCCTCTCTCCAGTGCTCATCATTTATTCATCGAGCATCACCTTCCATGTCATGTCTCATGTTTCACAGAAAACATTGGAGATCAATTCCTAATGTAACCCGAGACGGCATGTAACCGTTGTCATGTGAAAGCCTTGCAACTCAAACCATTTTAGATTTTCATGTTTTAAACCTTTTTGAAGGCTTTTCTGCGGGATGAGAAAGTTGTACTTGTACAAATTGACAAAGTCTTCACCTGTGACAATTTTTTTACTCATGCATTCAACTTTCTGCATGGGCCGTTTTTTAAGCTTTAAGTATTTCAACACATCAGTTAATTATCAGTAAACGACATGTATAACGTATCATTTCATCCAAGGAACTGATAATTCCTCTTCCTGACCTGAAGAAATCATAAATTTAAACATCCCCATTGCCTTATTTCAGTTTCTGTACAATGGTCGAACCGAAACTGGCCCCCTCTGTACTGAGTAAGATGATGTGTTCAAACAAACCGTTCATGAAGCTGCAGCAAAACAGTTAGGCAACTGCTGATAACAGTGCCCAGTTTAACATCGATACATTCCTAAGAAGCTTTTACACCACTGTTACAGCTGCTCCACCTCTCCCGTTCACCCTTGTTTATCCAATGTTCTTGTTGTCGGAGAGCTCTGGCACTAACCTGTTAAAGTGTATCAGGCCGAGCAGTTTGAGCACCTCACCATGCTTTGTGTTTCTGGACATGTACGTACTCTTAAAGAGACAGTATTTCTTTTGTGAAGTTCCTTTTTAAGGAATCAGATTTTTTATTATTATTTTCACCGTTATCTGTGATGTTTCAGCATGAATTATCATGTGTGGCTCTACGGTCTGGCTCTCTGAGAACATTATGTCTAGTATTACCCTTCCTGCCTTGCTTTTTGCTGCAGTGTGCCTGCCTTTTCAATTTGTGAAATTGACAAGAACATAATACAATATATCATTTTATGCATAACAGTATTGCGAGTTGTTTTTATCAAAGGAAAAAATGTATACATACAGATTTAATAGTGTATTTTTATTACAGGAATATGAGCTCTTATTATGAAAGACTCCTTGATCTTGTTGTGATTTGCCAACTATGTAAATTAAATGTAGCCTATAGTATTTAGTAAGATTACAATATTTTAGGTTAACATTCCAAATGAAACATTTTTGTCTTGAGTAATAATGATGTGCTATTATTTAGGGGATCACACAAGTTTGTGCACATTAGCCTGCTTTAACAAACAATCACTGTAGCAAGAGAAAAAGGATACTGTCTCTTTAAATCTGTTTCTGCATCTGTGATTGGATGTAATTAAGGCCCTTTCTGGGATATCAGGTGTAAGGATGGCCCTCTTTTGTTTTCTGTAACCCTTTGAGTGCTTGAACAAGATCACTTTATGTTTTGACATGCAGATTAATGCAGATATTGTGATCACCTCCTCTTATTTTGCTATTAGAATAAACACAGGACTAAGATATTATGTATATGTAAATGTATAAAGATGGCAGACCTTTTAAATTGTGGCTTTTACATCCTCACTGCTCCTAAAGTGCAGTTTGTACACAGCCTTTCCAAACAAGCATTGATTTTTGGGATGCTGTACCAATTTTGTCCCCTCAGGTCCTCAAAGGGTTAATGCTTCCTGCCTCGTGCTTGTTCTTTGAATTATCTTTTCAACCTGGCCTTCCAAGTGTTCTGTACTCTTATCTTTACCAAAACACCTGTTGCTTTACATCCTAATAGTAAAACAAAGTTTGTCATCTCCCCAGAATTACTGATTTTAGTCTGTGAATGTGCCTTCTCATTCTGGTTCCTGCTTCTATATCCTCTGATTATCTTTGTTTTCCTTCTTGCTGTTTGTTTTCTTCCTTTTCTCCTGACTCTGCATGCCGTTGTATTCTAAATGACTGAAATCTAAATTTACAAGTGTTAGTTTGACAAACCTCTTGTAATGATAGACATCTTTCACAGTACTTTGTGACCTTTCTCTCTTTCTCTCTACTCATGTGATCGTAATAAACATTACTGTTGGTATTGCTGAAATGCGTACCGTCTTATTTTCTCCTTTCCTTTCTTGAGAAGCCGCAAAACAATCTAATGACACAAGGCTTACAGAACTAGGTCCTTGTCAATTTCACAAATTGCCTTTTCTATCTGAGGGTGCTGTCATGCAAAATATGAATGGTTCCACAAGGTTGATTTGTGTGTTTGTATGTGTGTGTGTGTGAGAGAGAGAGAGAGAGAGAGAGAGAGAGAGAGAGAGAGAGAGAAACTGAGAGGGAGACCAGAAGGCTTGTCAAGTGTTGACAAATGTGTGAGGCTATGTCAGCGTGAGACATAAAGAAAGTGATCACAGGAAGCTGAGCATGAAAAACTCAGAAGACTGGTTTAAATATGTCTTCTCCTCCTCAAATAGATCCAAACACACTAGGGGCGTAGTGATACTAATTCCAGGAAAGGTGACGTACGAATGTGCGTCTACTATTAAAGACAAGGAAGGTAGAGTCATAATGATTCGTGGGAAAGTTGATGGAAATTTGCTTACCTTATATAATGTCTATATACCTCCTGGTTCAGAACCACATTTCTATGCCCAAGTAATTGAAAGGATAGCAACTGAAACACAGGGGACTTTAATATGTGCAAGTGACTTTAATACTACGCTTAACCCAAACCTTGACTCAACTGCGATAAGAAAATCTCACCCCCAAAAAATGACAAAAAGATTTAGGACTAATTGATATTTGGAGATATCTAAATCCATCGGTCAAAGATTATACCTTCTATTCGTCCTCACACTCAACGTATTCTCGAATTGATTATTTTTTAATGTTTGGAACAGATAGTGACAAAATTCAAGACTGCCATATTGGAGCAATGGACCTTTCAGATCACTGCCCACTCTATTTGTCCCTGAAAATGACCTATAGAAGGAAGCTTACATTCTGGAAACTAAATCCTAGTGTACTCAACAACAACAACAACAACACAACAGAACAGTTTTCAAAAGAAATTCAAGAATACTTGGAGTTTAATGATAATGGAGAGGTTTCTCCGCCCATTCTCTGGGATGCCTGCAAGGGAGTAATGAGAAGTACGGTGATCGCAGTGACATATCTTCTTAAAAAACAAAGAGAAGTAAAAATGAAGACTCTCCAGACTGAACTCAAAAACTTGGAATCCGAACATAAAGAATCAACAGACCCAATGGTTAAAATGGAAATAAAAAGGAAAAGAAATCATTGAAGAGTTATATTCTCAAGAAGAAAATAAAATATTAGCTTCACTAATTTCAAAAGAAGAAATTGACTCTGCTATCTCAAGACTCAAAGCTAATAAATCCCCAGGCGCAGACGGATTCGATTCAGAGTGGTATAAGAAACTGAAAGAGGTGTTGACACCAATTTTATTAAAATCTTTTTAACTAAAAATTCAATTGGGTCCTGACAAAAGGAGAAACCACTGCATCATGGAAGGAAGCGACTATATCAGTTATACCTAAGGGAAATAAGGACAAATTAGACTGAAAACTAGCAACTAGCAAACTACAGACCAATTAGTGTGGAACGAAGACATATCAAAACTAGAAGAAATTAAAAGAAATTATAACAGATATCAATAGATGGAACTTGATTCCTTATCTCAATATCAGTTCTCGTATAGATTCGGTTAAAATGAACATTCTACCAAGACTTTTATATTCATTTCACTCGATACCAATAGAGAAACCAGAACCGTATTTTAGAGAGTGGGATAAAATTCTTTCCAGATTTATATGGGCAGGGACGAGACCAAGAATAAAATATAAAACTCTACAACTACCAAAAGAGAAAGGGGGACTATTCCTCTGTTTGAGAAATTATTATAGAGCATTTCGGCCATTAGTGGGATGGTGTACTCCAAATGACAGATCAAAATGGAAAGAAATAGAAATGGCAATGGAAAAGGGAATACCAGTTAATAGTTTGATTGGAGATCCTTCATTAATTAATCACCTCTTGGACCCCAACAACCCATGGATAATTGGCTCTTTGACAGCATGGGGTGAAATACTTAAAAAGTATCAATTTAAGAGAGAAACTGAAAGCTTGAAATGGTTTGCATATGATCCATATTTTGTACCGAATAACTATGACACACGGTTCAAAACCTGGACAGAAAATGGACTTGCAGCATATTGCACACTCTTAGATCAGGGTAAAGTTCTGAGTTTCCAGGACCTAAAAGAAAAATTTGGACTGCAGAACCAGGATCACTTTAGATATTTGCAAATCAGGGATTTTACGAGCAAGAAATTCCCAAGGTAGGTTGCCTCAGGGAGGGATGAAATTCTTAACATTTTTTAAAGAGCCTACAAGAATGTCCCCCTCCAAAAGATAATATCCAAACTATACTCAGCTCTTCAAAACCTTAAAAGTGATCATACTTTAGATATTAAGGAAAGATGGGAAGCAGAGGGAGGCTTTACAGTCTCACAAGAGGAATGGGACAGGACTTGCAGACAGCAGTGGTCAGTGACAGGCTCCCCCTCCTGGAGGGAATTCAGTTGGAAAAACGCGACTCGATTATTTTGTTCTCCAGTGCAAAAGACCTACTATTCAAATCAGACTGCCGGTTGGAGGTCCTGTGGGAATACTTTAGCAAATCATTTTCATATTTTTTGGAGCTACCCCTCCGTGGCTCCATTTTGGAGAAAGGCTCTTGGGGTTCTGGAGGCTATTTTTAAAAGTAAAATGTTTTTAAATTTCAAAGTCAAGTACTTGTACTTGTGTGATCTGGATGGGTTTGAATATGCAAAGCGAGACAAATACCTTTTGAGGGTGTTGTTAGTGCGGTGTAAAAAGGCTTTGACCAGAAAATGGCTTAAGAAAGACAAACCAACAATAAAGTGGATAGATATAATTTATAATATATATATATATATATATATATATATATCTATCTATCTATCTCTATATATAGATATATATATATATATATATATGGAAATATGATTCTATGGAATCATATTTTTGAAGAGAACTGGTGAAAATGGCTTAGCTATGTGTCAACTTTAAGACCTGACTTCATATAGATCGCAAAAATAAGGTTGAATCCTTTTAATAAGAAATGTTTTCCCCTATTTTCGAGCAGCATCTTTATAATTTTATGTATGATGTGCTTATGTTAACTGCTGTTTTACTTAATGCACAAATCCTCCCTTCGTCATGTCTTAAATCCTTTATCAAGAAATGTTTCTTTCCGAATTTTCAAACAGCATCTGTATATTTTTATATTTGATGTGCTTATGTTAACTGCTGTTTTATTTAATACTCCAATCCTCCCCTCATCATGTCATGTTATGCTGTTTCATGCCCAGATGGCACATAAAAGAAAACTAATAAAAAGTAAATAAAAAAAATAAAAAAGAAAGAAAGTGATCACAACACAGTGTAAGAAACAGAGCAGAAGTAGTGACAGGAAAGATATTTAATTGATGTTGGTTGCATTTAATATGAAGAGATCAACTCTATAATTGTTAGGAAAGCTGATGTACTACTGTTACAGCAACCAACTCATAAGTTAGGTGCTAGTATTATAATGAAAAAGTCGACATAGTAAATTTACAGTACGGTGTATGTGATTGCATGTGTATTGCAGAAAACGTCTTTAAAGTGCAAAATATGGGGAGGGGGGCCTTTTACATTAATCTCATTTTTGCCACTATTGAATATGCAGCATTAGGGGATGCTACACAGGATGCCAGTAAAGTTAACAGTTCAGTTTTTATAACAAAACAACATGTAATGGTGATGTAGTAGTTTAGGTTTTAATTGCAAATGTTTTTAGATATCTGTGAGATTTTGGCCTAGATCCCAGTAAAATAGAAGTGAATGGACTATCATTTGTGGTGCTTACACGTTTGAAAAATGACAATTTAAAGATTTAACAGAAGTATCTCTTTTAAAAGCAATGTTCAGATTAATCTAGATAATCAACTACCGATTGCTTCCATAGGGACTATTTCTTTGGTTGAAAATTGCTCCAATTTAAAATGTCCACAGTGAGGTATGAGTGTTATCCAGGTAACCTGGGACATTGTTTTTAGATCATTATCAATTCTGTGAGCACCACAGACAAAATTTCATTGACCTCCATTGTATTTGGGTGAAGGCCGAAATGTCAGACAGATATATCAAAACCTGGCCAAATAAAACTAAAATCTGCAGGGCTAGACACCACTAGAGGTAAGTGAGGAAATATCAGACTTAATTCCCATGAGGAGAAAAGAGATATCACTTGAACCATAGATAGGTGACATAGTGATAATCTGACAGAAATCTCATCCAGGCTTGTTAATCAAGCTCCTATCATGATGACAGCATCTGTGCTATTCCTAGGAACCACCGGTATGTCTGTGTTGTCATTACAGAAGCAGACGACATGAAATTTGACCCCTTTGGGACGTCGGCCCTCAGCACCCTGGCCAACTATGACTGGTCAGACCGGGAGGAATGTCTGCCCGGTGAGGTCACAAAGCCGCAGAGCTTCGAAAGAACTTCCCTTGCATCTTTAGTGCCAGCACAGAGGAAGGAGCTGACCTTTGGCAGCACCGAAAAAATCACAAGCAGCTCCGTAGAAAAGATCACAACCTCCTTCCCCACAGAGGATGGCTCATCTGCAGATGACAAGTTTGAAGCCTTTGCTGATTTTGGCTCCGGCGACCAGGGAGGTGTCGATGCTGAGGACGACTTTGGGGACTTTGCGAGTACGGTTTCTGAGAAGTCCGACTCGCCTGCCGCCACCGCTGATGGCATCTCCGAGGGAAACCAAAGTGAGGCGTCTGATGAGTTTGGAGCCTTCCAGGCCGACAAGCCTAAGTTTGGCAAGTCTGACTTTCTCAAAGCCAGCGCTCAGACCAAAGTCAAGTCCAGTGAGGAGATGATCAAGAACGAACTGGCCACCTTTGACTTGTGTGTTCAAGGTGAGTCACAAGTTTTTACTACTTTCAGATGTTTTATAAACCAAACAAACAATCAATCAATCAAGAAAATCATATAGCAAATTAAATGATAATGAAAACAGTCATTAATTGCAGCACTAAATCAGTTAAGAAAATGTATATATATATTGAAAAATACCTCATATCACAATCTACTAAAGGATGTCTTTAAATTGGTTTGCCCAAAGTTATTCAGTACAAATTTTGTACAGAAAAGCATAAAGTCTGCACATTTGAGATGATGGAATAAGTGAATGTGTGCATTTTCCCCAACTAAGTTTCTGTAGATTAACTAATGACTTAATTAACTAATTTGTTTCGGCTCTATAAAGTGTTGATGTCAAAATTGTAACCCGACGTCCATGTTTTCCATTAAGACTATCACTCTACTGGCCAACTCAAAACCCTTGGCCCTAAAATGGCGCTACAACACTCTTCTCCCACCCCTACATGTTAGGCCCATCAGATCTGTAATAAAGCTGTCAGACATTAGAGGGCAGTGTTGAGATGACAGCTCTGCTCTATTGGCAGTGACTGGTGAGATGAATTAGCAAAGGCCAACAAATCCATGAGCACAAATTAACCGTATCCACTGAAAGGCTGTTTGTTTTTTAACTGCTGTTTGCTGGTGTCATGTTCCAAGAATAATTTATCAGCGTTCCTTGCACTGGGATAAAAACCCATTTGCCCAATAGATTTATCTCCCAATGCTAGATTTAATTTGTGTGGGAAAGAGAGCTTTACTTTCTCTTTTTCGCCCAGTGGAACAGTAATCTGATCATGGTGGAGCTTTTGGGTTGTGGGGAGGATGACGCATGTCTCTGTGGGTGGTGGAGGAGTTGGTGGGGGGGTAGATTACTTGTGTCTGGAAAACTCTCTTTCTCACACACACACACACTGCCAGCCCCACTGGAATAGCCTATGTTTGTTGTGGTTCCCTGCCAGGATTTGTCCGTCTGTGAGACCCTATGAATAATTCATACCTGCATATTTGTGCCTCTGTTTTGTACGTAATTATTGTTTGTCACAAATTAAGTATTTACTCATGCTGTCCTTGTCCGGGAGGAATTAGCCGCAACAGAATGGAAATATAATGATTGCAAACAAACAGGTGCATATCTCAAAATGAGTCATAGCCATGGGTTGCTGGACTGATGTGGAAAAACTAAAAGTTTATATGTGTTTGTGGTTCTCACTTTGCCTCAGGCTCCCACAAACGCAGTCACAGTTTGGGCGACAAGGAGATTGGGCGTTCGCCGCCGTCTCCAGCTCCGGAGCAGCCCTTCAGAGACCGATCTAACACCCTGAGCGAGAAGCCCGCCCTGCCTGTCATCAGGGACAAGTATAAGGACCTGACTGGGGAGGTGGAGGTGAGCAGGCCTGACATTAACTGCACCTCATGTTAGCACTATTATCAGCACAATACTGTGAAAGGCTACAGAATACAGACATTTTCCTCTGTTCTCCTTTGCCTTGGTGTTCACTTGAGATAATTTTGTGCTCGTTGTTGCAGGAGAGCGAGCGCTACGCATACGAGTGGCAAAGGTGTCTGGAAAGTGCCCTGGAGGTTTGTATTTGTTTGTGTCCTGTGTTTGACCTTGTCCCATAGCGAGACTTAATTGTGGGAGTGACGATGCAAATGTAGGAGAATAATTAAGATAACCAAAAGGCGCTGAAATGTTTTTCAATGTTTGTTTTCGAACACATCATTTTCTTTTCCCCTGCAAACACACCTTTGTGATTTAGATTTAAAACAATTGTAAAAACGTCCTTTAAAAATCAACAAAGTCTCGGTGCGTCTGAATATGTGACAGGTGCATCAGAGGAAAACATAACAAAAGTCCCGCCTTTCACTGGAATATTCTCGACGTTTCGGTCTGTTTGACCTTATAACAAACTGAAACATCATGAATTGGTAAATATTCCAGCAGTAATAGAGACCATTATTAAGTTTACAAAACACACCACTTGTTGCCTGACAAGCCAGACCCATATCCAGATGTTGGGACTGGGAACTCACCATTGGCAGGGCTCAATCCGAGTGGCGGGATAAACGGTCGTCTTTCAAATTCCCTCTGCACGCTATAGGATAGCGCTACAACCAACCAGAGCAACGAAGAAGGTAGTGGAGCTAGTTGGTAGATTAAACTTTTGCCGTATCTGGTCGGCAAAACTCCGAACACATCTTGAAGGATGACTTCAGTGCCGTTCTTTTCTCAAAGAAAAGCTTAACTCCAAGTTAGAGGTTTTTGATTGATTTTTGGCTTTTCTTTTTTTTACATAATTAGCATCGGCCAATATCCCAGTATATCACGCCGATTAATAGGCAGGCGCATCTGCGGGCAGCCTGTTAAAAACATGAATAGGCAACATTTTTTACAGCGCACCCAGACCAGCTGCCTTCAGCCCCTCCCCTCGTGAAGTCTTGCGCCGTGTGTCTCGCACAGTCACTTCAGGCTCGGACGCTACCGTTAGCAGTAGCATATTGCTGGTGTTCTTGCCTTGGGATTAACTGTACTAATAAAACCGTACAAAACACCTAAGCCCGCCCACCGATTCTATACACGATGTGATTGGCCCGGCCAGAATTTGGTTTTTCCAGCTCGCAAGCCAACGGAGAGTTGCTAGACCCCCTGGCTTTACAAATGTACATACAAATACAAATTACATTTGCTGCCGCTAGGGTGTGTCTAGATTTCTAGGCTACGCCACTTATGGTGATTGTGTCAATCCCAGAAAAAGTGACTCTTGGCCAACAACTAGACGGTGTCAAATCACACTTTGTGGGCAGCAGGACATCTCAAAAACATATATATAATATGTATACAGTATATATGTCATAAAGCTGGCTTCTGTTTTCCCACATTAAGGTCATCACCAAAGCCAACAACATCCTGAATGGCATCAGCAGCTCTTCTGTCTGCACCGAGGTCATCCAGTCGGCTCAGGGCATGGAGTACCTGCTGGGTGAGTAATCACTAGCGACACACACTCATGCACACACGCAACCAATAAGAGTCCAGGACTAGCTGTATAGTCTGAACAAGAGGATGTTACAGAACCTTGTGTGTGGCCTTACAACCTCTAAAGGACAGAGAGGACAAAGGGTGTGATGGCTTATCTCTGCCTGATCTGACAAGGTCCTGCTCCCTTGTGCTTCTCTGCTTTTAATGAGCTGCAAGTGGCAAACCTGTCACAGAGAGGGACTAAACACAGTGTGCCTCCCTGAAAATGTAACAAAAAGAGCAACACAAAAACATCATGTTTTTGTGATTTGTGTGCTTGTGTATTTTCTCTGACAGGCGTGGTGGAAGTGTATCGTGTCACCAGGCGCGTGGAGCTGGGCATCAAGGCGACCGCCGTGTGCTCGGAGAAGCTGCAACAGCTGCTGAAGGACATCAGCCGTGTGTGGAACAACCTCATGGGCTTCATGTCGCTTGCCAAGCTCGCTGTAAGATGCTCAAAAATATAAATATCCCAGAGCACAGGACAGTTATACAGTAAACATACAGCAAAATATGATGAAGCTCCTTTTGCTGCCTTCTATTATCACCCAGACATGTTTAAACTCTTTAGGTGCAAGCACACAACCACACATGATAATAGAGCACTGTGGATCAATTCACAATAAAAGGGCTGCCAATAACATAATGAAATGTTGTCAGTCCATTAGCTTAAAATCAATGATTCATCGATTTGGTTGCGATGTAGCCAGAGCCCTTTGGTAGGTCAGTGTTTGGATCAAAAGGGATGACAAGGACTGTATAGATTTACTCAGCTGTCGCTGAAACGTAGAGGAGGAGGACTGTCCTCATCCACAGGGCCAGCAGAGAAGCAATATTGTTTTTCACACTGCAGAATATAACACACACAGTATCTCAAGGAGGGAGAGAAAACATGGAACTAATGTTTAATTGAAGAATGCAGAAGAAGAAAGATGTTTATTCTGGTATTGATTGTTTTTACGCCACATAGCTAAAGTCAAAAAAGTTGATGTTTACTGTAAGCAGACTTGTTCTCACTGCTGTTATCATAATAATAGCAATGACCATATTTTGCTTTGCAGCTGGAAGTAAAAGTTGTTTGTGTGTGTGTTTTCTTTTATGGGTGTAGCCTGATGAAAGCTCCCTCGATTTCTCCTCCTGTATTCTGAGGCACGGCATCAAGAATGCCAAGGAATTGGCTTGTGGGGTGTGTCTGCTCAACGTTGATGCTCGCAGCAAGGTTTGTGGACACACACACACACAAACATACACACAACAACTGTTAGTGGATGCATTTTTAAATAAGTGTTATGCTCATCCACACCGGATAACAACTGACATTTCTTTGACTTTGAAACGTTTTGCAGAACAAAGAAGAAAGCATTATTGGACGTCTGTTTAAACGAGTATGAGACATTCAACTGTCAACCAAATCTCATTCTACTCTTTCCCACTGGGGGCCTCAGGGGGCCTATTCTTCTCTTACCGACGAGCCCGGCGGGGGGCCAAAGTGACAGGATTCTCTTCTCTCCACTCCTCTGCTCTTACAGGCAAATAACGGTTATCTGCATAGACGCATACTGTAACAGATAGAAACCATTAGTCACTCTTTGAAACTTGAAGCAATTGACCACTTGTTAAACCCTGCCCCTCTTAGTTACTGTTGCTATGCCTGTCAAACTTTCTGTTTCTCACATGGTACAAATGCGGTTTGTCATGACTCTTTTTCAAACACAAGTGTAGACAAAAGCAGCTCCTCATTTCAAGCCAGTGACAAAGATGAGAGCTGTTGCTGGCAGGTCAGCTATAGCTGGCTGTGTTATGTATTCTTTATGTTGGCTACTAAGACTGAAACTAAATCGATATGCCCAAGGCGCATCCTCACCAGCTGATGATCCATGTAAAACTGCTTTCTTATTGTATTGCAGTGCAGATATTTAGTTTTAGAGAGTTAGTTCTAGAAGTTTGATTACACTTTTAGAATGAAGACTACAGTGATTGTCAAACGTAACACTATCTCAGGTAACTTGAGTTGCTGGAGTGTACACTGTGTTGAAATAGTTTTAATGTTTTAATGTAACCTGTAACAACACAAACTAATGTAGCTAGCTAATTATAAGCTCCTTAACTTCTGAATTAATTCCCGGTTGCAAGCTTTAGTGTAGGTAGTAAGCTAGTTAGCCGGACATGCTAATGATTGCTGCTTACTTTAGGGGAGACAAACACGCTGTTTAATACATTCTTTACACTTTTGCTCTTGTGTTTTTTTAAAAAGATACCATCATCCAAACTATTTTAATGCTGGGTGTCCAATCCAATGCTTGACAGGCCTGACGGGCCTAGTAGTTAAAGCTGCTAAGCTCTGATTGGACAACCAGAGGAGGGGTTTAACGAGCCGTCCCAGCTGTTATACTCAAGGATGACTAAAGAAAAGTGTATCAGGCGCCTGGGTAGCTCACCTGGTAGAGCGCCCATATACAGAGGTTTACTCCTCGACGCAGCGACTGCAGGTTTGACTCCACCCTGCGGCCCTTTGCTGCATGTCATTTCCCCCTCTCTCTCCCCTTTCATGTCTTCAGCTGTCCTATAAATTAAGGCCTAAAATGCTCAAAAAATTACCAAAAAAGGAAAAGTGTATCAGAATAATAATGTGCACTCTTGAATTAAGTGAGAGGGAAGAGTTGTCACTTTGGCACCTCAGGGTGCACTCTGGGATTGGTTCTTTAAGGTCACAAAGGTGGTCACTTTGTCTTGGAAGGGTTTCATTTTCTATTCTGTCTCCTCTATCTCAAGGTAACTGCTCACCTCGCCACTTTCATCTAACAACCATTGGTGTTTCTGATAAGTGTTCAGTTATTAACTCTGACTGGGGCGCTATGTGCAGAATTGCTGTATGTCTACCTCCTTGCCTACGGTGGCTGTGCTTTTCATCGACGTGGGCCATTAATGGTATTCTCGGACCCTGCGGTTTAGAGGGCAGGATAGAGGCTGCTCAGCCAGAAACAGATGGATGGTCCAGGCAAGATGTGGCTGACTGAGAGGCATCTAGAATACAAGCAGATGTGGCTTACACATTAGTCACAAGCAGAGTACAGCTGACAATAGACCTGCACACACAAGCAACACACTCTCTCACACCTCTCACTCTGGTGTGCATAGTGGCAGGCTGAAATGAATGCTGTTTTATTTTGTCTCTGTGCCACTAGCATGATATTAATAACCCATCTTTTAATTGCATTTTTGGCAGAGCCACACTGGTAAAAATGAATAAAAGCCAAGTGGAGAATAGCATCCCCTCAGAATAATGAAGTGAAAGAACAGCTTTGGCTACAGCAGACTGCACTGATTGTTGCATTGTCCTTTAGTGAAGAGGTACTGATTTGTTTTTCAACCGAAGGGAGGAAATATTGATGTGGCATCAAAGAAATGTGAAAAATGCTTGACAGCAGATGAGCTCCATGGCTCCTGCTTAATTGTATCCCATTTCTTGACAGAATACGCCTCAAAATCATTTTGTGATATTGAGTGAGTGTCTCCCTCTCACCTTGTTGTTGATGGACCGCTAATTTTGGAATGCCGCAGTTGTCATCTCTAATTCTTCTTTGGGTCAGGAGGCAGGGATGGGTAACCGGGAGCAGCTTCATCTCACATACAATGGCCGGCAGCCCAGGACCCCGAGGGGGCAAAGAGAGACCTGAACGACGGCAAGAGGCTTCCACCAGCCCAGCCACCTGTGAAACAGCTTCTGCCGGCAGTGCCCGTCTGTATGAAGGAAATGAGCCGGTACTGGTCCAGCCCGTTTAAGAATAAGCTCCGAACCAAGGGTTACTCTAACTATCTATCTATCTTGAGATCCACGGGTTGGGGGCACTGGGGCTGGCCAAAACCCCAGTGGTGGAGCCTTCAGTGGCTCATCACCTCCACCCAAACCGCCGCTCTCTCTCAGCCTCCCACAGCATTTCTTTGCCTAACAAGATGGAGCGCCTCACCGCCTCCACGTTTCAGAAGATGTACAGATATGCAGCACAGTCAGTGTGCTCTCTAAATGCAATGACACTACTGGCTGTGTACCAGGCTGAAATACTCGAGGAGATGGGCCGTCAGCTGGACTCAGCGGCACCTAACCCGGTCCTCTGGGATAAAATCTGTGTGGTGAATAACCTCACGTGGTGCAGTGCAGGGCTGCGGCTGTGTAATGGGGCTCGCAGTCGCAGGTGAGAGGGCCTTGTGGCTGTACCTCTCAGGCCTGAGTGACACACAGAATGCAGAGGTCATGGACGCAACATACGACCCCAGCAAAGGCCTGTATGGTCCAGCTCTAAAGAAAATGACAGAGGCCAGCACCCTCAGAAAACAGGAGGGCAAAGCCTTTGACCCCTGCCTGCCCCGAAAACACACACCCCGCCCCCAGCAGGGACAAAGAGGTGGATTTGCTGCAGCGAAGGTGAAGCACGGGGCTGCAAGGCCACAGAGACAAGCTGCTGTCAATAGACTAGCCAGCAGTCTCGGTCAGACAATCCCAAGCCGTGGGGGAAACACTCCTTCGCGGCTGTGGCAGCAAGGAGTCGCTCCTCCCATCCCGGAGAGGGGAAGAAGAAACGGCCAGCCTGACCCCCCCAGCTTCTCCCTCCACCCCTCCTACGAAGAGGAGGAATGTTGGAGAGGTAGAGCGGAGCCCCGAGATTTGTGGTTCAGGGGCCCTGGTGTTTCACAGTTCTCCAGGGGCCCCCTCTCAGTTTCTCTCCCCCCTTATCCAAGAGGACGAGAGTCAAGGGCAGAAAGTATCCCAGTGTCACCAAGCACTTTCACCATGTTCAAAAAGGCAACAAATAAAGCCTGCATTCTTGCATCCAGGCGCAGAGCCAAGGGTGAAATGCTCCCCTCAAAATAAAAATAAAACTGAACCATCAGGTCCCTGCAGGGGGAGCTCATGCTCCTCCCAGGGCATACCGCTCACGCTCCTCCCAGGGCAGACCGCTCCCTCCAGGCCGTGGCGGTGACGTCACTGCAGTGCAATGCCAGGAGCTCCCTCTCTGCCCGAGTGGACCAGTGGCGCGCATGCGCAGTTCACCTGTGGGTTTTGTCCACTGTGTGTCAGGGGTACCGGCTACAGTTGGCTATGAAACCACCCAGATTCAGCACAAGTCCTAGAGGATGAAATAACATCCCTGTTAAACAAACGAGCGATCAGAGCTGTGCCGAGCGGGGAAATGCATCAAGGGTTTTACTCCCGCTATTTCCTCTTTCCCAAGAAAAGGGGCTCGTCACTTTGCCCGATTTTAGATCTCCGTGTGTTAAACAGACAGCTACAAAAATACACGTTCAGGATGTTAACACACAAAGTGTTCTGTCGCTCAGTCCACCCGAGGGATTGGTTTGTGACGATAGATCTTTCAGATGCATATTTTACAAAACACGTCCCTCCTTGCAGAGACACGATAGAAACCTATCTCGAATGATTTGTAAGGAGCTGGTCGACTGTGATATATGAGGGGGCGTTGCCCTAGCACAGTTCGACCCGTCTGTCACGGACAGACGTAGTGTCATTGGAGCTTCTATAGTTGGTCACGCCGAGGCGATTCCCATAGTGAAACGCCTCACTCTGTTATCAAAGAACCAGGGTTACGTTAAGTAACCTAAAGTTAGGTTTTGTGTATGATACTTTTCAGCTAACGATGCTCCAGCGCTACCGCTAAATGATAAATGCTAATTTGAGCAATTACAGTGAGGGGCGCTGGAAAGGGTTATAAGTTGAATAATTTAGCATTTCTGGCTATTTATATTAATGCAGGTTTCTGAAGTGCGTTGCGGATTTGGATTGATTATTCTGTCTAGCTTTTACTTGAAGTATGACAGCAGTCCTGACAGAATTTTGGATCCAAGCTTTGTCAGTTTTTTCGCCAAATGTTCTCATCTCCTCCCTACTTTTAGTCTGTAAATCAGTTTTCTGGTGGTCCATCTCTGTCACATCTTGCTGTATTGTGCTTCAGGTTAGCAGGGTTCCTACACAGTTTGATAAATTACTTGGGTAATACCAGGCCTTAAAAGATTTGTAATTGACAAAATGTCTGCATCAAAAGGTTCAGTAAAAAAGAACACAACACAAATCTTTGTAGAATTTCCCAGGAAAAAATATTTCTTAGCTAATAACGGATCTGGCTGCTGATGTGTTTTGGTCTCAAGCGCCGCCACAATACTGCCTTTACACTGAAAAATGAAAGCAGAGATGTTTGGGTTATTCACGGTCAGCATTCACCCTCTCCGACAGATGAAGGTAGTCCGTGTAAATGTGGAAGTTATTCAGTCTGAATTTTGTTATGACACAGGCTTTTGTAAAAAAGTAGCATTAAGATACTGCTTCTGTCCGACCTCCAAAGCCTGGATGTGACAGTGCTGTGTATAGCAACATAAATAAACTTGCTAGTTTAGGATTTGATTCTGATTTATTCCATTTTAATTAGAAGAAATACACAACTTATTAAAAACACATGATGCGGTAAAAGTGGAATGTATCTCAGGAAAGGTAAAAGCTACAAAGCGGGAAAGAGAGATGCAGGGTGGCAGCTCCCCATCGGCCCGTGGAGGCAGATCGCTGTTCCAAAACACAAGGATTGTTTGTTGTTGGAGCAGCTGGTAATAGCAGCAGAAAAAAACAACCTGGACTTAATTTTGTTAATAAATTCTAAAATAAAAGTTTACATTTGGGCAGTGGTGGCCTAAAGGTTAAAGCAGCGAGCTTGTGACCGTGAGGTCGGCGGTGCAATCCCCAGACCGACAGGATAAAAAAATAAAATAAAATCTGGGTGGGGAAAGTAAAAGAGCAGCGCTTGTCCCTCCCTCATTATCACCACCATGGTGCCCTTAAGCAAGGCCCTTAAAACGTAACTCTCGCCAAAATGTAACCTAGGGTCTTTTTGTGGATGTACCCGAGTCAAACTTTAATTTAAAAGCAAATTTAGGACGGAATCGGCACTTTTAAGATTTACCGTATTTTCGTTTTTCGGTCAAATGGCCTTTTGAATGGGAGTGCTAGGGTCACTTTTATGCTAGCCTCAAAATATCTCTTTTTTAAAACACTAAGAAAAAAACACTAAGAAGGCCAACACAACATGAGATTTTGCTCCAAGTACCACCAGGGTCTCTACACCTTAACGAAAGCATTGACAACATTGTTTGTGTACCCAGAGTTTACTAAAAAGAAAGGTTTTGAGCAACTCACGTTAGCTGCTGTTGTTTGCGCTATCCGCCATTTTCCCAGTCAAAAATAGATGATCTCCGAATGTGAATGAACGGACTCCATAGGAGGAAATGTCATTCTTATATGAGGCTCCTTTTTCAACAAAAGGTCAATATTGTGTGTCACTAACGACAAAACAACGAATAATCCATGCATTTATATGGAACTAAGCTTTAGGAGCTTTCCATCTTTACTCTCCTCCCTCAACTATTTTTGACTGGCTCGATAGACAGCGACCGGAAGAACAACAGCTAACGTGAGTTGCTCAAAACCTTTCTTTTTAGTAAACTCTGGGTACACAAACAATGTTGTCAATGCTTTCATAAAGCCCCTGGTGATACTTCGAGCAAAGTTTCATGTTGTGTCGAGCCTTCTTAGCTCAGCTTTCAGGTATGAAAGTGATCAGATCAGACTGTGGTTGTACTGGGCAGCTTCCAGGTATGAATGTGATCAGATCAGACTGTGGTTGTACCGGGCAGCTTCCAGGTATGAATGTGATCAGATCAGACTGTGGTTGTACTGGGCAGCTTCCAGGTATGAATATGATCAGATCAGACCGTGGTTGTACCGGGCAGCTTCCAGGTATGAATGTGATCAGATCAGACTGTGGTTGTACTGGGCAGCTTCCAGGTATGAATGTGATCAGATCAGACTGTGGTTGTACCGGGCAGCTTCCAGGTATGAATGTGATCAGATCAGACTTTGGTTGTACCGGGCAGCTTCCAGGTATGAATGTGGTCAGATCAGACTGTGGTAGTACTGGTCAGCTTCCAGGTATGAATGTGATCAGATCAGACTGTGGTAGTACTGGGCAGCTTCCAGGTATGAATGTGATCAGATCAGACTGTGGTTGTACCAGGCAGCTTCCAGGTATGAATGTGATCAGATCAGACTGTGGTTGTAATGGGCAGCTTCCAGGTATGAATGTGATCAGATCAGACTGTGGTAGTACTGGGCAGCTTCCAGGTATGAATGTGATCAGACTGTGGTTGTACTGGGCAGCTTCCAGGTATGAATGTGATCAGATCAGACTGTGGTTGTACCGGGCAGCTTCCATGTATGAATGTGATCAGACTGTGGTTGTACTGGGCAGCTTCCAGGTATGAATGTGATCGGATCAGACTGTGGTTGTACAGTGCAGCTTCCAGGTATGAATGTGATCAGACTGTGGTTGTACTGGGCAGCTTCCAGGTATGAATGTGATCAGATCAGACTGTGGTTGTACCGGGCCGCTTCCAGCTATGAATGTGATCAGATCAGACTGTGGTAGTACTGTGCAGCTTCCAGGTATGAATGTTATCAGACTGTGGTTGTACTGGGCAGCTTCCAGGTATGAATGTGATCAGATCAGACTGTGGTTGTACCGGGCAGCTTCCAGGTATGAATGTGATCAGATCAGACTGTGGTTGTACCGGGCAGCTTCCAGGTATGAATGTGATCAGATCAGACTGTGGTAGTACTGGGCAGCTTCCAGGTATGCATGTGATCAGACTGTGGTTGTACTGGGCAGCTTCCAGGTATGAATGTGGTCAGATCAGACTGTGGTAGTACTGGTCAGCTTCCAGGTATGAATGTTATCAGACTGTGGTTGTACTGGGCAGCTTCCAGGTATGAATGTGATCAGATCAGACTGTGGTAGTACTGGGCAGCTTCCAGGTATGAATATGATCAGATCAGACTGTGGTTGTACCAGGCAGCTTCCAGGTATGAATGTGATCAGATCAGACTGTGGTTGTACTGGGCAGCTTCCAGGTATGAATGTGATCAGATCAGACTGTGGTTGTACTGGGCAGCTTCCAGGTATGAATGTGATCAGATCAGACTGTGGTTGTACCGGGCAGCTTCCAGGTATGAATGTGGTCAGATCAGACTGTGGTAGTACTGGTCAGCTTCCAGGTATGAATGTTATCAGACTGTGGTTGTACTGGGCAGCTTCCAGGTATGAATGTGATCAGATCAGACTGTGGTAGTACTGGGCAGCTTCCAGGTATGAATATGATCAGATCAGACTGTGGTTGTACCAGGCAGCTTCCAGGTATGAATGTGATCAGATCAGACTGTGGTTGTAATGGGCAGCTTCCAGGTATGAATGTGATCAGATCAGCTGTGGTAGTACTGGGCAGCTTCCAGGTATGAATGTGATCAGACTGTGGTTGTACTGGGCAGCTTCCAGGTATGAATGTGATCAGATCAGACTGTGGTTGTACCGGGCAGCTTCCAGGTATGAATGTGATCAGATCAGACTGTGGTTGTACCGGGCAGCTTCCAGGTATGAATGTGATCAGACTGTGGTTGTACTGGGCAGCTTCCAGGTATGAATGTGATCGGATCAGACTGTGGTTGTACAGTGCAGCTTCCAGGTATGAATGTGATCAGACTGTGGTTGTACTGGGCAGCTTCCAGGTATGAATGTGATCAGATCAGACTGTGGTTGTACCGGGCCGCTTCCAGCTATGAATGTGATCAGATCAGACTGTGGTAGTACTGTGCAGCTTCCAGGTATGAATGTTATCAGACTGTGGTTGTACTGGGCAGCTTCCAGGTATGAATGTGATCTGATCAGACTGTGGTAGTACTGGGCAGCTTCCAGGTATGAATGTGATCAGACTGTGGTTGTACTGTGCAGCTTCCAGGTATGAATGTAATCAGATCAGACTGTGGTTGTACCGGGCAGCTTCCAGGTATGAATGTGATCAGATCAGACTGTGGTTGTACCGGGCAGCTTCCAGGTATGAATGTGATCAGATCAGACTGTGGTAGTACTGGGCAGCTTCCAGGTATGCATGTGATCAGACTGTGGTTGTACTGGGCAGCTTCCAGGTATGAATGTGGTCAGATCAGACTGTGGTAGTACTGGTCAGCTTCCAGGTATGAATGTTATCAGACTGTGGTTGTACTGGGCAGCTTCCAGGTATGAATGTGATCAGATCAGACTGTGGTAGTACTGGGCAGCTTCCAGGTATGAATATGATCAGATCAGACTGTGGTTGTACCAGGCAGCTTCCAGGTATGAATGTGATCAGATCAGACTGTGGTTGTAATGGGCAGCTTCCAGGTATGAATGTGATCAGATCAGACTGTGGTAGTACTGGGCAGCTTCCAGGTATGAATGTGATCAGACTGTGGTTGTACTGGGCAGCTTCCAGGTATGAATGTGATCGGATCAGACTGTGGTTGTAATGGGCAGCTTCCAGGTATGAATGTGATCAGATCAGACTGTGGTAGTACTGGGCAGCTTCCAGGTATGAATGTGATCAGACTGTGGTTGTACTGGGCAGCTTCCAGGTATGAATGTGATCACATCAGACTGTGGTTGTACCGTGCAGCTTCCAGGTATGAATGTGATCAGACTGTGGTTGTACTGGGCAGCTTCCAGGTATGAATGTGATCAGATCAGACTGTGGTTGTACAGTGCAGCTTCCAGGTATGAATGTGATCAGACTGTGGTTGTACCGGGCAGCTTCCAGGTATGAATGTGATCAGATCAGACTGTGGTAGTACTGTGCAGCTTCCAGGTATGAATGTGATCAGACTGTGGTTGTACTGTGCAGCTTCCAGGTATGAATGTGATCAGATCAGACTGTGGTTGTACCGGGCAGCTTCCAGGTATGAATGTGATCAGATCAGACTGTGGTTGTACCGGGCAGCTTCCAGGTATGAATGTGATCAGATCAGACTGTGGTAGTACTGGGCAGCTTCCAGGTATGCATGTGATCAGACTGTGGTTGTACTGGGCAGCTTCCAGGTATGAATGTGGTGTGAATGTGACAGGTCGTCGTTGCAAATGAGAAGTTGTTCTTAATCGACTTACCTGGATAAATAAAGGTTAAATAAAAATAAAATGTAGTTAAATGGAATTTTAAATTTTGATATATTGATATTTTCAACATAAAGCCAGCTCTACAGAATGTGCTGGACAGATTTCTTTTTACAAGTGAAGTGCCACCGCAGTAGTGGTGATAGAGCCGGAGAGAGGCCTTGCTGAGATTGACTGCACTGATCTGCTACAATGAGCATACGCAACACTGACTGGAACCTTAAATCAATATTTCAGAGCAATCATAACCAATCTCTTAAATTCTGAGATGGAAAATGTGTAGGAGCCCTGAGGAATACTAACTTTGATTCTTTCACATTTTCACCCACAAATAAACTGGGAAAAGGGAGCTCTGTCCTTGTCAAACACCTGATCTGAATCTTTGCTTGCTGCTTATTCTGTGCACTATTTTCTTTGCTCCAGGCATTGAATGAACATGCTGACTCCTCTTGTGCTTACAGGCATTGACTAAAGACAATGACAGGAGGTTAAGGGTAATTATGCCTCATTTATTTTTTATTATTATAGAGTAGAAGTATAGAAAGCCAGATAGTAGATTCAGGGTAGTTTTTAAATCATATCTACATGTAACCTGGTAGTGGCTCAGCCTGAATCTCTAATCTTTATATGCAGCTACAAAGGTCAGCTGAATTACTAGTTGTAGTTGTATCTGACCCTCTCCAGCTAAAAGCATGAATACTCTCATTCATGTTCCAGAGCAGAGTTACTAATGGCTGCCTGTCTGAAAAGGCTTAATAATACACAGCATCTGTTGCGTTAAACAGACTATATTGGCCCATATTCACTGCCACACAGGTGAAGGCTAAGAATGATTCAGTGTGTTTGAGAGGGAAAGACTTTGCAGTGAAAGGAGGACTCAGTGTTATTTGTGTGACCAGCCTTTCATGTAGCATCCTCTCACTCTAGCATTTTCCAGCTTAGGCAGTCGTTAAGTGCAGGTTTATTGAAAACAAGTAGGCCAGAGCACAAAAGGGCTCCGAAAGGAAACCACTCTGCTTGTGAAATGTGAGTGTGTGAGGAAAAAAAAATAGCAATGTGGAAATGTGTCATTCAGTTTGCGTGAGAAAGACCTTCATCCATCAAGAGCATTTGTGCTGTAGACTGTATTCAGGCAGGTGGAGATGTGTTTGACTTAAAGGGTTTCGTATTTTTCAACCTGGACCCTATTTTCCCATGCTTTTGTGTCTGCGAGCGACTAATGCAAACAAAACTCTTTAAAAATTGGTCCAGTAATGTGCGAGAACGCTGTATCCGTGAATCGAGCTGCAGTGTAACCGTCGCTACCCGATCTGTGCTGCCTGCACGATCCATTATGCACATGCGCAAGGTGTTTGCGCATGCCAGATGATAATCCTGTTTCGAAGATTTACGACACTGCACGATCTGTTCCACTCTTCCGGCCGTAGTTGTAGCGGTCTGCCGTTAGTCTCCACTGGGAAGCTAACATAGTTTAGCTAACAGCTAATTCGGCTAACCGCTAGCTGAGACAGCATGTAATAAATTTAAAAGACCCTCAAAATACAACCTGAAAATAAGCGTTAAAATATATAACAGCTGTTATGTCAGTTCTACTTTACTTGTGCTCATTTAAAATACAATCATTCAATACTTGTCTTTATAGTTATTACTGTAAAGTCTTAATTTAGCTGTAGCCTGCTTTTCCCATTGTTTAGCTTGAGTTAACATTATTTTAGACTGAATCAAGCTGTCAACTAGCGGTTAGCCGAATTAGCTGTTAGCTAAACTAACGTTAGCTTCCCGGTGGAGGCTAATGGCAGACCACTACAACTACGACCGGAAGCGTGGAACAGATCGTGCAGTGCCGTAAATCCTCGTAAAACAGGATTATCATCTGTACATGCGCGAACATCTTGCGCGTGCGCATGACGAATCGTGCAGGCAGAACAGATAGGGTACCGAAAGTAACCTTTAAGGGAAAATTAGCATCTTCAGTGTACGTGAGAAGTTTATTCTGCCATGCTTTCATATGTAACTTACTGATGCCCGGTGAACACATTCACTTTAGCTAAAAGCTAGGGCTGCAACAACGAATCGATAAAATCGATAAAATTTGATTATTAAAAAAGTTGTCAAAGAATTTCATTATCGATTCTTTGTGTCGTGCAACTGTTACGCCATTCATCGCAGCGCGAAAGAAAAGAAAAAAGAGCAGAGCGGGGGTAGAGGAAATACGGAGAGAGACCAGAGAGACCCGTAACGTTGTTCTGAAACACACGGCGGAGGCAGAGAAATCAGTACGACCTAAGTCATCCAAGGTGTGGGAGCATTTCACACTAAATAAATCGAAAACGCGTTAATTACAAGATAAGCAAAAGCGACAGGGCATGGCACGGGCGCACCACGGTGATGATTCAGCACCTAAAACGTAAACATGTTGGAGTCCTTGATGAAGAGGAGGAAGGGAGTTCACCAGCAGGGTAAAGTCACTACACAATCCTACTGTGGTTCCGTTTTGAAGTGAGGAACGCAACGTCTCTCCAGTAGCTCTTCTGGTTCTGGTGTGGTGTTTACTCGTTATCTAGCTTGACGAGCATGACAAGCTAGCGTTAGTTCGTTAATAACTGTAGTCAAGCAGGGGTGGTATAGTTTGCAAGACTAAAGACACGTTTTTATTCACTCGCCTTTTTTGGCCCATTAATTTTTCAATCTGTTATCATGTATATATTCTGTGCTTTTTCCCGTATCAGTTATATTTTAATTTCATTTTAAAGTTCTTTTATAACACTTGGGCATCTTAAGCTGTGTTTAAATGTGGTGTATAAATGAACTTCACTTGCACTTACTATAATGATGGTAATAATTAAATGAATAAGCTTCAAGTGAGTGTGTGTGTGTGTGTGTGTGTGTGTGTGTGTGTGTGTGTGTGTGTGTGTGTGTGTGTGTGTGTGTGTGTCTTGTCTTGTCTTGTCTGTATGTGCTCTTTGGGTTACTTACCTTTACACAACTATTAACTAAAACAACAAGTATGTATGTAAGTATGTATTGAGTTGATGTAAATTAATGCTTTTTTTTTTTTATCCGATTCATCGATTAATCCAAAAAATCGACAGATTAATCGATTATTAAAATAATTGTTAGTTGCAGCCCTACTAAAAGCATTAGCTCTCCATTCTTGGAACAGCATTTTTCTTTAGGAAAATGTGCTTTGGTATAGGATTTCTTCGGCGCTTTGGTTGGCAGTAGTCATCCCAGCTAAAACTGGCCATTGCAGCCCTGATGGTCACAAGGCGCAGTGTTTGGATCCATTTGTAGCTGATGCTAGCACAACTAGCCTCAATTTCAGCCTGTCCGTATTCAAAGGTAACGTCTATAAAAGCTGTGGGAAGTTTAGCTCGACCTAAATCTTTTAGATAACCAAAGTACTGTACTCCAAAACAACAAACTCCCAGGAACTCCCTTTTTCCCCACTCGAATACCACGCCGCTTTCTTCCGGCAAGATTACAGAAATAATCCTAACAAAAATGAGACCGTTTTAGTGGATGGAAATTGTTGATTTCACATTTGCCCTACATGATTACATTGCAGCCTGGTTCGTGGCTGTTGGTTACAGCATTCTCGTTCAATATTGGACAAATTTTAAAGATTTGTGTCCACATTTGTCACTTAGACACAAATGTATGGGAAAATAGTGTCCAAGTTGAAAAATACTGAAGTTCCCCCTTAATGGTGTGCTGTGGTGGTGTATTTTGTATGCAGTTGTTGCTTTCTGCATGCGCCTCCCATCTCCTGTGTGGGAAGCTATGATTCACTGCACATGACTCATTCCTCTCTCCCGGCTTCAGCTTCCAGTATTTCACCACATGCACAGATGCACACACATTAGCATCTCCTGATTGCACACACAGAGCACGCAATCATATCACCACATATCATTTTCTGCTACAGTGTATCAGATCATTAAAGTTTAAACAATAAGTTTAACAAAAAATGTGTTTTTCAGCCACACAAGAAAATCATATTATGAATCATCAGGTTTGTCGCTGTGGAGATTGTTGGCTTTTGTCTCTGACTAAATAGATCATCTGAACCATATCTGCTGGTACAGAGCATGGACAGTAATGCAACTTTAACTCTTAATGAAACAATGGCACATTGCTATGTGGTTCCTAGCATAACTTCCTAGCCAGTTTTAAACTGTTAATATATATTTCATATTTTCAGACTCTTAACTCTTAATCAAATCTATAGCATCCAACTTTATTGAGAATTGTTTTTCTCCTGTAGCACCACCTTGCGCCTCCGCCATTGTTGCGAAAATATTTTGGGTTATTTTCATCGCCTGACAAGTTTCTTGTTTACGCTGATGTTTAAACCTTGCTGGCGAAGTTTTCTCTCCAGTCAATCTTCTCCTTTTGTGAGACGTTCACCCCCCCCCCTGCTGTAGCATCATCTGATTAGACATACAGCCTCAAGGCAATGCTTGCTTGAGATTGTCTGTCTGGATTTGCGTAATCAAAGAGGACGAAGTGATAAAGTATCAAGATGTCTTTTAATGTTCCAAAAGACGTGATCTATAATTTCAGGTTAAACACCGGCATCTTGATGTATGAGCCAAATGTGTTTTTTTTATTCAGTATTAGAATCGTGCTGATAAATCATAGTTTTTTCGGTTCAGCAGTAGCCAGAACAAGTAGCATCACACTAGAACTGTAGAGTAAAGGCATAAGAAAGGGTGTCACTCCTTGTCCATATCCATCCCTCCTGTGTACACAGATGGGTTTGTTGTCTGTGATTCACGTGTGTAATATTTTACCCTTTCACTTTGACAGGCGTTCAACTCGGAGACGGACAACTTCAAGTTGCTGTACGGGGGCCACCAGTACCACGCCAGCTGTGCCAATTTCTGGATTAACTGTGTGGAGCCCAAACCCCCCGGCCTCATACTGCCTGACCTGCTCTGAGCTCTGGGCTGCGGCTGCCATGGTAACGGGGCACGGGCTAATCAACATAACACATCCACAGATGTGGCGACGTACCTAGCACTGCACGGACTCTCACCTTGGACTAAGAGAAGGATGTTTAAAGTCACTGGATTCCTCTATTTATTTATTTTTTTTTTGTTCTGCAATATCTCTTTTATCAAAACACAGCTGTCACTCACATCTGGTAGTTTGTTCAAATTTCAAGCTTTCGTATAATATTTTCCATCTGCAGTGTTATTGTTACCCTTAGGTCAGCTGTATTGGTCATATTTAAATCAATTACTAGCAAGGCTTTTAAGAGATGATTTCCACTGATTTTCACTGCAGAAAAAGTCAATATTAATAATGATATGACTCGTATTTAAAGTATTAGGTGTGCAATATCATTAAAAACTCCCTTTGTTCCCACTAAACCAGAGCTGGTGAATCATAAGCCTATTATTGTACTTTAATTCCATTTGTTGGTCGGGTCTGTTTGATGATACTCTGGCTGTTTTGGTTTTAATATGAAATCTTTAACATTCAAACGTGGCAGGTGTTTTACCTTTTCCTGAATTGTGTTGATTTGACTGCTTTAAATATTTATTTCTTTTGTTGCACTGTTAAGGAGATTTCAGCATCTTGGGATATTTGAAATTGTGTATTTTGTAGGGAAAGAGTTGTGATTGGTGACCTAAAGGGAACCATGTTACTAATTTTGTTTTTGTGATTTGGTGTTGTGTGCAACAAGAGCTGCACGTCTGGAAGAAATTGTCTGATTCTGAACTAAAATTGCAGCAGTACTTTTTGTATATTACAGTGTCATGCTGTAGCATTGTAATTATGACTAACTGTAATGTAATTGCAATATAAATAAATATGCATATAGTTTATTTAAAGTGTCATAGATAAAGTTTGTCTTTAAATAATACTCACATGCCAATATTATGGTGCACAACATATTCATAACCTTTAAATGTCAAAAATGACCTGTGTTTTTATTTAGTATAGTCATTAAAAAGTCTAGTCTCAGTATAGTAGACCAGACAGCAGGGGTCTCAGGACACATCCTTGGGGGGCTCCTGTTTTGATTGTTAAGATGGATCAGGTATGGCTGCCCACCCACACCTCCTTAGGTCTGCCTGTCGGGAAGTTGAAGATCACAGATTGCACAGGGTGGAGTTAAGTCCCAGGTTTTCAAGCTTTCTAATGAGTCTACAGGGGATCATTGTTTTAAATGCTGAGCTGTAATCCACAGACAGCATTTTAACATAATTCCCCTCCTGATGTACATGACATTTTTATGCCATTCTATATAGTGTAGTAGGCTATTTCATCAGTCATAGTATAGTAAAAAAAAAAAAAGTCTACTAGAGACCATCTTGGGCGATGGAATCCAGGGAGGTAAAGTGGGGGGGCTTTCCTTACTTCTGACACCCTTTGCTCAGACCACATTAATTTTTGGACTTGGCCTTCATGTTGAACTCACGTACACACCTGTAGAGGAGTTGTTACTGCATCTGGCCGCCAACATGTAAACACCTGGCAAAGTACTCAAACACTACAGGAGGTGTCTCAATGATGACAAACACACACACACACACAAGGTGAAAACAATGCCAGCATCATTGTTGTGGCTGGTAATGAGTCATACAGTAGTATAGTAGGCCTATACTATGCTATATACCAGTCTTCATGCTAAGCAATGCTAAGCTAAGCAGCTTCTGGCAGAAGCTTCACAATTAGCGTACAGACGTCAATCCTCTTACATAACTCAAGTCACTAGTCAAGAAAGCAAATAAGCGTATATCCTAAAATGTCTTTTCCTTTTCCTTTCACACTCTTAAAAAAGCATTAGTGTTCTACTTGTGTTACAAGAAGTATTAGTGTTAGTTTTCTGGTTTCATTTATCCTAAATTTCTGTTCCAGTATGAGCGTATTATAGCTTTGAAACAAGTCATTTAAGTCACTTTTTATATTATTCTGCCTGCTTGCCCTGAAAAGCTTCTTCTGTTTCTGCACATTTTCACTCTGTCATTTTACTCCATAATGTACTTGTGGTACTGTGGCCAGAGAAGCCTCATCTCCATCACTTTGCGACAAAATGGAATAAATTCTCCTTTGACAAGCCTACCGGGCCATCGCTGGCAGTTGAGCTCAGCCAATCAAATGAGATGTCTGGGGGCTCTGTGAAACCATTCTCATTATCGTTCTCACACTTGTGTTCAGGTGTGCTCTCCAACATCCATTTTATCACTCGCCATTTCCCTAATTCATTACCTGCAGAAAATTAATTCACAGTGAACACTGGGATTACAGAAAATTGCAAATGCTCAAATCAATTACTGAATGATAATGTGTAATTGGAAATGCAGACCGCCTGTGCCTGTCATCTTCACACCTATTGTTAGTGACGCTGAACTCTGGGAGAGAAGCGAGATTGAAGGGATACTGTGCTGTATTGACTGCTGCTCTTTGGGATTTCATGGCCATAATCAATCACATTATTGACTAAAAACAGCTGCTTCTGCACATTAAGATTCCCTTCACCCTTGTGAATAGAGTTGCTTCCTGCTTTACTTTCTTCCAATATCATTTCCATTTATCCACAGATTTAAAAAAAAAAAAAAAAAATACGGTAGTTTACAATGCAAAAGCTGCTGTTTTAAGAGATTACAGGATTAAACTGTTAAAGTAGAGGAAGAGCTTGACATAATAGTGTCTTCATGATGAGTAACTTTCTGGATTTTGGAGGCTGGTAGTAATATTTAACAGTCTAAAACATCTATTTGCTTTTTTTAAACACATAATTAAAATAATTTGTCAATTTATCGACTAATCAACAGAAAATTAACCAACAGAATTTGGATAATCAATGCTCTTTTCTGGACAATGTTATATAATAATAATAATGGTTTCTAAATAACCTCAAACATATATATCTTATATCTTTATCAGCCAACATTCACACCAATACCGGAAAGCAACAAAATTGTTTAATAGGCCCACCTAGCTAAAACAAGGCAGTCAAATAAAATTTGGGGGACTGTAGTTTGTGTATTCTATATTTATATTGTTTATTTTATATTTATTTTTTATTTTTCTGACTTCCCTACCTTGTCTGTGGCACTCACCCAAACCCGTTTGTTCCCACTCAAAATCTTTAAAGAAAAGACCACACGTTTATAGTTAAAATTTATTTAAAGCTTGTTCTAACTCCTACGGTGGCCATATTATTCCAAGAAGTATGACTTTGTCTATGAGTGCTCCTTCCAGTGTAATAATAGTTTGACGTTATTTTG
This sequence comes from Zingel zingel, assembly GCA_023566125.1. Taxonomy (NCBI): domain Eukaryota; kingdom Metazoa; phylum Chordata; class Actinopteri; order Perciformes; family Percidae; genus Zingel; species Zingel zingel. The sequence goes on along the minus strand of CM042316.1, from coordinate 10,121,769 downwards.
GTACCATTTCATTGCTAACATCAGCTATCAGGTTCCCAAACATATGCAAGCTAATGTTAGTAAGGTATCAGTGCTAACGTTATTCTTTATATTGTACGAGATTAATAGTGTAAGGCAATGTTTACAGCGTAGGAGAGAAGCAATGGAGGTTTGTGTGTTTAATATATTTCTCTGAGCAGTATGAGCAATCATGTCAATGAAACCGAAATGAGCTCTTAGTATCTCCATCGCTTACCCACAGCTGTTCTAGCTGTAGCTAGTCTGTGTTACAACTCCATGACGTGAGTTGTCTGCCACGGAAATCACAACACATATGATTAAGTTTATGTTACAAGGTAGACAATCCTTTTTCATCATTGACGCGAGGAAAAGTATCCTAGACGTCGTTCTAGCGTTATGCACAACCATGTTATAGTGAGCCAAGCAAGTAGCAACTATAAAACTTTTAATTTACACAAATAGGCAGAATTACCTGTTGATAAGAAAGCAGGCAACTTCGGCGTCCCTTTTTAAAATCCTTGCTCCTCATGAGCTCTTTCCATCTTGAAAAAGCCACTCCAATATTAACTTTGGTCTTTGCCTGTCGCGTTGTCGTTTTAATTCTCTTTTTAACCTCCGTTACATATCCTAGAGAATAGGTGTGATCCTCCATCTTCAACAGGCTTTCAACTCTGCCAGCAGTCGCGAGTAATCTTCTCCCCCTCCCTCCCTGGCATTCGTCACGCTGCCACTGTGTTTAAAAGCGCGAAAGATGGAGGTATGTCCGTCTTTGGCTAACGTATTTTAAAGGCGGAGGTATGTCCCTCTTTGGCTAATGTATTTTAAAGACGGAGGTATGTCCCTCTTTGGCTAATGTATTTTAAAGACGGAGGTGCAACATGGCAGCCGTCATTCGAGTGAGTCGCTCCTATGTATTCTGAATGATTCTGAATGTCAGATTCTATGCTTACGAGAATACTGTGATTAGTTGGTGGAAGTAATTACACATGAATGAGCACATGTTTGGTAAATAATATCACATATTATATGTCATGCATATAATGTCATGCTTTTATATGTCATGCACATATCACATAGTATTTGCTAAAAATCACCTCAAAAAATGACACAATGGACCTTTAGAAAAAGCTTAGTAACTTGTAACAGCAGGGCACTGTAGTTTTTAGCAAACGTTACTCAAAAAGGAGTAAATGGTGCATTTGTGGGGAACTATTTTCATTTGTGGATTGTGTCATTGAATTATCAGCAGCGAGACCGTGTATGTGGGATTTCCAAATAAACTACAGTGCCAATGTTCTTCCAGTGCAACAGTGAGGCTCACTGATGTTTTAATAAGTTCTGGACAGCAATAAAGCTGTGTGACACAGAGGAATAAGATATATTGTAGTACCTGTTGGATCAACTCATTGTTGGTTTTGGTCTTTTCATGGGATTTGCTGACAATGAGAAAATGATCCTTTAACACTAGGTCTCTCTTTCATAGAAACCTGGTCCAGCATTTAATCAAAGAAAGTACTGAAAGGCAACACTTGTGGATTTATGAGGCCTCAATTTCACCATTAATGGACCTGGACACAAATATTAATAATTTTCACTGTTGAGATTTTCAGTACAAATTGAATACAGCTCCATGGCTAACAGTCTTTTGCCTCAGTGTCGGCTCCATCAATCAATTCAGACAGTTAAGGATGTAAAGGCAAGGGACAGATGAGTCAGTGTTACATCCCAGAGACGACACTGAGGAAGAATGACTTGTTTTACTACAAATCAAACTGTATCAGCCAACATCTCCTAGTGCGTTTCAGATGATCCTTAGTCTGACTGGGAGGCTTTTATTAAGACTTCCAAGTGCTGTTGGCAGCCAAATAATCAGCATTTTCCATGTGACTGTTTTTTCAACAAAAAAATAAATACTTTGAAACACACCCAACAGCATGTGTTACTGTGTGGCTTAATCAGGTTGTCAAATTACAACTCTAATGAGGGCCGAGAGCCTGAAATTGAAGCAGCGGTGAAAGCAGCATGTTTATATTAATAACTGGCCTTGTGTGTATGGCCTTGTTAAAATGGAAATGCAGGATTTGTGCCTATTGATATGGGAGTAGTGCTGTAGCTCATATCAATTATAGTGAATTATTAAAGGCCGTATAATTTGAAGCCCAGCGAAGCCGTGATTCAGTAATTCATTGCAGTTATAGCAGATGTTCATTTGCTTTGTGTGGCTGAAATAAAACCTACACAGACAGATATGCATCACTGGACTTAATAATAACAGAAATGTTCCCTTTCCCCCATTTTATTTATTATTCTAATTGTTGAGTTGTATTTTTTGTACATTTTATTATCCTTAAAGCTATAGTGTGTAGTTTCTGTCTCCCCCATGAGGAATTCTAAGTAATGACAACAACACTGTCGGCACGTCCACATGATACAAGCCTTCCGGGACCCCTCCACACAGTTGCTAGTAGCCAAGGAGGACACGGAGGATTAAAAAAACATGATGGACTCTTCAGAAGAGGTCATTATCTACACTCCAGTTTCTGCGCGGGAATGTCACCGGTCGCCACAATCTTCTGAACATAGCCATACTGAGAAATCCAGAGAGAGTTGTGTGGAGCTTTGTAGCAACTAATTTGGCAATGGCTTGAATATAACGGACGTTTATTAATATCAAAAAGTTACGCACTAAAGCTTTAAAGCTGTCACAGCTCTCTCACACTGTCAGAATATTGTTACGAGAGGGAGAAATGCAGATGTCTGAAAACAATCAACTGTAAAGATATTTAGTTTAAGGAAAATTGGAATCAACCTTGAAAACCCACAATCTGTAATTTGTAACAAAAACTCCTCATCAATCTGGTAAAAACTAAATAATAGAAAGACAAAATACTGGGAACATGTCCTCAATGTTACGGCCCTGAATGGAAAGTTGACTTTTAAAATTGACAATTTTTTGGCAATCAATAAAGTTGTTTATCAAGCAACAAGTCTACTCTGGGAGTCATGAATGTCATGAAGTATAGTCATGAATGAATCCATCTAACAGTTGTTGAGATATTTCTGTCTAAACCAGGGATCTTAAACAGGGGGTCTGTGACCACTAGGGGGTCCTCAGAGTCAATGCAGGGGGGCCTCCAAATTATGGTTAAGTTTTTTAAGGTTTTTTTTGAAAAATTAGAAATGTCCTAAAAAAAATAATCCAACATATTATTAGCAAACTAGCCTATAGGTAAGGTAGTCACTAAGGCCATCCACATATCCAGTTTATCCTAAGGATTCACTGTGCCTCATGTATGTTTAACATTAAAATTTGATTTATAGGGGCGGCCTCTAGCTCTCCCCATGTAGGCTGAGTCCTGCAGCAGTGTGGGTTTGAATCCGACCTGCTGCCCTTTGCTGCGTGTTATCCCCCATCTCTCTCCTAAAAAAAAACTAAAAAGAAGTGTGTGGAGTTTGCAAGTTGTTAAGTTAGCCTGGCTTCAGAAAGGTACTACAGTAAAAGAAGGCGTGTGCCAGAGCCAGACACATCAACAGAGGTCCAACCAGAAACCTCAGGTACGATTCATGAGCTTCAAACTATCGTTAGCGTTGATGTAAGTGGAACAGCTAGCGTTAATGAGGAGTCTGCAGCTACCAACCTTAACGTTACCTTAGTCAGTGACACCGACGTCAACAATAACGAGAGTAACCAAACACATGGATGGCCTGACTGTTGGTCAGTATGTATTTTTGCTCCACGAACAGCTGGCTCGTTTTTAAAGATAAACTGGGCTGCAAAACATGTAGCAGCCTTCAGTCTCTCACACACACACACACACACACACACACACACACACACACACACACACACACACACACACACACACACACACACACACACACACACACACACACACACACACACACACACAAGTTGTTTACATAAATACATACATTTATGTTGTTAATAAATAACAATAAATTGTTGTTGTACCAGCAATCAGTCCCTACAGGATTTTGCCTTTTGCGATTGCGCCAATTCACGCAAATTCAACCAATCACCGCGAATTTGGTGCGACTCGCAATTTTGACCAATCACCGCAACTTCTCCGCAAATTTGACAAATAACCTGAAGTTTCCCGCGACTTCAACCAATAACAGCAGTCCATCGTGCACTCTGAAAGCCAATGACCAAGCGGGAGTGAGAACGGGTTGATAATTTCCTTGTTTGTGATATGAAGACGAGACGTGTGTGTGACTTTCAATCCTGTTGGCTCTCTGCAGCGGGTGGGGCTGCTGCTCCGTTCCCACGCACACACACACACACACACACACACACACACACACACACACACACACACACACACACACACACACACACACACACACACACACACACACACACACGCACGCACGCACGCACGCACACACAAACTACACACACGGTGGATGCAAGAAAAAATGGAGATGAGACGTACACGATAACCTAAATTGAGGACAGCTACGCTCGTTATTGTAAGTGCAATGATAAGTCCAATAAGTACTTTATTAAACCGTATGAATGTGTGTCCCAGACCAGGTTAGGAAATTAACTAACAATGTAAAGATCAACAAGCCACTGACACATATGATCAAATTTGTTTAATTCATAAATTATTATTTTGTGTCTTAAACCCACCGGCCATTTTCATATTATACCAACATTTGCAGCATCCTGAGCCTTTTTGGTTACTAGGAAAACTCAGCCCAGAGTAGTTTTATTCTCCCCAAAACAAGTTTCCTTTTTTACAAAATTATACAAAAAATAAATTGTAACTTTTTTGCAACTTTCACTGTCTCCCGCAACTTCATTGCATCAAAAATACAAAAGACATGGCAACTTTTATCGCAACTTTTTACAAAAGCTCCCACAAAATCAGGCATTTTGGGCCGCAACTATCTATAAAAAAGGCCGCGAAATCCTGGAGGGACTGAGCAATATCTCCAAGTTTTGTTTTTCACTGTAGAAATCTCAAATGTCATAATGATTTGCCAATGCAAGAGAGTACCGGCACCCTTTTTCCCCACTTCAAGCACTGCCCAGACTTGATGAGCATTGTTGGTTCTGCATGGCCTGCACCACTGGAGCCTGGCCTGCCTCTGATGCTCAGGATAATGCAAATGGCTCTGCTTACTGCTTTAACGATAGATGATAGTATCCTGCTGTTGGTGAAGGATGTGTTTACTTTTAGTGCTTGACTATGCTTTGGAAAGCTCCTGCGTGTACTCACATTAACACAGCAAAGACGGGGGGCAGGAGGAGGAGATGATTTATTTATTTTTTGCTGTGAGAAAATAGTGTGTGCAGTGTGTAATTTGGGCCCATCATCTGTGCACTCTGCAGTGGTTGGCCCGTCATCAGGCATCTTTCTGGGTAATGGCATTCATTGTGGAGACCTCTCCGGAGGTCCCTCAGAAAGTGTGGGCACAAGACAAATGGCGTTCATCAATAATCTGTCTGCTGCTCTGTAGCCACAGCAATATGAAAATGAATGACAGAGTTTTTCTTCTTGGGGAAAATAGCCGTGCAGAACAAACATCAAGAGGCGTTTGTAGGAGGAAACGCAGCACCCTTTTCATGCGAAAACATCTCAGAGACGTTGTTGTAGTTCCCAAAAAATATGTTAATTCTTATTCCTGTAAAAGCCTTAAATGTTGTATGTTCAAGGTGTATTGCTTCCAATAAATCCAAACACATTTAAACACAAACAGTGACATGAGATATTTTATTATTATTATTATTTTAATATCAGTTTTAGGGTGTGAAATAATTAGAAGTGAGATTACAGAACATCTTTCCCCTGCTAATAATTATTTACCCCCAAACGTTTACTCTTTTGTTTTTTATTGTAATATCACACTTAATCTAGTATGTCATAGTTGAAAAAACATTGTTGCACTGATCTCTGTAGGTTGAAAACTCTGTCACATCCAACATCACTGCTGCGTGTGGTCTGAGATGTCTGATGACCACACCCAACAATCATATTATACTACGTATACTAGTGTAAGAGTGAGAGTCAAGAAGGTAAATCACAATACAAAACTAACACAATACATTCTGCATTAACGATGGTATCACAGTATGGCTGATTGTGCAACACATGATATATTATAGGACAGAGTCATCCGATACATGTAGTGCTGAAAAAATGAGTTGAGATTAGTCGACAAGATGGATAATCATTATCTCTGGTTCCAGCTTCTAAAATGTGAGAATTTGCTACATTTTAAGACCTTAAGAGGAAAATGTACCACTAAAGTAGGAAGAAAACGTTTCAACAAACATTCACTGCATTGTTTACTTTTATGTGATATCGCTTGGATATCATGAGTCTTGATGGTGGTCTGTATTGTGATTTACTGCAGTATTAATTCTTTTGTCCCACCCATACAAATTCTTTTGAAGCGTGGGACAGGATGTGCAGCAAAGTTAAAAAATGTCAACCAGCAGCAGACGACAGCAGAAGAAGGATCTTCAGCCTGTGTGACATCGCTCTTTTAGGCGAGTTTACACACAGAAATAAAATGTGTTTTCTGTCTTGCTCTGATCTTTTTGCAACCTATGACAAGGCGGTGGGATAGAAAATATTCTCCCAAGCATCTATCATAGAGCTACTAGTTCCCTTGAGGTGGCATATATATGTTTTAATACAGCGTCAAATAGCACTACAATAATATAATATGGTCACCCTGTGGTACACAGGAGCTTTCCCTAAACCTTGACTTTTAGCTCACATCTTCTAAAATTGTTCACCTTAAAAAGGGTAGATATAACAACATATTTAAATGTTCAGTTAAAGTATTTTTCCTCACTGTCAATTAAAATAATTTGTCTACATATTTTTTTTCTGTATACCTAGCTTAAATGCTACCATAATTGAGAGCATGCTGCTGCCTTTGACACTAAAGATTATTGCAAAACTGGCACAATACCACCACATGACATTATCACGTCAGGAAAAAAGACTTCAGCTGCATCACTGTCAGAGCTGCAGAGTCTCGAGCACAGCTAACACCTTCACCGAGAGCTCGTCCTCCACGTCCACTGAAACTGGAAAGTCAGACCAGGAGATAGATGGCACAGACTTCCACGCTCTGATCTTGTTTTGGTGTCTGACATCATTGTGTTCCCTGTCGATGCTTTGGTCCGAAGGATTCTTGGCTTGAAGTCACTTTGCTCCTGCTCAAAGACTCAATGGAGGCAGCTGGTTGGATGAACAGCACCGACAACCAGTGTTTGGCTAAGACTCTCTCTGTCCAAACGCACCAGTGTTCATTAAATAAGCCTCACACAGATGTACACTTAGACGCCTCTCACTCCGCCTGTCCTGAACATGCGTGAAGCTGCAGTCCAGGAGGGCAAAAGGGCTTCACTTCCTCCTCCATCTACTCACTGTGGATCTCACAGGCCCCAGTACGGAGCCAGGCTCCTGCGGTCCCTCTCATAAACATCAGGTATGACCCCAAAGTGTGTCTGCACCATCTTAACAGAGTTTCTACCAAACAGCTTCCTCTCGTATTCGATAAGCTGGCGCCAGAAGCCACCGTTGGGCCTGATGATGGGGCGGCGGGCTTTGACCCAGGCATGGGCCTCAGCCAGAGATACGCGGTGATACTTCATGAGGTACGCCAGACACAGAGAGGCCGAGCGGCTCACCCCGGCCGCACAGTGCACCAGCACCGCCCCTCGCTTCCGTCCCACGCTGTGGATCTTATCAGCCACGCTGTCGAAGTACAAGGAGATGGGGGAGTGGGGCATATCTGCCAGAGGGACCTTTACATACTCCATGTGAGGCCAGTTGAAGTTGGGGAGCTCGATGGTGGCATTGACCACACAGGTGATGCCTTTGGACAGCAGCAGGCTGCGGTTGGATGCCACATTCCCTCTGCTGAGGAATAGGTTGGGGGTGATTTGCGCGATGCCACCCAGCAGGCTGCCATGCTCAGGCAGCAGCCTCGGCACCATAGTGGGCACCATGGAGCTACGGTGGTGGTGGTGGAAGAAACCTTGGCTGCGAGAACCCATTAAGGAATCAAGTGGTTTTAAGAAGGATGGGGAATTTCTTTAAAAAAAAAAAATCAAAATCTTCAGGAGCTCAGAGTCATAGTAGTGCAGCCAGACAGACAGCTCCTGTAACACACAAACAGATTTCACTTGAATCTATGTTAAACATTTCTCTACTTCACTGTAGGCTGAGCCCTCAGGCTGGCAGACATACACACACTGGACGAGTAACAACCCTGCTGTTTGCAAAGACTCCAAAACAAAAGTGCTAAAAACATTCCAGGAAATGTTATTCTTTAAACTTAAAAAAAACAGACAGACAAACCTGTCAAAGATCAGACATAACAGCTGACTAATTCAAAAACATGCTGCTGTGACCCACTGAGCCACAGTCTTCACTTTACAATTACGTTAAAAGGGTTTTCATGAATGCCCGGACAGATGAAAAATGTATCTATCTCGGCCGGAGAAACACATCTAACACATCATCACTGAGACGCGCCGCCCTCTGTCGTGTGAGCACAGACCCCCTGGAGGCGTGCACTCACCTCATCTCATGTCCATCCTTTCACAGCCCTCACATACAGATTACATCTCTCGTCTCTCTGGCTATCGCTGCTGTTGATGGCACTAAACTAAAGGGTGGAAAGTAATCATATACAGTACAGTCTGATCACACCAAAGTGTGCTGATAAAAAACTCCATTTAAGCACCACATTTTCTAAGGTTGATTAATCAAATTCCATTTTCTTTTTCCAAAAAAGATGATCTTCCGTAAGATGACACAGATAATGAAGAAACAGATCATTTGTGAACCGTAATGTGACATTTCTAGCTGCACTGTATATGATGGAAACAGCCTCCTGTGTTTAAACTTAAGTTATCAGCAGAGAGCCCACAGCTCCGGGTGTTACTTCACACACTGTTGCACTTGCAATGCGTCATCCACACCTTGTGCACCAGACTGGCCGGCAGGTCTTTTTCTTTCATTTTCTGCTCCAGTCTGGTTAACAAGACACATGGCACAACTGCTATAACTGGAATTCAACCTGCAGAGTCACCTGCAAAGGTACTGCAGAGACCGATCAGGATTCTTTTATTTAATAAATTGTTATCAAAACACAAGTGGAAAGACGTGAATTTAAATATCTGTATGACAGTACAATGAAACCGTAGTGGCAGCTTTTTAATCCAACAACAAATTGATTAAAATCAGTAGTTCCCAACTTTGAAAATCAGGACCTATTATTTAACAGGATAGGAAAAAAATATATATATTTCTGATACATATTATGTATTTTTCCAGACATTCCTAGTTTAGTCTAATAAATTACTGGATAATTTTGCCTCCCTGTGTTGTCTCTAGAAAAACATTTTCAGATCACATTGTAGTTCAAATGGTCGCAAGTACCCTAGATAATGCTTTGATTTAACAAGACAAACATTTAGAAAATGAACTGCTTCAAATGTAGCATCGCATAAGGCTATTTCTTTCCAAAAATATATTTTCTACATACCTCAGTTTTTAATACTGCCTAAAGATTATATGAAAAAAAGAAAAGGAGGAAAATACTGTTTTTACCAAGGGGGTAAGCGAGCGTCCACAAAGCGTACCTACTATGGAGCCATTTTGTTGCTAACAAACCATCACCCGACGTTAGCATCCCATTGACTGCCATTCATTTTGACGTCACTTTGACAGCGAATAACTTTACATCTGAAGCGTTTAAATACTTTATTTGTCCATTGTTTATTTCTAAAGAAACACAACAATGTATAAAAGGCTCCATTACCTTGTATCTCACGTTATGGCTCCGTAGCAGACGGTTTTATAAAAATAGGCTAACGATTGTGTGACTTACTGCCACATAGTAGAGGAATTACCGTATAGTACAGGAGAAGCTCGCAGGCAGTTTGAACTTACATTAGCTCTTTAAGTTTAATTACTAATGTTAACTAGCATTTTAGTTAGCAATAATTAGCCTGTGCCTATGTTATCTCTTTACATATACCTACGCTCTCCGTCTCTGCAAGATTGGGAATGATTGAGATTTCTCTTGGCACAGCTAACAGAAGACTTACAACTTTCAGACAGGTTGCTCACGTCACATCTACGTCTTCAAGCTCAGTTTGAGGCTGCACAGTAACGCTCAGCCATCACTGGAAAAGTGACTTCTAATATCCTTCACTGGTCTCCGTGGAAATCTATGGCGTCACATTGTCCATTTATTACTGTCTATGGTTTTTACATGTTAATCATCCTTTCCAGGTTTGGAGCTCCCTTGCTTCCTTGTCACCTTCCTCTACACACTCTCCTCCATCGACCACAGCTTTGCCACATCAGCATGGTCTGCTATTCTTTCCGAAAAACAAAAAGGTTCAAAGTCACAAAAACAACACCCTCCTCCCTTGCAGTTCAGGCACAGTTTCTCTGGCTTGCTCCTGGTTACCAATCACCCTGCACTTTGCATCTGAAATGGTTGCCATGATCCACCGTCCTACACTCCGTTGCCACTGGTGATGCGACAACAAATGCAGCGATGCAGACACTGGGAAATAAGTGTTACCGTCATACCATCAAAGGGTGGCCGGTCAGAGCAGCACTAAGCCGCATGTTTTCTGCAAAAAGCACCATATAATACACAAGTCCTGCATCAGTATTACTTAACTCTCAAACTAAAACAATTAGCCGATTAATGATCAACAGAAAATTAATCGGCAACTACTTTGATAATCAATCACTTTTCAAGAATAAATACAGAACATCCTCTACATTCTCTTCACAGTAAATTAAGTTGGGTATTGGTCAGAGTATTTAAAGACATCACTATTTATTATTATTTCACTTTTCAGTGTGCCAATATGCTGTAATAGAAAATAGTGAAAGTCTTCAAATACACTGGCCAACCTCTCAATTTATATATGACTTTATTCTTCATACTATACTGTGACTTTTTTTATTACTTTTTTCGACATACTATACTATGACTTTTTTATCACTATTTTTCTCCATACTATATTAAGACTTTTTTTTCGACATGCTATACTATGACTTCTTTATCACTTCTTTAGAAATACTATACTATGACTTTTTTCTAATTTTTTTCAACATACTATACTATGATTTTTTTTATCACTTTTTTCAACATACTATACTATGACATTTTTAATCACTTTTTTCAACATACTATACTATGACTTTTTTTATCACTTTTTTCAGCATACTATACTATGATTTTTTTATCACTTTTTAGGCATACTATATTAAGACTTCATTATCACTTTTTTTGACATACTATACTAGGACTTTTTTAATCACTTTTTTCAACATACTACACTATGAGTTTTTTATCACATTTTTGACATACTCTACTAGGACTTTATTATCACTTTTTCGACATACTATACTAGGACTTTTTTCAACATACTATGCTATGACTGGTTTCAACACAGTTTGTATTTAGGTGCACGGTGGCACACATCCCATTAATGCCAGCAGGTAGGCATTGCTCTGTCTCCTGGTCGATACCCAGTCTGGGTTGGTTATTTTTGTGTAGAGTTTAACTGCTCTTCCAGACTTTCTTTAACATACTATACTATGACTTTTTATCACTTTTTCGACATACTATATTAACACTTTTTTTGACATACTATACTATGACTTTTTTATCACTTGTTTCCACATCCTATACTATGATTTTTTTTTCGACATCCTATACTATGACTTTTTTCGACATACTACACTATGACTTTTTTCGATGTACTATATTAAGACTTTTTTCGACATACTATAGTATAGTATGTCAAAAAAAGTCATAGTATATTGTGTCGAAAAAAGCGATAAAAAATCATGAGTTTTTTATCACTTTTTTTGACATACTATACTATTACCTTTTTATCACTTTTTTGACATACTATATTATTACTTTTTTATCACTCTTTTTGACATACTATATTATTACTTTTGTATTACTTTTTTTCAACATACTATACTATGACACATCTATGACTTTTTGACACGCTATAATATGACTTTTTATTGAGATTTTCAAAAAAGTACAAACACAAAGTACAAACACAAAGTACAAACACAAAGTACAAACACAAAGTACAAACACAAAGTACAAACACGTGTCTTCCCAAAGAACAGAATCATACACACCACAGAATAGAAACATACATACACAACATTGTATATAAGGTCATACAAAAGCAAGTGTAATAATAGCAATAAAACAAAATACAAATACATGAACAAAAGAGGAGGCGGGGGTCAGAGAGACCTACTGCTGCTTGGGTGCAAATACATATTCAAAGTACAGGAGAACTGGCCGCCAGACTTTAACATATTTGTTAATATTCTTGTCTTGGTTTTTTAGATTTCCACCATAACAAGATTAGTTTCCACGCTAATAATAAAGAAAGGCAAGTGCATCAGCCTAAGCATGTGACAGTGAAGCTTCCCTAGGAGCTACCCCAAATATTGCAGTTGCTGCATTGTTGATGTCTTTTTTACATATATATGAAACGGTCTCAAAATGGCCACCGTGGAGCCAGTATTGAGCAAGTCTTTAATTCAACATGTATATATATATATATATATATATATATATATATTAGGGCTGTCAGCATTAACGCGTTAATCGCGATGAGATTAAAGACAGAGCATAATGCGTTATGATTGTGTTCATCACGTTAATAGTGTGCACCAAAGATTCTTTATTTTACACCGTCACTGGTGGTGTTACCAAATAATCTTTGCTACGAAGAATCGCTATGCTCGAGAACCTTTGGCTGCTACTATTTTGACCCTTTGAGGCACCTTTACTTGTTGTCAAGCTGCCACAGACACTTCCTACCTCCTGCTGCAGCCATGGAGATGAACAACACAGTTCTAAATGGCGCGTTTTACTTTAAAAACCTCCCAGAGAGCTCCGTCGACAAGTCAAAAGCAGTGTTCAAATTATACCGTGAGCTTCGGGGGGTACAGCTATTTCGACTGGTGACGTCACTCTCCATTTTCTATAGGCACATGATAACCACTAATCTGTTCCACTGTATGTTGTTTGGGACGGGAGTGAAGACCTATCTCGCGCCTAAATACAGCTAGACTAGCTAGCCTAGCTAGCTTCTGCAGCAGTTCAAACAAACACATTTGAGCACGTTTCCATCCGACAACCTTGTCTATGAGATAATAAACTGCTTTCATTAATGCAACCATTCTTGGCTTAGTTTCACCAAGATACAGACAATATTTGCTTGGTACAGAGAGCTTCAGGAGCTGCGTGAACTTAGCTAGTTAGACTGTGGGCATTTCTCAATCCCAAGAATGCAAAGAATGGACTTGTGTTCTTGGGGAGAACGTTCTTGCTGGTTGTACCAGGAGGAATGAACTCGCAAGCTCAGAAGCATACAAAACGCTGTTAGCAGTTTGAGACGATGTGTTCTTCCTGTTATTGCGCAACCCCCCCCCCCCCCCCCCCCCCCCCCCTCAGCACAGAGGCTACCTGCAGGGCTCCAAAATAACAGCTAGAAATAAAAACCACAACAATATAACCACTTTGTATTTAAACAAGAAAACCTCATAATGTTACAACTATTGCAATAATATTGAAAAATAAAACTTATTGAACTTATTTAATTTTTTTGTTTATGGATTAGCTCAAAACACCCCTTACTTTTCAAAAGAGTGGAACGCAATCCCTACTATTATTAGTGTATTAGTTTAATTCAGTTTAAATTAAAAGAAGGCCTATGCACTGGCATGTGGAATTATCATTTCTATATTATTGTAGTGCACTGTATATGCCCAGGGACAACAGATGGAAATTAGCAATTAAAATTATAAAGATTGGTGTCTCCCCTCTAGTCTACATAACATGCCATAGCATGTTACCACTTTATGTAGGCCTACAACTGTTCATTTATCATAAAGACTGAAACTCAACTTCTAATAAATCAGAAAACAAGTACACCAAAAAAAGTATGAACTAAATACTAAATCTAATGTATATAGCCTATGCTGTAATTTAAACAAGTCTCCCGAAGAGAAATGGGTATCTCTCTACCCCGCCTCTGCCTGCTACACTGTGACCATGTGTGTGTGTGTGTCTGTGTGTGTGTGTGTGTGTGTGTGTGACGGCCGGCCAGCAAGGTTGTCAAGCCTGCAGGTGCTTGTGGAGTTTAACTCCGAAAAGGCAGTTAACCACAGGTTCCTGTTAATCTTATGATGGATATGTGTTGTGATAGTTAAACAAACGATCTGTTAACGGCGAAATAAAAGCCTCTTATTTACAAGAGCGGTTTGAGAGACCTCCAGCTTACCTCGGGGTCTCTGAGCATGACTGGCCCAGCGACGAGGTAGCAGCCCCGGCAGGCGCTAGCTGGCTGCCGCGTCACTTCATGGAGCTTCTCAACTCCGAAAACTTTGGGAAAAATTGTCAATTTGGCAACGATTTTCGCAAGACTGCCTATATTCAAAATCTAAACAGTTCATTTCTCGCCTAAAACGTTCTCAGAAGTGAATTTAGTGATGAATAAGATGGCGAAAATTGTTAAAATTGTCCCGTTATTGGTCTGTCTATGTACCAGAAACCCGACCCTCGTTGAATGCCGAAATTAATGTCGGGATACGGGTGCTGCCAAGTTCATAGAAGTTACCAACCAATGCATCCTCAGTAAAATGGGCGTGTCAAGAACATTTCCGGGAATCTTAACTGTTCTTGGTGAAATGCGAACTTGTGTATTGGGACAGTACTTTGGCCACAGAAGATGACGTTTCACAGGGACACAAGAACACAAGTCCATAGAAGAACACAGATTGAGAAACGCCCTATGGCTTCATTAAAGATGAGAGAAACACTATGAACAACCAAATTAAGTCAGTTCTAAAAACCTGATTAGATGACGAGCTGCTCATAACATTTACCACAGCGCATGATGATATACATGGCAGCCAAAACCATAGGCAGAGATTGAGATTGAGATTGAGAGGTTGATTCAGCCACTTACTCTTAAAGGGATACTTCACCGATTTAGCATTAAGCTTTGTATCAGCAGAAACACGGTAGTATTTAAGAATTATCGTGCTTCCCTCCCTCATGTCCCCCTGAGAGGAGAGATCTCTGTATTGTGGGTCTGGAAAAAATTCTTCCGATGACGTAAAACAACGATTTTTGCGTCATCGGAAGATTTTTGCCCAGAGGCAAAGGACTACAGCCAGTACTTCCGCATAGCCCATAGGGGGTTGGACTGTCGGCTTTTTCCAGAGATTGCCGAGGTAAAAACGAGTGTCAGACATCTTGAATCATCGCTTAGCTTCTCAGCAGAAACAGATTTATTCATACCGAAGGACATTTTTGAACAATTATGTGCATTCAATCTACCGCACACATGTACCACCGGGATACATTGCTAGCCGGTAAGGGGACATCCTCAGCGGTGTGCAGAAAGCGGGACGAGGGTAGGAGTTGGAGCTAGGTGGAAAGCTAACGCTAGCCGGCCACCTGTGCCAGGTTTCACCTGCTACCTCCGTAGCAGGTGAACCTCAGCCTGCGGTGCCGCTAGCCAGAATACTTGACAGGCTTCGCCTGCTATGGAGACCAGCACATCAGCCTGCTCGATGCTGCTAACCGGTAAGGGGGTATCCTCAGTGGTGAAACGCGGAGGATGTCCCTAGCTCATAGAGTTAGGTGGAAAGCTAACACTAGCCGGCCACCTGTCCCATCAATCCTGCTTGCAAGTGTCTCTTTGGACAACAAACTGGACTACATCCTACATCCAACAAACTGGAAACTCCCAATGCAAGTTCAGAGACTGCTGTGTTTTTGTTGTGGAAACATGGCTGAGCAACAGCGCTGCTCTGTCACCGGGTAAGACTAGCTAGTGGAGGTGGGCTTTTTTAACACAGACTGGTGCAGAAATGGGGTGCTTGTATCCAACTAACCGCTAACTGCTGGTGGAGTTTGTGACTGTTAGATGCCGACCATTCTACATTCCACGCAAATTTACGGCTGTGTTTATACTCTGTTTACAGCCTACCAAGCGTTAATGCTAGTATGTGTTAGCTGAACTTTACAGAGCATATAATGTGTTTCGTATGTCGTTTTTATATAATGTCGTTTTTTTTATATATTTGAATTGTGTAACCACTTGAGCCACGGTGAAACATTGTTTTGTGTATATGGTTGAAATGACAATAAAACAGTTAAAGTGAGTTGACTGTCTCTCTGTCTGTCTGTAAACAGTAGGCGTGGCTTGGGAGTGGACTCAGAGCAGTGAAGCAAGTGCATTCTGGGATTTGGTGTCTTTCATCCACATGAGCCAAAAACACATTTCCTGGCTTTTCTCGGCCTAGAAGGCACCAATTAAATTTTTTTTTTCATATTTATACTACATAAGTGACCCAATTTAAAGGTATATTCAGCTTTCCAGCGGTAGCCGGTACGTACGTTTTGACAGCTAGTGAAGTGTTATCAAAGAACCATAGCAAAGAACACAGTCTGAACATACCAGAGAAATGGTACAGCCCAATGGGGAGTGAGGGTTTGAAAATCGTATTTCATTAGATTATTTCCTGAATTGTTGGTATGTGATGGTAATACATAAATTAAATACATACAATTTTGGATAGGCTAACATTATATTTTATTACAGGGTCAGACCCCCAAGCACTTTTTATTTTACTATATCTCTTTACATAAATCTTTTCTACTTAAAAACTAATTAAAAATTAAAGCTGAAAGAAGCGTTGGACGGGCCCTCGCACCTCTGCGTGTGTCGGTGTTACTGGCGGATGCGGCTCCTTGCGACCATGCATTTGCACTCAGACACTGCAAATCGTCACCAATGAAAAGGGAACTCCCTGCTGAGTTCAATGATACCTCACACAAGACTCTACGTCATACAGTTCATTAGCTGTGAAAGGGGGTGTGGCCAAAGCATAGGGGGTGGGACAAATCTTTACCAATAAAAAAGGAAGTCTCTGCTGAGTTCAATGATACCTCACACAACGCTCTACATCATAAGTTATAAAAAGGGGCGTGGCTTAAGCATAGGGGGGCAGGTCATACCATCACCAATACAAAAGAAACTCTGCTGAGTTCAATAATACCTCACACAAGACACTACATCAAACGGTTCTAATGTTATGAAAGGGGCGTGGCCTGAGTAAGTGGGTGTGGTTAAAGTATAGGAAGCGGCTCAGTATCACATGTAGACCACACATTATAAGTTTCATGTAAATCGGATGATGTTTGTCATATAAGGCGCATTTCCTGTTGTCAGCGGGGGGCACTATGACCAAAAGTTAATTTTGGCCTATAAATGTCCTCAGGCCTGGACCCTTGACCCAATCATGAGAAATTTTGCCCAAACTGGACAATGTATACTAAAGTTACAACAACTTCTTCGTTCATCGATAAATGCTCAAAATGGCCGCCATGCCACGCCCACACCGTCTTCAGTTTCAATAGGGCCTTCGCTGCTGTCGGCGCTCGGGCTCTAAAAATAACAAATTAAATTTTAATGGTATTATAGGCGCCGATACCATAGGTGCTCCGGAGCTGCAGCTCCCACGGAAAATACTGAGCATCCACGTGTGCCAGACTGCCAGTAGGCTCCATTCATTTAAAATTAAACGTTGCAGTTGGTGCTAAGTGGAGCGTGTGAGTGCTGATCGCGGTTACGTGTCAGTTAAACTTCTCATCTCCAATCCCATTTGTATCTGTGTGAAGAGACGCTGTCCTGAGTTGAAAGCCTACTTCATGCCTTTATTATCGAGTTAATAGGCATTTGTGTTCGTGTCGGCCGCTGTCCATTTCCTAAGGTTGCTGCTCTCCCTCTCCTTTGCCTGCTCCGTGTCCGGTCTGTGTGATGCACAGCCCAGTCAGCGAGCTTGTTACGTTACGCCCGCAATCTCTCGTGGAGCATTATAACTTCGAAAAACCACAGGTTCCAGTTAATCTTATTATGGATATGTGTGTTGTGTTATTTAAACAAACAATCGGGGAACTAAACGCCTCTTGTCCGCGAGTCTCCTGATAGAGCTCCAGCCAGCTCACAGCGGGAAGGTGAAGGTGGACAGGCCAACCCCGGCAGCCACCGGCCGGCTGTCACGTCAGACTGTGGAGCTTCTGAAATCCGACACAGTCGGACCAAATTTACAATTAGCCATCAATTTTTGTAAAACGGCCCATATTTGCGCTCTACATAGTTGATTTCTCGCATAAAAAAGTATCAGAAGTGAATTTAGTGATGAAGACGAACAATGTATAAAGTTTCCAGTTGTTGGCCACATCAACAATCCATGGTTGTTGTGATTGTGTCTGACAGGGTGGGGGGCGTGGCATCATAATGGTGGCTCTCGATGATATCGTCCATCGCCACAACCCTAGTCCTGCTTGCAAGACACTTACTGTTTCAGCATGATGCACAGTTGATGTAACAATTCATGGAGATAACATTAGCTGACGTAAGTACAAACTCTGTTGCTGCAGCAACCTACTGACCACAGTATAAGACAGTCAACAGAAAGATGAGGAAGATAAGAGAACCAAATAATCCCCGTCCTCTCCAAAGTGCTGATGTACCACAGCAGCGGGCTTTGCTGAGATTTGCTCCATCCACATGGTTATTTATACCCCGGGCATGGCAGGAGCAAGGCTGCAGAGAGCAGAGGAGCGGGAATTATGCAGAAAGAAATATCTACTGTATCGTTGTAGGTAGTGGGGATACTGCAGCTCGCTGTCACTCACATTTACTATGAGAATTCATTCTCAAAAAATCCCCCCTCCCCTCCACTAACAAATTGGAAACGTGACCCACCTGCAGGAATTCTTGAGCGGAAAAACCTGACAGCAAACCTCACTCTCACGACTCTTCGCAGCAAAAACCTCAACAACCGTTGTTGAAAAACTGAATTCCTGACTGACACTTCCTCACACGTCACACCACAGAAATAGATGAATAAAAACAGCTGGAGAAGGTGCACAAGCAAACATGTAGCTCTCATTAGTGTCTCTCAATCAAAGGCAATCCATTTATTCAGTCTGAGTGATCTCTGAAAGTGACTCTGCTGCCAACAGTGTGGATAATTATCAGGGGAAAATGAGCAGCAATGACACAGCTTCTTAAATTTATCCAAACACAACTGGTGCAGCTTTACAACAACCGACAAACTATGCTGCTGCATAACAAAGCCGTCTGCAAAGGGTTCACAATAGGGTTGCATGATATATCGTTTCAGCATGTGCAATAGTCACATCGTGGGAAGGATGTCAAGTCAGGCAAATTAACTTAAACAGGTCATGCTACAACTTATTTGCTGCTTCATACAAAAGGAAAACTTGCACAGTTCTCATGTTCCATGACTAATCCAATGTTTCCCATGAATCTCCTACAGACTAGGTACAGAGATTGATAATTAACCAAAAATCCTTTTGCATTACTCTTCCTCAATTCACTTATCAATTCACACTTCACACAGCTGAAGAGTTAAAAAAAAACTAAACGAGAACAAGACAAAAATATAAATAAAATAGCTATATACACTTATTTACACCTTTCACTTCTACAGATATGGCCATGATGGATAATTGCACGTGTACAGGATAATAATAGCCTATGTTAACAATCAATGTTAACACCTTTGAAATGTACAATAATTACTTCCAGGAGAGCATGCCCCTGGACCCCCCTAGAGGGTGAAGATTCATGTAGGCTATGTTTTCATCTCACAATTTATATCGCAGAAGTATATGTTGCAATGTCCGTTTTTTTTATATTGCCTTTATTCCTGCAAACAGCAGCAACTGGATGCAGCTCACTCTATCTACCATGTTACAAAGCCACACACAAAGCCAGTGTGTCATGTAGTGAGAGATGGTGAGTGTATTTGTACTGCCAAACAGAGAAAACACTGTGGCATACAATGCACATACAAAAGATTCCTCTTTCCTTTCAGTTATTTCTGGCATATTTCACAGATGTCTATTGTATGTAGTCGTAGTTTTCAATTTTGCTTAAAAAGCAGAGTGTGTAGGAACAAGTACTATTGCAGCAGACAGATGAGACGGATAAAGGGAGTGACTCTACTCTTCTTTTAACATGCTGGCTAAAATCTAATGAGACTGCCTTATTACCTATAATTGGTGCTACAAGCAGTGAATATCAAATAGAGCTATCATTACTCAATTCAATTTGAAAAATAATCAACTATTACAATTTGAATAACTGATTTTAGTTTTGAGTTTTAATCATAAGCCAAAGAATATACAGGCTCTAGCTTCTAAAATGGGCTTTTCTTGGACGTCTCTGATATAAAAAAAATTAAATATCTTTCAGTTTTAACTGTTGTTCGGATAAAAGAAGCAAACTGAAGATGACACCTTGGGCCCTGAGAAGATCGAAGGACCATTTTATGGACAAAGTAATTGTCTTAATCAAGAAAATAACCAGGAGATTATGCAATAATGAAAATACTTGTTAGTTGCAGCCACCAGGCAATTTCCCCGTTGTTGGCAAAATGACCGAAATGCATGTCTCTTGTTAAACTGCCATCCCCCTCTCCATAGCAGAGCGAGTGCAGGGGCAGAGGTTTTTTAGTTGAATGTTAGTCTAGTCTGCCTGACTCATTGAGCCTTTATTTGACTGAGGCTTGTGCAAGTTAGAACCTACGGCCCCGACCATGGCTCTGAAATATCAGTGGCCTAACTGTCCTGTGTGCTGATAAATCCATGGCTCTGTCCATGGTGCTGAATCAGCAGACGGATTTGTAATTCAGTTTTGTTTTATCTATAATATTCTCTAGACTAGCCAATCGCTTACTGGTTGCAGCCCTAACATCAAATATTGTTTATTCTAAGGGAGTATCATATTTCAAATTGTGCCATGTATTTAAAGAAGTCTATATTTACAGGCTATATCTTCCTCAGGAAAATAAATGCTGTTGTTTTAGAAACATTTAGAATTTCAGCCATATGGAAAGAAAGTGTACACTGCCGTGTGTGAAAATGTGGAGCTTAAAGTGAATGACTCCACGAGTTCAATAATTCAACTGTGAACGAGGACTGCTCCTCTGAGCACACGCTGCTCGTCCTCGTGCGTTAATAAGTTCAGGTGTCGGAAAAAGATCATTATAAGTATAAAATATAAAAACAGCCAGTGTAATAGGAGTGTACTAGTTTGATCATCGCGACGAAATTAAGCGATGTGTCTTCTTTAAACAGAAGTGCGGCAGGTGCGCTCGTTTCTTTAATTTCACCCATCTTACATCAGAAAACTGATCATAATAAAACCTGAAGATAAATACCCATAAAACACATTTTAAAATATACAAATGCTTTGTATGGATATACATAAAAATGTTAGGTCGAAATGACGCAGAAACTGCCTCCATCAAAACTCAACTTACCAGTCGACTCTCGGGCAGAGATGGAGGTTTTTCAAAGCGCCTTCACCGCTTTCATCAATCCGGAGGGCTGATCTTACACTCCGGGAATTTACCTTCAGTCAGTCCGCTCTTACAGACGTCCAGCGGGATGGTGAGAGGCCGGGTGGCGGGAGACAAGCCGCGACACACAACAGCATAATGTGAAAGTCAACAGAAATACGAGCCATCAGTATAGCACAGGGCAGCCTCTGTATGAGGGGTGATCAGTGCCACACAGATGATGATGATGATGATGATGATGAGGAGGAGGATAGTCTAGGCTCTTCTATTGGAGGATGCACCTTTTTAAACCAAGCACCAACTAGTCTGTATAATAGTGCGTTCCATTTACCTCGGAGAAAGGAAGCTGGGAATAACGTCACACCCGAGTTGAATGTGTTCCATTTACAAGTCGGATTATCATTTTCATTATCTCTAGCCAGGTTAGCCATTGTTAGCCATGCCAATTGATGACAACGCATTTCAAAGTTTTTTGTGCATACAAACAGCGTAACAACATGTCCACAGATAGAAGATGGACAGCGCTGTGTTTAGTTAGACACAAATAAGACAGAAGTTTTTATAACTGTATGTTACTATATCTTTCACTACTGTTGATGCAGCCATGTTGGATTTTTAGCTCGGGGTACTCGGTGGTTGTACGAGTTCCAACCATAGACTGTATATAAGAATGGACCAACAGATCCCGTGTCTCTGGACGGAGACCAGTGAAGGCCATTAGAAGCACTTTTCCAGTGATGGCTAGCGTTACTGCGCAGCCTCCAACTGAGAGAGACGACGTAAATGTGCCGTGAGCAACGTGTCTGAAAGTTGTAAGTCTTCTGGTAGCTGTGCCAAGAGAAATCTCAATCATTCCCAATCTTGCAGAGATGGAGAGCGTAGGTATATGTAAGGAGATAACATAGGCACAGGCTAATTATTGCTAACTAAAATGCTAGATAACATTAGTAATTACACTTAAACAGCTAATGTGAGACGAAACTGCCTGCACACTTCTCCTGTACTATACGGTAATTCCTCTACTATGCAACAGTAAGTCGTGTGGTTATGACACAATCGTTAGCCTATTTTTACAAAAACGTCTGCTATGGAGCAGGTACAAGGTAATGGAGCCTTTTATACATTGTCGTGTTTCTTTAGAAATAAACAATGGACAAATAGAGTCTTTAAACGCTTCAGATGTAAAGTTATTCGCTGTCAAAGTGACGTCAAAATGAATGGCAGTCAATGATATGCTAACGGGAGATGATGGCTTATTAGCATCAAAATGGCGCCATACCCCTTACAGCTTACCCCCTTGGTTCCAACCTCGGAAATCCGAGGTAAGGGGGCGTGTTCCCGACTTCGGAAAATCCGACTTCCGATTACAAATGGAACGCACTATAAGCCTATAATGCTTATGAGATCACATAAAATAGCTATAGATGTAGAAGATTTACTGATTCTATTCAGCATGTAGGCTACTACAAACTAATCCTTATATAGGCCTACTCATATTCGAGAATATAAGAAATGAATGTGCTTTCTACTTTCTACTGATATATCAGTCAAACTGTGGTTGCCAGTTGAACTAAAAAAGGAGAAAGCAAAACGATGTTATACTTTTTTCTGTTTACCACTACATGTATTCGCTTTATTTAGGTAATGCATTGAATTTTGGGACATCTTTGCATGTAGGCTACTCCATAAAACCTAGGTTACAATTAACATGCAGTGTGATCCTGGGACACAGCTTTGGATTCCTGTTTCGATGTTCCCACCCACATTTAAGCCAAAACCATGGCTGTAGACTAAAGGCAGTTACACACCAACCAGACGGCCAACCATTGGCAGAAAAGGCAGTTGGACTGATCAGTCTCCCCGAGTTGGTCAAAAAAGTGCCTCAGAACGCACCGAAGAGACGAGACGTAATATGTCTCCATAACAGCAGGCGGCGCTAATCTGTATTGTCACCCAAAAAATGAAAACCAGCTGATTGGACGAACGCGTCACGTGGAGCTGGCTGCTGCTTCCGGATTTTGGATTTTTCGAATGGCCATTACTGGCTCCTCATTCAGAATACAATCTCATATTGTACTAAAATAGTTCACCGAAATGTGTTTCTGAAATAGAAATAGGCCATTCAGTTGTTGAATCTGTCTTCATTTCAGATCAACAAAGGTCAGTTTAAAAGATTTTCATTAGATTTTGAGAGACTCTAGTCATGCTCATCCCGCTTGCCATTTCTTGGTGAGTCCCGACTGCCGTGTCTCCGACTGAGCATGTCAGGTCGGCGAAAATGAAGGCCAATAGCTCCTCCAACGGACGACGACATGGAACACACCGAACAGACTCAAGTCACTGACCTCTCCAGACTGTCCAACGGCTGATTATCGGCCCGGTGTGTAACTGCTATAAAGCTGCAGTCAGACCAAATGTTCTCATGTGGTGTGGCAGAAAGGACAGGGGACAGAAAACAATTTGGGTAGAGCGGTCAAACATCAACAGAAGCAGTCCACAAAGTTGTAAATTAAACTGCTTTTTATTAAACATTTTACTGTCATTAACCTCTGTCACTGTCCTTTACTCTCTGCAGCCAAACGGCATGCTTTCCTTCTCTGCTGCTTGGATTTTCATAAATGAAAGAGAAGCAAAATCCCATCTGAAGTCCATCACATGTTCTAAACATAAACAACTCCACATTACCATTGTAAGATTAACACATTCTCAGTAAGTTTCCAATTTTTCCAATTTGTTTTCCAATTTTATTTTATTTAGTAAGTTTTCTTTTCTTAATGAAATGACTGAAGATAGGTGAGTGGCTATATGCCCGTTTGAGACAACAATCACCTTCCATACAGGCAATTCTGCTTCTCTTCTTCCTCTCTGGCATGAATTACTCCTCATACAGAGGTGGTGGGGGGGATCAGGCACCTCCCCAGAGCACAATGCTGAAAACTATTGGTGAGATGCAACTACAGAACAAACAAACCTCTTGTCTCAAGTAGAAGAATCATCAAAGCCTGACTGAAATGCAATTTTGATAGCTTTGCCGTTCTGACTCTTTCTAAACAAGACACTGTTTGATTTCTTCAAAATGTTTGTGATGCTTTTTCTCAGAAGTTATTGGAAAATAATCTCTAAAAGTAAGCCTATCAGCAGGGCGTAGCCAGTATTTTAGAAATACAGAGGTCATTTTACATCTAAACGTTGTTTCAAAGCCTTCTCTAATTCTGGTGGTTAATACCAAATCCTTTTTCATTTATTTAGTTTTTTGACTTATACACATCCAAAACAGCCTTAAAAAATCCCACAACATGATATCATGTCAATAGACCCCCAAATTCCCAGAAATATTACCGAGGACATGATCTTGGTGTCGTTAATAATACAGCCCTGCTTATCAGATTATTCATGCATTTATTTTCTGACAGGTAGATTAACTATGATAGATTGATCAATATGTGGATGGTTAGAATAATTAAGTTTAAAAAAATCTATTAACTATCAATGCAGATTTACAGTATCACTCTAACATCAATCCAACTGCTTGCTATGGGTCCTGTGTGTGCATTTGTGCATTTTGGGCCTATGTGTGTGTGTGTAAAATTAACAAAGTAATTATTCTTCTTGTAGTTATTGGGAACATGTTCTCAAAGGGCATCACAGGCTGCAAAGGTGCAAGCCAACTCCCTGGCGTCTTGTTTAGCATTAAGACACCAAACCTCACTGACACTGATGTGTTATATTTGCTACTAAAAATGTGTTCTTTTTCTTAAACCTAACACCTTCTAGTACACACATGTGACTGGTGAGGACACGTGATACACTAGCTTCACATGCAACTGTTTATTTGAATACCTGCAGAGGCTTGTGTGATCATGTTGCAGGTCTTGAACTTATAAAAACCAGAGAGCAAACTCAGAGTTGGAAATGCAATATGTAGGATCACTCCCCACAGTGGCTCAGGTAATGTTTCCATTTCAGTAGGAATCTAATTGTTTAACGCACATACAAATGCACACATTACCAGTTTAAATGTTGCCCTGCCACTGTAGTCAACAGGTGGAAATGGAAAACAAATACACTGTCTATTCTTTAGGTCTGTTATTTTAAATCTCATTATGTCCTGCCCTGGAGGGAACAGCTTGATATCCTCGCAGAACTCGAGTCTCGTGGACGTTTCGACATCTATATGGCAGCAACTCTGAGACCTTTACGACTGCAGCAGGGCTCTCTGTGCAGCCCTTCATGAATATCTCCATGTACAAAACCATAATTAGACATGCCTTCCAAAGTCAATCCTATTTCAAAGGGCTCCTGGGGGAGATATTACTCCATCCATAAACCCATGGTCCCTGCCTCAGAGTCATTCCTAATTACATTGCAAATTCAATCAACTGGAAACAAACAGCAGCAGTACCAGGCGGCGCAAACTGGTGCAAGGGTGACTGTTTCTGCACTATGAAGGAAAAAACAGAGACAGTCGTTGACACTGATTTCCACCATGTACTTGAAATGCTATGCATAAGACGTAAGAGCTCATGTTGATTGAAATTCAATGTTTAAAGAGACGAGGAACCGGTGCCACAAAATATCTGTGAATGGAATGAACAAGAAGTAAAAAAAAGGAAAGGTAGATGTTTGAATTTGTGACCTTGAATTTGAACAGTGTAATGTAAAATGAATAGAGAGATGGATAGAGATAGAGCTGCAGGCTGGAGAGACAAAGACGGGTTCAGAGTGAAATGTCAGATGAGTCAGAGGCATTCTGGGAAGACGCTCCTGCTTAATATGGCTGCCATGGAGGCTGAAAATTTACAATGACACCATCACCGTAATAACCAGCACCTGCAGCCACGTTCTGAAGGAGCTGTCTGCACTGAACGAAGGAGGTAGTGACATTGATTAACCCTGACTGCCTGTAACACAAGATAAGTGATGGGTTTGACATTGCAGAGGGTGCCACAGTGATTCAACCAAATCCTTTGCACATCTCTCAAACGTATACAGACACTCAATAACCTGTGATGTTCAGTTATGGCACTTTCTGAGAGGCAGCAGAGATCGGTCAATCCATGTAGTAAATTATGAGCACAGTGATCCCATTCAGGCTGCTAAAAACAAATCATTCAGGGAGAATGCTGATGATGACAGCATCAGCTATTTGGAAATATTGGCACAAACTGAGAGTTCAAGCCTTAGCAGATTATTAGAGTGTTGATGAATGATTATAGCTGAGAAAGTAAACCCTGTAAATCTGGAAGATGACCCCAGCTGGCTTGTAACAGTAGAGGTGTTTATTTCAGTCTGTACTGATGTGTGTGACAGACGGGCTGAGTGGTGGTAAGATGAGGAGAATGGAAAGTGTTTTGTGGTCAGCAGTGGTGGAGATGCTAGACCAGGCGTGCAGGAGGGAGGAGGGAGGAGGGGAAAAGGGGGAGTGGGATGGGTGTCTAAATAAAGTCGCTGCTGATCCCACAGGTGTCTCCATGGCTCCAGCTGTGACATCGGTAAATACACAAGGGATCTAAGTGTTTGCTGTGGCAACATGTGAGAGCAGCAAGGTGGCTAAGCGCAACATGGAGCCTCCCCGTCGCTCTGATCCGTGCTGCTCTGACATCACACAAACACACAAGACCTGAGATGCCTCACACACACACACATACTGTTACCATCCATCCATGCACGAAGAAGAAAATACACAGTGGAGGCATCTTTTCATTCTTCCATGACAGTGAGAAAAAGAACATGCGCAGATGGGTGGGGGGTGAGGGGAGGCTCTGCTGGTTAGTCACGACTCCTCTGCCCAGCAAATGAGCATGAGCAACAGGGTGAATGTCTGCCCCCTGCCTCCCTCCTCCCCACCGCCGCTCCTTCTCCCAGACTTCAGCATGCCACAGACCTGGTTGCCAAGGGAACCTCTTGTGTTGATGGGTTCACCTCTCTGTTAATCACTACCGAGCAATAATGGCAAACTAAAGCAGGGCGGGTGGCTTGTATAGAGTGTGTCCTTTGAAAAGAAGGTTTCAACAACACTGAGCAAAGATGTGGGAGAATAGCCGCAAAGTTAAAAATCAATAAGGCACCAACAGAGGAGAAGCTCTAAAACCAGCGGATCGGTTTTTTTCAGGACATGTTGTGTGTTGTTTTTAATTTCCCAAAACATAGTAGCCTACATTTACTGTTTTAATAAAAAGAAACATATCCATGACTATGAAAGGATATGTTTATATCAATACTGTAACTTTGCAAATCAATAATAGAAATACAATTGACAGAAAATGAACATATCTTAATGGAGATCACATCATTTCCTCTGGATCTTGTTCGCTATGTGTTCTGTAGGATAACAAAAATAATCAAATGATGGGAAATAATTCATCCTAATTATCTTTCCTGTGAAATGTCTTATTTCTTTTATTTACTCTTGATAAAAAATTATAACAAAGAGGATATACAACTACTATTACTTACAAAGCCTGCACACTCAAATGCAAACAAACAAGCGAAGAGCACACATACTAATAATAATAAAAGTAACAAAACCTAAATAATACCAAAACAAATACTAACAAACAAATGAATACCATTTCTTCTCAGTTGAGCTCCCCTTGCATATGTACAATTATAAAACAATGGCAAGCATACAAAAAGCAACAAAAGTCAAACTTTGATTTGTCTTCACATCAAAAGTATTTGTTGTTGTTGTCAATAGCGGAACAGAGGCCAGGGGCCCGTTTCAGGAAGGAGGTTTAACTAACTCTGAGTCTAACCCTGATCTCTGAGTCTAACCCTGATCTCTGAGTCTAACCCTGATCTCTGAGTTGATCTACCCTGAGATGGAACTCTGAGTTTTCGGTTCCAGAACAGCTGATTTGAGTTGGTTCAATCAACGTTCACGCTTCACAGGTTCAGTATTATTGTTTCTAGGCACATAAACACCCACAAGACAATAACATGAGGACAAAACCAAAATAAAAGCATCATATCCTCCATATCATTACAAAAACAACATTTTCTAAACCCCATCTGAAAAGAATTTGTCTTGTTTATGATTGTTTTAATTGAAATTGATGTAATAATGAAATTATGTAAAAGAATGAAACCTGATGCTGATTATTGTGCATTTACATTATCCTATCCATTGTTTCTGTGAAATGTGTTGATTTTAAACTGTCAGAATGAGTCTTTCTCTCCGTATGAGATGTTTATAAGATCAACACATATACACTATTCTCCTCCCAATGGAAGTCAGCATCAATTTACCTAGAGCAAACTGAGAAGGAGAGTGTGTGGGTGGGTTGAGAAATGTTGCATCCGTGCACACATGCAGTGTTGACACTAACATCTGCTCCATCTGCTGCCCCTGCCACTACAGCACACACTCAGTGACAGAGAGAGGGCCATGGCACAACATGTGCTGGGTGAAGCAAGTGAGGAGTCTGCTCAGCTTGACTGCCAATATATGACACATTCTGTATGGTGAACAAATATGTGATCAGTGCAGTGTAAAAAAAAAAAAGAGGCTAATACGCTCGTGACTGGATCGTCTTTCTATTTCCCCCCCACCCCCCTATCATCTGCTGGTGTCTGCATTCACATCCCTCTCTTTGAGTCAGAGGAGATACAAAGCGAGTCACAGACTGAGACACACACGTCCTTGGAGAAAGAAATAAAGCTGTCGACACTAATATAACACTCAGATCAGCTTGGCCTCCGCGGCGGAAGAAGCTGAACTCAATTGGAGAAAAAATATCTCAAGCAAGAGCTTGGGCAAACCGTATATTGAGCTGGAGTCACAATACGCTGCATGTAATAATCACAAAGACTGAATTTTGAAAATAACATTAAATCTGGACAATGATGGGGTAGCTCAAGGTAAAAAGCAAATTGATTTAAAAGACAGTATCAATCTGATTGTGAATGCTCAAATGCAACACGACTATATAACAAACTACTAGAGTATGAGTGAATATGTCAATGCGGTCAGTCCACAGCGCAATCACAATTAGATGTGGCCGGCACACTGACATCACTTTGGGTGGCTGCTGTGTATGTATGTATGTATGTATGTATGTATGTATGTATGTATGTGACCTGGGAGTCACAGGACAGCGTACAGGACAGTGTCTGACTGTCCCTGGACAGTCATGGGAGTCACAGGACAGTGTCTGGGAGTCGCAGGACACTCCTCAGGACACTACAAACAGGACAGAACTGTTTTCGCTGCCATTGCTGCTGGAGAAACCCCCACTCTACTATAAAATGGGCTGCAACACGTAATCAAGGAAGATGCAGTTATTGTATTATATATTAATATTTTTGTTTTTAAACAGCATGGTGGCTTCATCATCATAGTGCTATAGATGACTTCTCAGTCAGTGTGTTTGTGAGTTTGTTATGCAGTGCCTCACTTTTGAATCCAGAATATTCGGGTCACATTTGTTCATCTGTTTTCACCGCAGACCCAACATCAACTGCCGCTATTTGCAGCCATGAGAGCTCAAACTTTAAACAGAAAATAAAAAGGGAGAGAGGATAGATCAAAGCCTAGGTTGTTGTGGCTCGCTGGAGCTTGAGTCTCGGGTAAAGATGTCAAGTATGACATGAGGGAAATTGTATCCTGTGAAATGAGCAGAAATTAAAGGTCTTCTCCTTCACATCCTCTTAAATCCAGATCCAATCCCTACATTTCAGTATTTCTGCTGAGACGCTCCTCCACGGTCGCATCGCCCTTATCATCAAAGGGTGAACCTGCCGTTCTAATCAGGCTGTTAGCTGAGGTTGATGCGGCAGCTGCTCTCTGCTCAGATAAGCCTGTCGGAGGCTGGTGGCCTCCTGCTGCGGTTAGATTCATCACAGTTCTCTCACGTCACACGGAGCAAACACGTCCACAGATGGAGATGGAAAGGATCGATGCCAATAACTGTCTGTGTCACTGTGGAGCATCACTCAAAAATGCTGACAAAACTATCAACTCAGCATTGATCAGGCTGAATTTTAGGACTCTACAATGAGACCTTTATATTATCCATCATCTGGAAACATGAAGTGGTCATTCATAGACAGGAATCCGTGATAATTTACTTTATATTGAGTTTAAAATTGTTGTTAGAGCTACAGAGGATCAAAATACTGAGTTCATGAAGTCATTTGTCTGGTGCCAAGACTGATCCATAGCCATTGACTCTCTTGCTTATTGTATCTGCCTTTAAAATATTTTATATCACTTAATTTTACAGGTTTGCAATTTCCCAATAATATTCTATGAAGTTTCTTAAAATAACTTTTTGTTCACCACTAGTTGCAGGAAAATAGAGACAAGAATGCTTTTAATTAGTTAGAGCAGTTGTTGATTACTATAAACATTATGTTGAATGAACTGCTCCCGTAAATATTAATTTATTATTGAAAACTTTATCCTCTGTATATGTGCCCGTAGATTTTTTTTGATTATTTGCATTTTGAGGTGAGCAATGACTCAAATAGTCTCTTGTTGGACTATTAATTAACTGGAATGAATGAATTCAAACACTTGTCTCCTTTTCCCTTTTAATTAGTGCAAAATTACACTTTCCACAAAATGTGCTATGAATTCACATATATTTATATCTAGTTAATCTTAGGTCAATTACATGACCTGTGAAATAAAGGGTTCCCATACATTTCAGTCCAAGTAGGGGCAGGGGATTCTGCACAAGATAAAATATCAACATAAACTTTAAATTGTTTTTTCATAAACATTTTATGACAGGAGAAATAAATACATCCTCATTTTAATATGAGACACTGTTCTTCTGACAGAGAATTATACAAATACATTTGCCATTTTAATACATTATAGACTCAAAAACACAAAAGACCTCATTACAAAATTGCAAAAGCAGCAGCAACAAAACACAAGCTTACAATGTTACAAG
Source organism: Zingel zingel (assembly GCA_023566125.1). Taxonomy (NCBI): domain Eukaryota; kingdom Metazoa; phylum Chordata; class Actinopteri; order Perciformes; family Percidae; genus Zingel; species Zingel zingel. The sequence continues at coordinate 10,090,391 of CM042316.1, read as the reverse complement.
ATTAGAAAAAAATGAACCTCTAACCAAAATCCAATCTCCACTGTGGTCAAGTCAAACGCTCCTAGGCCTTAGTGATGTAGCCCTCCTTAATTAGGAAATCATAGATTTTGCGTGTCTTGTTGACGTCGATCTTGATCAGCGCTCGGGCCTGTGCCAGCCGCAGCCCTCCCTGCCGTCGGCACTCATTTAGCAAGGCCTGCTTATATTCCAGGTAGGCCCCCGGCACCAGCCGCACAACCTGGCATAACTACAAGCACAAAACAAGTACAAGGGTTAGTAAGAGCCATTTAAAAAACATACAATGTCTTATTAAAGAGCTCAGTAAGCTTCAAACAAAGAGCTTGTCAGCTCATCTAACAGCATTTGAAACCCAGGTAGAATAGCAGGAGGTTGAGACCAACTTCTGTAACTTTCTGAATCTGACAATCACGCCCACTTTATGCAGCAATTAGCCAGGTGTGTGGAGGTGTCAATGCCGGTCTGTCAGTCGGTCCACCACCTTGGCCTAGACTGATGTATCTTAACAAATATTGGATGGATCGTCATGACGTTTTGGATTGATATTCACTATCGCCAGATTAATATTGAATCCTACTGATTTTGGTGATGCTCTGACTTTTCATTTAACGCCACCAGCAGGTTAAATTTGTCCAATACTCTGGTTTCCGCATGCTCAACATCATACCTGTTATATACCGGCTAAAAGCCGCTGGGATGTTGGATACCTGAAACAGCGCAGCTCTCCAGATATTTTTATGGCTTGTGTAAATCCCACCTGCCCTTTTTTAGTGCTGCTTTTAAGAGGCAAGGGTTTCCCATGCTTAACCAAATGTGGCCTTAGATAATACAAAATAATAAATGTCTCAACCTATTTTTTTTAATCATTTGCACACGGAGGTCTTTCTGTATGACCCTTTAGGCACAGATAAGAGAGGTGTACCTCTTTCTCCCGCTCGTTGAGCTTCTCTGTCCCTGGAAGCCCAGTCAGGTTGAGAGGAGGGGCGCTCCGCCTACCTGTTGCTGTGGAGCAGAAATTCAACAACAGTGAAACAGACATGCAGAATCCAAGTGTTGGTCTATACTTCAAAAAACATTAAGAGCAGGGTGACAACATGCAGTTAATTGTTTTGCTTGGAGGAGACAGGGGAACAAATATTTACGGTGTGCAAATTGTGTTAATATAGCCGTGTGGGAGTGTGGGTCCCATGTGTGCTGTAGAGGTTAAGGCAGCAAATTTGAAAGAGAAAAACAACAAGATGAAAATATGCATGTAGGGGCCTATTTTCCGAGTGTATTTATGGAGGAGCGTCTGCATTAATGTGACTGTGCCAATGCGACAGAGAGGAGGGAGTATAAAGGCGGAGAGAAGCTTCGTACCTGACACTGTGATTGTTGTGACAGCTGGAGTGATGCCAGCATCTCTGTAATCATAAAGAAACATACACACACACATTTGTTTCACTATCTTTGTGGGGACCCGTCATTGACATAATGCATTCCCTTAGCCCCTTACCATAACCATCACAACTAAATGCCTAACCTTAACCCTTACCCTCACCTAATTCTAACCCTAATCCTAAAACCAAGTCTTAACCCTCAAACAGCCCTTTAACCTTATGGGGTCCAGCATTTTGGGCCCCACAAGGCTGAGCAGACCCCACAAGTATACTGTATTCCCCGGTTTTTGGACCCCACGAATATCACTCACACACACACAAACAAATATTGAAGAGATGGAGGTTGAAGTGGGATGCACAGTAACATGAGCGTCTGCTCTAGTCGTCTCTGCGACGGAGGTCAGGGTCGCGGGGAGTGCGACTTCACCAGCCCCTCTATTACACGCTGGATAACACGCAGTAAGCCTCACATTGCAGCCTGTTTGCTGAGCCACTGCTGGCAGGCTCTGCCATCCTGGATGTACTGCAGCACGTCACACAACATGGTCCGCTTCCTCCGCTCCTCCTCCCGCATCCGCTTCACCCGCTCATACACCTTGGCACCTGGAAGTTGGTTACACCGAGAGGTCAGCAGAGACATCACATGACAAGGATTATAAAAAAGTAGGTTGTGTCAACTGGGTTCTGGGTAGTGCCTAATGTCTAATTCCAATTGGATGGTTCAGCTCAACTCGACTCACATTGCTTTTCTCTTTTTGTTTACCACTGCAGATTACGGGACTACGCCCTCAGTGCAGGCCCGGATTCTCACACGATTGAAATATCGCTGCGGCCAGAATTTGCCATGACATCAACTTCAATGCGACACTGGCTGGATCCTTTTATCGACAACTGAACAGAGGAACGTCTGCACTTTGTCAATTGTACGGCGTAGTTATGTAGGCTGCCTTTTTTTTTTTTTTTTTTTTTTTTAATCTGTCAGGTGAATACAAAAATTGTGGATGCTATTGACGTAGCTTGGCTATTTTAAAATGGGGGGATTATGCAGAAAGTTCTGTGTCACACTAGTCACGCTTCTCTCTGGCCAATCAGTGGTCTGCACTATTTTAACTCCACCATCTAGTATTGGCTCTGCTCGCTTGGACCTTCGACTGAGGTGGTATCAAAAAGTACCAGGTACAATCCACAATTTGTTTTTTTTTTTTTAAAACAATGGAAAACCAAAAAAGAGCAAGTTGAGTTGAGTAGAGCTGAGCCGTACTAGGCAGTGGAAATGCAGCATAATACTCTAAAAAGTGATGATGGGCAGTTTCCAGGTGGGACAACTTTGTTTTTAATGCAATGGTGAGGCTTAATGTACTGAATCAATCATTATGTAAAAGGGAATATTCAAGTCTTTTAATAATTCTGAAAGCAATTCTGAGTGTAGCCGATATTGCAACTCAATAAAATATTCAATTCCTTTGTGTGCCATGCATCAACAAAGCCAAATATTATAATTCCCGTGAATGATCCAAAGACGTGATACACTGTTGCCAATAATAACAATTACTAAATGTAAAGCCAAACTCAAAATAAAGACTTTACCTCAAATCTGAATATAAAAACATTTTCCCTGCTTAGACATGCAACTTTTAATTGAAGTTTTGTTGAACAGAGGAGTGAAAAGGTCAAACTAGACTCACTGCAGAAAGACTTGATCCCTGCTTTTCTGTACTCCTGCAGCCTGCGGATCTCTCTCCTCAGATCAAACTCTACTGCAAGGATAAGGAGATTAAGGCACATCTGAATGTACTGTTACAAAGACAGCTATCTGAACTTTGTCTCAATTCTTAAAACCACATCCAACACAATAAGTGAACATTTTGCATCACTCAGTTTCATGGAGGAGCTCATACAAATTTCTAGCCATCAATATATATTCATACATGTACAGTGTGCATCTATATTGACCAATATAGATACACTTTGAAGAAATGTTTGACATTTTGGGAAGCCTGCTGAGAGTTAAATATAAGAGTGGTATCACTCTTTTTACCTTCAGTGGGGAGAACAAGTATTTGATACACTGCCGATTTTGCAGGTTTTCCTACTTACAAAGCATGTAGAGGTCTGTAATTTTTATCATAGGTACTTTTCAACTGTGAGAGACGGAATCTAAAAAAAATGATGATGTAAGATTTTTAAATAATTAAATTTGCATTTTATTGCATGACATACGTATTTGATCACCTACCAACCAGTAATAATTCCGGCTCTCATAGACCTGTTAGTTTTTCTTTAAGAAGCCCTCCTGTTCTCCACTCATTACCTGTATTGACTGCACCCGTTTGAACTTGTTACCTGTATAAAAGACACCTGTCCACACACTCAATCAGGCTCCAACCTCTCCACAATGGCCAAGACCAGAGAGCTGTGTAAGGACATCAGGGATAAAATTGTAGACCTGCATCTCACCTCGTGGGGCATCAATGATCATGAGGAAGGTGAGGGATCAGCCCAGAACTACACGGCAGGACCTGGTCAATGACCTGAATAGAGCTGGGACCACAGTCTCAAAGAAATCCATTAGTAACACACTATGCCATCATGGATTAAAATCCTGCAGCGCACGCAAGATCCCCCTGCTCAAGCCAGCACATGTCCAGGCCCGTCTGAAGTTTGCCAATGACCATCTGGATGATCCAGATGCGGAATGGGAGAAGGTCATGTGGTCTGATGAGACAAAAACAGATTTTTTTGGTCTAAACTCCACTCGCCGTGTTTGGAGGAAGAAGAAGGATGAGTACAACCCCAAGAACACCATCCCAACCGTGAAGCACGGAGGTGGAAACATTCTTTGGGGATGCTTTTCTGCAAAGGGGACAGGACAACTGCACCGTATTGAGGGGAGGATGGATGGGGCCATGTATCGCGAGATCTTGACCAACAACCTCCTTCCCTCAGTAAGAGCATTGAAGATGGGTCATGGCTGGGTCTTACAGCATGACAACGACCCAAAACACACAGCCAGGGCAACTAAGGAGCGGCTCCGTAAGAAGCATCTCAAGGTCCTGGAGTGGCCTAGCCAGTCTCCAGACCTGAACCCAATAGAAAATCTTTGGAGGGAGCTGAAAGTCTGTATTGCCAACTGCCCCGAAACCTGAAGGATCTGGAGATGGTCTGTATGGAGGAGTGGGCCAAAATCCCTGCTGCAGTGTGTGCAAACCTGGTCAAGAACTACAGGAAATGTATGATCTCTGTAACTGCAAACAAAGGTTTCTGTATCAAATATTAAGTTCTGCTTTTCTGATGATTCAAATACTTATGTCATGCAATAAAATGCAAATGAATTACTTAAAAATCACACAATGTGATTTTCTGGATTTTTGGTTTAGATTCCGTCACTCACAGTTGAAGAGTACCTATGATAAAAATTAGACTTCTACATGCTTTGTAAGTAGGAAAACCTGCAAAATCAGCAGTGTATCAAATACTTGTTCTCCCCACTCTAACTCTCCACCAGAAAACAAACTAGCGTATTTCCCAAAATGGTGAATCTTTACGTAAAAGGTAAAACCATCACCAAAACTCCAAATAAAAGTATAAATTGTGCCTTGTATAAATCTTTTTTTATACAAGTTTCAGAAACTTGGAGAATCTACAACAAGGAGCATAGAAGCTGTTCAGGAGATCTTACTAAGACACTTCAGGTTGGTGTTTCCTTTAATTTGTCTCCCATTTGTATATACAAATATGGGTATTGACTGAGAAAATAGAAAAAGGGTCTGACATTGCCTTCCCAAAAAAATAAAAAAAATATAACATCCTTTGAGGCCACAATCTTCTAGTAATGTTGAGGCAGTTTGGCAAGAACTGGTTCAATTAATTATCTGTGTTTGGGACTGATTCTCAGAGCCTATCCATGTGTACTCAGCCAGATACTAACATGCATGACTTTCGATGAATTTGTCATGTTCAATCGGCCCAACCACTCTGGCAAATCGTCTCATGACATCATATAGCTCCTGCACCTCCTTTGGGTAACATCGCTCCAGCACTGGAAGAGACAGAGAGCAGAGAAGTGAGTGGGTAGAAGATACAAACAAATATAACACAGAAATATGAAAGAAAAATCCACCTACATAAATACTTTTACACATCAATGGTTGATGTGATTTTAAGTGCATTTGAGGAAGAAGTGCAGTAACTTAGTTTCCATTTGCCTGATTTCCCCTGAACTGCATTGTCTACTTCATCACCAGCACTAAATCAACACTGGGTTTATATGCATGTAAATATTACTAGTATATATTATCATAGCCATTCTGTGGCTGTACTGCATTATGATCTTGTAAGGCTTGCATCTGGGGAGTTACAGAATGGATTGCATGAATCTGTACATTTTATTTTACTCTTAGTATCTTTGCACACTATGCAATGTACATTCAACATATTAAACATATTACTCCCGCTGTAAACTCCGTTGTATATACTGTTTTTGCAGTCTTTAAGCCAATTACTATTTCATATCTGCTAGCTTCAGCTGTTGGTTAGTGCATGCAACTGCTGGCAACAACGCACAGGGCTGGATTATTTTTAAGATTCTCTATTGGTCTTTTTGATATAATGACTAAGTGGGAAAATGCAAATAATAGAACAGCTAGAACAGTCTGGTAAGTTCAGAAAATGACATTACTGTAATGCAGCCTTTAAAATCAGGAAAAGACAACACTTGTGTCCTATTGCGATTTTACGATATCCAAAATTTAAGCCAATCTCTAGCCTCAGATATCGATATAATATCGATATATTGCCATGCCCTAATTGCAGCCATTTTAGTGTAATTGTTAACCAGAGCCAAGTGTTCTAAAACACTTTTTTGGTTTACTTTTGAAGAGCACAAAATAACGGAATGTATTAAACCATCAGATCGATCGAACCCTTAGATTAGCGCCACAGACGTGTATTCCGCACCACTTAATTCATTCTACAAGCATACACACTCGGAAGACCTTGTTGTGTTCGTCTCACAGCATCGCCCGTGTTGCTGAGTAACAGACAAGTGTCAAAGCCAGAGAGGAAAGCTGTTGTGTGGGTGCGAGAGGAGTACTTGTGTGTGTCCGTCATGTTCCTTCATCAGACTCCTGCATGTGAGTGCTAATGAGCAGCTGCCATCTCAGGCTGAACACATGAAGTCATGCTCTTAAAGAAAACAGTGGACGCACAGAAAAATGACTAAGGAGACATAAACACTGGACGTCTGTATGGTTGCACACAAACACTGACTGCAAACAAGGCAACACAGACTTGAATCACTTAATGTAACAAGCCCTTCCAGGACTTTAGACAGACTGCTGCCCTAAAACAACATCGTTGGTCAATCTGCCTCCAGCACCTACTGAGACACAGACACACACAGTCTCCATGACAACCAGTCTGCAACTCTACAGCTACTCTGAGTTCCCTTTTGTCTGACTAGGGAGATAAGGGAACGCTGGGGGGGTGGGGGTGGGGGGGAGGCTAACTGGAGAATGCATAAATAAAACAGGAGGGGAGAACACCTCCACCCCCAAACCACAGGCAATTTTTCAGAGCAACAAGTAACGATAGGCTGGGTGGTCACACATAGTTAGACAGCCCCTCACCGTCTGACCTCTACTGCAAAAACCCAAGAGATGCAAAGAAATTAGGGCTGTCAAAATAACGCGCTAATTTCGATTAATTAATCTGAGAAAAAAAAATAACGCGTTAAAAAAAATAACGCAGATTAATCCATTCCATATTGACGTTTGACCCGGAGCCGTTATAGCCACCATTGGACTGTAAAATGAAGGAGGGAGACGAGAATGTGCTGCCTGGATCATTAATTGGAACATTTACTTGTCAAAATCTTCTTCATGCCAGCCCTGGCTGCGTTGCTCTCTGATGCTCTGAAGACGATACAGGCAACACAAACACCGCTGCACGCGACGCTAGTTAACACTATACTCGACAGCAGCTAACGTTAGCCTACCGCTAGCTAGTAGCTGGATTAATAACTGTTAAAATGCTGACAGCTAACGCTAAACGGTGTAAAGTTTGACTGTGTTTTACTGTAGAGGATTCAACACCGCTATGTAACAATCTGCAGCTGCCGTGCATTTGAAGTTATTGTAAATGTCCATTTCCAATCTGGTGGTTGTTTGTCATTCAACAGCAATTTACTAGTGAAATAAGTTATTGTTATACATTATTATTAAATCATTTAATTTTGATCATATAGCCTTAGCAATAAACAAGTTGTTCTTTAATGTCAGACTGTTTAGTACCCTTTTTTCATTTTCTTTTTTTACTTTCTTAAAAAGGCACCATTAATTATGTATGCAATTAATTAATCACAGAGTATGCAATTAATTAGATTACATTTTTTAATCGATTGACAGCCCTAAAAGAAATACATGACTGAACTTGCCGAAATCCAACCTTTTACAGGTGGATCAATGAGCAAAGCCCCCTGTCACTATGGCAGCAGTGCTCAACACACAGGGATCTATTCGCAGTGAAGCCATTATGCCGTGGCACACTCTGGCACACAGACTATTCGCAGCCTTGATCGTAAATACGAGCTCCGTCAATTGCCACACTTCAGCTACCCGAGGGGCCTCAGAGGTTAACGGTGGTTATTACACCGGAGTTGTTTGCATGCATCCATAGAAACGCTCAGCAGCGATTTGGCTGCTTGATATCAGATGCCTTCCTGAGATGCTATGAATACTGCCGCAGCTGAGCCCATATGAGTTTCACAAGAGGACTTACTCTGGAATTTCCGCAGGTTGATCAGTCCGTGGTCTCGGATTACCCTGAAAGAAATGAAGATGCAGATTTATTACTATGCAAATGAATGAATAAATATATATATATATATATATATATATATATATATATATATATATATATATATATATATATATATATATATGAGACAGGCACATTTTCAAGGTCATTCAAGGTTTGACAAGAGGTTTCCTGAATGAGTCCCTGTGGCTTGTAATGAGAAAGCCTGGAAAAAAAAAAAAAAAAGGCTTAAATGTGCAATAAAAAATAAAAATCACTCTGCTGACTGTCTGCCACACTCCCATTCTCCAAGGATTTGTGTGTGCTTATTCTTATAAGCACTTTAAAGACACAAATCCTCTATCAGTGGGAAATGAGGCCCCAAAAGGGCCAATATAAAGCTTATAGTGCCATCTACTGACAGACAGGGGTCATTACATAAAGCAGAATATGTTAACACATTTATTGGAGAAAGAAAGGGACCTACTTTTTCCTCCGCTGTCTCTCTTTTAGCCTTGAATGATATATATCAACAACGGAAAGCTTGAGTGCTGAAATCGAACAGTACACGAGTAAATGTTCACACCTTCATCTTCCATTTTGTCAATAAAAAACAATAATGATAAAAAGTCTATTTATTAAGACTCTACCCACCACGTAGGATGTCCGAATCATCATCCACAAAGTCGATGTCTTTCAAATCCCACTCTGCATAGTTATCAAACTCCTAGCAAAACAGTAAAAAATAAATTTCATAATATGTTGGTTTGTTTTAAATTCCCGTTCACATGTAGCTGATCAATAATAAAACAATTCATGAGTGAAAACAAACGATGGGAGCTAACAATTATGGGCATGAATGACCGTTTGAATAACATTTAATCATAAGCCACCTCGTGGCCATTTCATTTTGATAGGCTATGTTAGCACACAGATGATAAAGTAAGGGACACACGTATCCCCTCACCTCCATGAAGTCCGCTCTGGCAGGCATGTATCCAGCCATATCTCGAGACAGCACAGAGTCAAATGTGGGCCGAGGGGGATCGTCAGTGGCTGTAATATCATACAAATACAGTAGACGCACAATATAATGAGCATTTTTTTTGTATTGTGCATAAAAAACAAGAAATGAGACACCTGCAAAAGTCTTCCAAGATTTGATTTTCCAATACATACAGCAGTCATAGGAAATATTGGAAATATAAAAGAGTCTGCCTAGAGTTTGCCGACTGCTGCGTGAACATGACAGTGGAATGTTTGTTAAGCTCTCAAACGCTGCGACGGATGAAGAGCTGAAGCCCACTGGAATCTGACTTACCAAATGCTTCTGTCCAACTGGTTTCAGGCTTCAAGTTTCATCTCACTTTAGCGTTTTAATGTAAATCTTTGAAAGCCCATAATCAATGTTACTATAGCATTTTAATAATCTGAATACTGTTTCACATTAAAGCAGAAAGGGCTCATGACTGGAAGGTGGCAGCACATAACTAAACCAACTAATATTAAATGTCTGTTGCTAAACTTGTGTGTGAGATGCGAGTACAGAATCACTTTGCTGATTTTGTTGCGTCTTCATTTTCCTGTAACATTAGTAAAGACAAAAATGAAGAAGGCACATAATGTGGATACTGACGTTTGAAAGGAATAGCTCCCTCTGCAAAGCGAGAGTCTTTTGTTTTTCGGAGGCTGAGCAAGGTGGAGGAGAAGAGCGGGTTATTGATGAAATTCTTCATATAGTGGCTCTCGCATTCCTCTTTGGTTTTAGTGCGCATCTGATATGCCACATCCTGCCTGCAGGAGAAAAATGGTACAAATAAAAATGGTTAGTGTACAATATCTCAAAGTTTAGCATGGTATATGATTCAATCCAGCAGGTTGTAAATATTCTGAACATATCAAAAAGTACAGAACACAGTGGTTGTAAAAAACAATCGAGTTATCAAAATAAGAATTGTTAAGGCCTTTCACTCAATGTTTCCAAGAATGGAATAAAGCCCACTAAATCATTGTTTTAACCCTTGTGTTGTCTTCATTTCAACCTTGAAAAAAAACACTTTTTTCCCCTGACATTTATGATGCCATTTTTCACAATATGCGTTTGCTTTTTCCAATGTCTTCTACACATTTTCAGCGCTTATTTCTACGTCCAATATTTTCTAAAATAAAACAAAAATTTAAAACGGGCCAATGTGACCCGAAGTCAACACAAGGGTTAATCAAAAAGAATATCACACTCTACACAATTATAGTACTTAAACAGCCGTTTATTTCATGATGAAAGAGCACAGAATGTATCATAAATCATGATACACTGGAACCATTTAGGCCCATTTAAAACCCCAGACATTATCAATAATTAGTTTTCAGCCAGGAGCAACATAATAGCTAGATTTAGAAAATTCATATTTAGGCTTACAAGCCAAACATTTTACATTTAATATCAGCAAACATGCAAGTGGTTGTGTAAATGATGAAATATTTCAATTGTATTTCTTTTGTATTAACATTATCCTACAGGAAACACAATGACACAACACAATCAGTCATAAATCTCACAGTCTCCACGTCTAAAAAGGCAACTAAAAAAAGACCACTGTTGCTCTGCAAATTGGCGTTTAATTACATGAAGAATTGAGGGAAGGAGGAACATAACATAAATCCAGGAATGTGGATTGTTAGGTAAATATATATTTTACCCTCAACAAGCCTTCTTCGCAGCATCAACATATTTTCAAGACCATCTGAAAAAGAGATTGACTTACAAACTACAAGTGAAAAAGCACTCACCAGTTTCCAAAGCCACAGTCCATGACCGCTTCCAACAGGGCCATCTCTTCCTGTGCCGTCCATCCAGGCTCCAGCACGGGGAAGTCTGATGTCTTTATTCAAAGTTAAGAGTGAGGATAAATTAACGGGTCAGTGTGTGGTGAGTGTCTGTGTGTGCAAGACAATTTTTATTTGACTTACCATTATTTCATACTTGTGATCACTCTCATGCTTCTTATATTCAAATCCTCTGGTGAAACACTGGAATAAAAACGTTCAATTTCAGTGTCTGGGAATGAACAAGAGCTCTAATAAAATGTTTGTACATTTGTAACGTAAGTTACTCACCTGGAGGCAGAGTAAAAAAGGGGAGGGTCCACATTCTGCACACTTGATGTAAGGCTCAGTTAGATACGATGAGCAACCTCTGCATGGTGGCTTATCAAAAGGATCATCTGAAATGGACATGATTAGCGTTTAATCATGGACCACTAACAGGACAAACTATCATGTTAACATTTACTGACATGCCAAAACTGATTCCATACTAGACAAGGCTGTTGGTATAGTCGCCTCTCAAAGCAGCCTGCAGTCAAAGCCATTTTCGGCTGTAAACAAACCACTGCATATAACGGTAGCCTTAATGCTAGTTTTAATAACACTGCTTATGAACGCTTAACGTAGCTAGGTTAGGTTTAACTATCTCAGCTTTATAGTAGGACGTGTCTGAAAGTAATCAACAATAAGCACACGATATACGTTTTTCGCAACTATACATATGCAAAGGCTGACAAATATGCAGTAACGCTACATATAACTAGCTAACGCTTGCGGAGCAATGCTAGCTGCAGTGGAGCTAAGGTGGCTAACCACCGATAACTTGAGAAAGGAGCGTGTTGTTTAGTGTAAAGCTGCAGCGGTTACAATTTACTATAATAATATCGATAATTACTTCCAAAAGATGCCAGACGCTCCATGTTACACTGTTTGAACCAAACTAATACCACAAAGAATGTTTTTCTTCTTGTTTTTCTTCGTCTTCTTCTTCGTCTACTTTTCTTCTTCAAGGTTTCCGGTTTAAAGGGCGCTGGCGTGATTCGTTTTGCATTACTGCCATCTTCTGGAGCTGTGCTTTTCTTTTCAAGCACTTTTCATTATTACAATATGGTCCTCTTTCCACTCCATTTTGAAATAAATGTGAATGGCTTCCCCTATATCTCCTGATCCCAGCGCTTTTGCCCCTCTTTATCGATTTTTGCCATTATTTCGAATACTCAGTCACGTTTCAAGTGTATTTATTGTCATATGCACGCACTGCAATTACAAAGAAGCAAGCAGTAGCTTACTTGGCAATGACATTCTTAGTTCTCAGGCTCCCTCCAACAATGATCATACCAATGTGTATAAAAAGAAAATCATGCACGTAAAAATGACAATGTAAGACATAAAATACCACAGAAGTTAAAATTTAGGAATAAAATACAATATATAATAAAATAATATATTTGTGATAAACAGGTGTACAGTAATTGCAAAATATATATACAACTGTAGTAAATGTATATGTGCAATGAGAACCAGAGGCAGTAACAAATATAGTGTAGCCTAAACAGTATATCTGGAGATGTAAACAGGTTAAAGGTAAAGTGACATCTTTAGTATGTATCAGTGCGGTGTGAGTGTCCAAGATGCACCTGACTTAATACTGAACAGAGAAGAGACACTACACACTAGAACTTTGTTTGGTTTGACTTGTTCAACCCATTCTAAAGCCATCAAAATGACTAACAATTCAACAGTGTACATCCTTAAGGAATTTGAAGTTTGTTTGTATATTTCAACTCTGATAATCAGTTATTGGATCGTTGGTCCCATCAGTATTAATCTGTGTATCTTTATATTTACATTTCTTAACTAAATCTCACTTACCAAATCTACACTTTTTCACAAATTTTCATTGAAGAAATAAAATGCTGGTGGTCATTCTCCATTCTACCACAAGGTGTTGATCTTGCACCATTTCTGTTAAGAAAACAACAAACGCCTTGCAAGTCTCTCTCTGTCATTCTCTGAGCACAAACCACCACCTGTGCTTTGTACAGGCCAGTATGTTTTAGGTTGGATAACTCCACCCCATTACAGAATGACTTGCCCTGAAAACAGCTCACTCTAATGCAATAAATATCTGATATTTTCCAGTGCCTGTGTCCAACTTTAGCCCCTGAATCAAATACAACTCCTGCAACTCAAGGACACGCCCCTGATGACTTGCACATCAGGGGACCTGGCAATACAAATATCCAAAAACCTTCATACATAAAACTGCAACTCTGCATGCCTGAAAACCACTAAACATAAGTGAGAAAGTATGTTTTTTGTGTGATTTGGATGAAAATTCAGTAGAGATGTGACATCAGCAGCTAGCTGGGAACGTTCTCACATGACAGAGTAATGGTAATGTTAAACTATAGGTCACTATAGATAACTTTACAACCAAAGGTGCAAATTGACATGACATCAAATTTAGGGGGGGATTATATCTCTCTGACTTTCAAATTTGATTATAATTGATGCCAAAAATGCATAATGTAGCCTTTATTTCAGAAAATACATATCAAATTAAAGCTGCAAGCAGCGTTGGATGGGCCCTCGCGCCTCTGTGTGTGTCGGGGTTACTGGCGGACGCGCTCCTTGTGACCGTGCATTTGCATAGCACTCAGACACTGCAAATCATCACCAATGAAAAGGGAACTCCCTGCTGAGTTCAATGATACCTCACACAATACTCTACGTCATACAGTTCATTAGCTGTGACTGGGCGTGGCCAAAGCATAGGGGGCAGGCCAAACCATGACCAATGAAAACGGAACTCTGTGTTGAGTTCAATGATACCTCACACAATAGTGTATAAGAAACGGGTCATTGGTTATTAAAGGGGGCGTGGCTTAAGCATATGGGGCGGGGCAAATCGTCACCAATGAAAACGGAACTATCTGCTGAGTTTAATGATACCTCACACAAGACTCTACCTTAAATGGGTCACCAGTTATGAAAGGGGGCGTGGCTTAAACATAGGAGCGGGCCAAACCATGACCAATGATAAACGAACTCTCTGCTGAGTTCAATGACACCTCACACAAGACTCTACATTAAACGGGTAATTAGTTATGAAAATGGGCGTGGCTAACGCATAGGGGCTGGTCAAACCATCACCAATCAAAAAGTAACTCTCTGCTGAGTTCAATGACACCTCACACAAGACGCTACCTTAAACAGTTCAAAAGCCATAAAAGTGGCCTGAGTACATGAGCGTGGTTAAAGTATAGGGGCCGGCTCAGTATCACAAGTAGACCACACCGTCTAAGTTTCATGTAAATCGGATGAAGTTTGTCATATAAGGCTGATTTCCTGTTGCCAGCGGGGGGCACTATGACCAAAAGTCAATATTGGCCTATATGTGTCCTCAGGCCTGGACTCTTGTTGATTGTGGGAAATTTCAAGCAGATATGACAATGTACACTGTAGTTACAGCCACTTTCTCATTCAACACTTTTCATCTTTAACGTCTTAAGATGGCACAGACCAAGTTTGAAGTTGATCGGATGAAATCTCTAGGAGGAGTTCATTGAAGTACGACGTGGAAATGACCAAATCACACTAATTTCAAACTTTCAATTGAAAATGGCGGCTTCCTGTTGGGTTTAGGGTATGACTCCAATGACGTTTTTTCTACGTCTTGACATGTTACATATGTGTACCAAGTTTCATGAGTGTATGTTAAACGCACTGCAGGGGCTCAATATTTTTTGTAGGGGGTGCTAGCAAGCCATTTTTGTGCGCCTAATCCCGAAACCCTTAAAATACATAAATGTTCACCAGACTGGATGCGATCGCCAATTTTGGTGAGTTTTTGAGTATGTTAAGCCCCTCAAAAAGGCAATTCATTTGCCGGACGAAGGAAAAAGAATAATAATTCTTTCAGTTTCAATAGGGCCTTCGCCGCTGTCGGCGCTCGGGCCCTAAATATAGCTGCAAGCAGCAATGAGGGGGCCAAGCAGTACACTAGCAGAAATAGCGTTGCCATGGCATGAGCAAGCACTCACAGCAACTTTGATGGCAATTGGATAAAAAATGGCTGAGATATCCGCTCATTTACATTATTACAAATTTCACCAATGTCCTTGTGCGTTCTCACGATTAAGTGCCAAGTCCCTGTACCAAGTTTGGCTTTAGTACATCAAAGCGTTGCTGAGATATGAGCTCACTTTCTTTATTACAGCGCCCATAGAGGCCAAATGAAACCACTTTCCTTGCACGTCCTCACAATCAGCTACCGTGTCCCTGTACCAAGTTTGGACTTCATACATTAAAAACGTAGAAATGTGCTCATTTCCTGTAACTCTAGCACCCCCTTGTGGTCTAAGCTCACCAAATGTATTGTGTGTCCTCAGAATGTACTAAGTTTGGTTTCTATACGTAAACACATTGCTGAGATATGACCCTACTTCCTGTGATTATACCCCATAGTGGTCAAAAGTCACCAAATTTCTTGAGCCTCCTCCTAATTGGGTCATGAGTTCAAGTATTGAGATTGGTTTTGATATGTGAAAGCCTCCCCAAGATACATATGAGTTCACTTCCTGTTTAGCGGCTTCGTCGTCGATTTCAATTGGCTGTGACGGGCAAACGCTTTCGAATATCAATACGCAATGGAATAACTTTTGTGCGGCTTGGTCTGAAGATCATCTGTGCCAAGTTTCGTGAAAATCGGACCAATTTTGTGACCTGTGAAAACTTTTTTGTGTTTTTGATCAAATCCAATGTGGCGGATGGTCCATCATGGCAGATATTGACATCATGGGGTGCGTTGAGTTCAGCGCCATCCAAGGATTCTAACTATATCTCTGATATGCCCGATGTTCAAAATCGGGCATACGGTTCACTAGTTAATTGCATGGATGCAACGCCAACTTTGACCCATTGGCGGCGCTACACTGCCTGTGGTGCAGACCTAAAACTTGGTGAAATGAATTATGGGACTGTCCGGAGTGTGCCAAAGTTCACAACTTTTTACTGTACGCATCTATGGGCTGCCATAGACTCCCACGGCAGAGGAAAGATGTGTAAAAATAAGAAAAGGTAGAATCACTAATGGTGCATCGCAGCTTGGCTGCTTTGCCCCCAAAGATCTGTACACCATAAAGGGGACATAGTGTGGCTACTAAACCGCATATTGGGTCCCGTCTCCTGACCCTCAGGGGTTGTCTTGGACCTCTGGGGAGAGACTTAGTCAGCATGAGGGGCCGTGAGCAACACAGATCCATGAGTAACGACAAAGCAGCCTCCTGACAGACTGTACCCTACAATAAAGGGACAGTTGTACTTTCTCTCTCGGTGGAATTTCCAGCTTACTGCCAGATCACAGTTTGTTTAACAATCCTGTGAGAGCAATATGATTTATTTATCTTTAAAAGAGGAACTTCTCTTTTCTGTGTGACAGTTTTACCCTGAACAACGCTCACTGAGGCTCACAACTATTTAAACATTAAAACGTATTTAACACCCAAAGATTACACCCAGTTGAGATTTCAGAACATCTCAATCTAAAGAGTTTGTCGTTAATATGCTGCTATAACAGCCTCCGCTCTTCTGTAAAGACAAGAAGATTTTGGACCCTGGCTTTTTTGAATGGGAGAAAGGGATTTTTCTCCCATTAAGCCACAAGAGCATTAGTAAGGTCCAACACTGATGTTGGGTGATAAGGCCTGGCTTTGCTTTCAGTGTTCCAGTTCATCCCAATGGTGTTGGATAGGGGTTGAAGTCACTCTCTACTATCAATAAAGGTAAAAATGCAACAACAAAAATCTAAAAACGTTTTTTAATGTTTGCTGCAGCCCAACTTGTATGTAACTGTTGACAGTACTGTAGCCTCCATACGACTTTAATAAAACAAGTCACAACAACCCACTGCAGCCAATTTGCAATGCCAGGGTCAGCTTATGTGTGAGCATACTGTAAATAAATCACATCTTGGCAGTGAATGTGGGCAGAATCCATTATCCACATGGAGACTAACAAAGAAAATGTCAGCTTTACAAAGTGACATGTGTGCTCCCGTACGATGGCCCCTGCTGCAGCATCATTGCCTGTCGGCAGCCAACCTGCTGTCTCTTCAGCCACATGCCACCCCCGCCTACCCACAGTGCCCCTCTCTTCTATGCCTTCACATTCAGAACGAAAGCCCTGAAAGACCAGGCAAACCCCCAGCCTGCAGGCCTCATACTGCTTATGTGGATCGAAGACTGAGAACCTTGGGGTTTCTCTGTTATAGACGTGTGTCAGATTATACACCGGCCAAACAATACACACCCCCACCCCATTCGATCTTTAAAACTCCCCCAGTCTCTGCCCCCTCCTTTGATTCTTAGCAAAGCACTTCCCAGCTGCTGTGATTTGAATACGAGGGCCCCGCCAAAGAAAGAGGGCATCTGGCACACGCCTTAGAGGCTAAGAAAAAAAGAGTTAAACTGCTCCTGTCATGGAAATGATCTGAAACAAGATTAAGCCTCTTTAAAAAAGCAAAGAGGTAAAATGGACACATGCCCTTAAATAAAGCCAGACAAAAGGCAACATGAGGAGACACCTGGATAATGTCGATATCCTCACAGTGAGTGGTTGCTTGAAGTGTTCATACACATTGAGAGCTTTGCTTTGTAAATTGGATTCATGAGTAAAGGTCAGCGAAGAAAATTATATTATTTAGTTTGTAATTAAGGACATGACAGCGGTAATTGTGTATCCACTCTCTAAAGGATGTTTTCAGCTCAGATTTATTAGGCTACCTGCCCCCATCTGGACACTATCGCTAATTAACATACAGTTGCTGTGTTCACAGGAAAAGGTCCAGTTATCGAATGGAATTCATTCATTACACATTGAGAGAACCAAGTCAGTTTTGATTTAGAAAACATGTCCAGGGAAGACACTTCATTGAGCCTGCTGATTATATCTTTGTGGAATTTTTACCATTCTAAATACATTAAATATAATAATTAAAAAGGATAAGATAGACTTTATAGGGTGAAAAGCTCAGTCATCCTGGAGGAGCACGGAGTAGAGCCGCTGCTCCTTCGCGTCGAAAGGAGCCCGTTGAGGTGGTTCGGACATCTGGTAAGGATGCCCCCTGGGCGCCTCCCTAGGGAGGTGTTCCAGGGACGTCCAGCTGGGAGGAGGCCTCGGGGAAGACCCAGGACTAGGTGGAGGGATTATATCGCCAACCTGGCCTGGGAACGCCTCGGGATCCCCCAGTCGGAGCTGGTTAATGTGGCTCGGGAAAGGGAAGTTTGGGGTCCCCTGTTGGAGCTGCTACCCCCGCGACCTGATACCGGACAAGCGAACGAAGATGGACATCGAAAAGATATACTTTATTGATCCCACACTGGGGAGATTCCCTCGTTACAGCAGCTCAAAATTCAATCACAACAGATAAGAAAAATACACATTACATAGAAATAGATAGTAAATATATAAACAATATAATAGGAAAATAGAAAAATAAGAGAAATAATAGTAAGTTTCAAGTAAAGGTAATTCCCAATAAAGTAGGGCTGTCAGCATAACTGGTGACCCATTTAAGGTAGAGTCTTGTGTGAGGTATGCGATTAAGGGCCGAGCATAACGCGTTAATTTTTTTTAATCGCATACCGCCACTTATTAATTTATTTTACACTTCACTGGGCTTTGTGTGGTACCTAACAGGCTACTATTTTTACCTTTTGCAGCACTGTTACTTATCATCAAGCTGCCACTTCCTTGTAACACATTCTGCTGCTGCAGGCTGCAGGCATGATGGAGAAAGACAGCAGCAATGAAATCCTGAATGGAGCTTTTTATTTTCCAAAACTCCTGAACGGCTCGTAGACAAGTCGAAAGCCATATGCACATTGTGTGAAGCCGAATTAAAATATCACCAAAGCACGTCCTACCTACGAGCTAAGCATAGTAGTGCAGTTAACGTGACTGGAGAGTGCTACTAGTCGCCGACCTGTGGATGAAACCAAATCCCCAAAAATGACTGGCGCTCTTGCGAAATGGGTTGCAACTAACTGCAGACCTGTTAGCATCATAGAGGACTCGGGTCTTAAAGACGTACTACGGTTGGCATGTTCTGACCCGTCTTATACATTGCCATCGAGGGGAACAGTAGTTTCACCACACACAGACTGTATGACACGGAGAAAGCAGCCACACTGGAACTGCTGCAAAGTGCAAACGTCTCATTAACCGGTGATAATAGATAATAGAATTTTAATCATGTGATAAAACATACGATTAATCGCGATTAACTATAGAAATTCAGCGATTAATCACGATTAAGAAAACAATTTATCATTTGACAGCCCTACAATAAAGTCAATAAAAATGCGTGAAACTGTACAGTAAATGCTCACTTGTACTTAAATAAACATCACAAAAACAATCCCAGTTAAATATTAGGACAGATTACATTTAGATTTACAAGGGAGCAGAACTGGCATGGGAGGCTGAGAAATGGTGTATTTTATATGTAAATAAAGTCTATACCTAGTTATTCTACATAAATTCCTTATTCGTCCCTCCTACACAGCTGCAGAGCGGTTGATAGATGATAGGGTTAAAGTGCCCTAATGCAATGCCTTGCATTAGGGCACTTTAACAATTTGGTGTTGTGTTTACAGATGATGCACCCACACTCCTTTTATAAAGGGCCACTCTACACTTGGTGGTGCTTATGATATGATATGATATGATATGATAGTACCTAAAGTGTCTAAAAAACAAGCAGGCATGCAATTAAACCCAATGAACATGGATATAACACAAGACGCTATTGAGTTGCATTATGGGAATTGTAGTATCCAGAGGTTTTGGAACTCAAAAACTAGGGACTAAAAGTCAGGAGCCTTATGAAAGTGCAAAATTGAATCATTGGAGTATGTCTTTAATAACTGGTATGTACCCTGGCTTAGTTGAGGGAACAAAATTGAACGCATTACTTTTCACTACCTTTGGCAAGCCATCCCTGAAGCGACAACAACTTCATAAAGTTACATTTGAACCACTAATGGAGATCACTTACTATCAGATTCTCTACATGGTGCAACGTGACTCAGGACAGAGGTATTTAAACAGAGCGCTCATGTGTTGATGAAACTCTAGATAAGTATCACATTGTTGTCATTGTGAGGAGCAGCTGTTAAACTTAATTTTCTTGTTTCATCCATGTCTTGTGTTAAGTGGAGAGTTTTGAGCGGGGTTCAAATGACTGTTGACATGCAGTACTTGACACTGCAGATTTACATGTAAGCACTCTGCATTAAATGTCATTTAAATGTCAATAACAATCCAGATTGACTTCCTTAAGCATCTACAAAGTACTCAAGCAGTGTTAGTGTAAATAAATTCATGAAAACAGATGCCTCCCACAAATGTGTCATTAGTTTATTTTCACTGAACGAGAGGTTCTCCCTACCCTACATATGTTCTTCCTTCCTGTGAGCCCGGTGGACATCCTCTCCCCACGGCCAAGGTAACACCGAGGAATCAGCACAGTGAGAGTTCAGGGAGGTTAACAAGTGGGTGTGGAATGCAAGTGTTTCCCACGCGGCGTACTTCGAAACACTAGCCCTGAGAAAACATGTGTCAGACCTCAGCACAGCAAACTGGAAATCCACGAGCTCTGCTCGAAAGGGCCACAGCGTCTTGAGGAGCCATCGGGTTAATTCAAACAATCTGGGGAGCAGGACAACGGTGGTGGAGGAAGTACTCAGATCCTTTACTCAAATAGTTTGCAAGTAAAAAGTCCTGCATTCAAAATCACACTTTAAGAAGGCGTACATAAGTATTATCAACTAAATGTTCTTCAAGTATCAAAAGTACATTCCTCTCTAAAATGTATGTAGTAGAAGTATAATGCAACATAAAATAGAAACACTCAAGTAAAGCACGTAAGCAAGTAAAATTGTACTTATGTACAGTACTTGAGTTACTTTCCACCACTGCAGGAAAATTAAGATGCGGACAGAGTGGGAACATGTTTAGCGAGCTGAGGGAAGAGATTTCTTTGGCTGAAATGTGGAAATTTTGGCTAACACACTCAGGCACACACAGAGTGGATGTACCCCACTGAGGCCGAGCTGTGGATGGAAAAAGAGCTCCCCATGTGAACCACACCGTGTTTCCTATGTACCTCTTACGGCAGAGCGGCTCTACCACAACACTGTCAGAACACATCAACTGCTGGAGACTTGATGGCTTCCACACTCGGGTTCTCCCAGTGGCGCCCTGGAGAGACACTACAGGCCTGTTGCTTTAGTCCTGCTCCTAGCAGCCTGTTCAGCCTGCCTCGGTCTCAGTACATTGCAGAGGGATCCCTAACACAATATCCCCCTCGGCTTAATCTGGGGGAAGAATGGTGACGTGTATTTTGCATTATCCATAGTGGCGTTTGGGAGAATGGACAGAAATAACAGGGAGGGGTCACGCGGGCCAATGTAAAAAGTTTTTTTTTTTTATAAAAGGCTGATCTGTTGTAGCTGGAGCATAAATGGCCTTGAGCCCTAGAGCTTTTATGAGAAGAATAATATCCTCAGAGCATGACTGGATGACCTCATTGGAAACTAAGGAGAGCCTCACGTTAATCTGTAATGTCTTCTTTCTACAGGGTGGCAAAAAATGTGTCATGTCATCACTATATTCTCCTCTCACAGTGGTATGCAGCCTGTCAACGGAGTGAAAGTATTCTTGGTTGTCACCTGCTCTTTTAGAAGTGAATATGTGTTGAAGTGAGCAATGAATGGCAGGGTCAGAGCAGGAATGCAATGACAGCAGCATGAGAGGGACAGAGAGAGATAAAGACACATGCATGTTGGTTAGACATCATCAGTAATACCACAGAGCACCAGTTCAGGGTTATAACCTGTCCGCTTTCTACATCACAGCAGAAATGTATATATCTACTCAGCCTGGGTGTCCACTGTGAGTTTTCTGTGGGACCAGATCACAGGAGGGGATTACTGAAGCCAGCTGTTGGGTGGGGGAATGTGAAGGGTTTTTCCCCAGTTACCAGTTCATGAGAGTACAAAGTGTGCTTTTAACAGTCTGATCGTGGTCAGCGGACGCAGTGTAAGGACACCAAACAGCAGAGGGACACAAAGGACATGCTGCTGCCAACTTGCAGACATCCCAGCCCATTCAGGGGCAAATGGGGTAAATTTTACAAGTACATCCCAGTGGCACAGTTGGTGAGAAAGTGTGATAAATCAGGCGAGACATGGGATATGACTGAAATCTAATTGGGATGTTTAGGGAATAAAAACAGTTATTAGCGAAATACGCCAAATGCTCTGTTGTTCTGTATGGGTTTTATAGGATTGAAAGGAATGATTTTCTTTTTGGTATTGATTTAGTCTAATGTAAAGGAATAGTAAGAAAAGTGCCCACCACACGCTGTCAGTGCCCAAAGTCATCTTCTATGAAAGACAATAGCAGATTTAAAAGAAAACTGGAACTGGAAACAGAATACTTTGAATTTAGTCATAACACTAGTTTTCCACTTTCAAGTGGCTAAAGTTGAAAAATAATTTACACTTTCTGGCAGTCTTATATGGGTATTCTGTCTGCTTATCGCAACTCTTCATTGTAACTATATGATGTTACACAGAGTAAATTCAAAGCCAAGAGCCCATTTATGACTAAACCATTCCGTAAAATGAAAATCTCCCAGATGTCTTGTGCATAATTTTATAAACATTTCTTCAAAGTTGAGTATATTTTGATATCTTTGAAAACTTTGGGATATCCAGACAAATTTCAAATTAAACTTCTGTGTTTTTAAAGCAGCTATTAAAAATATTTTTTTATAATAACATGGTATCAAAAGTGACATAGTGAAAGGGGTCGCTCGTAGTGATGAACTAACAGAGAATACCCACCTGAATCTGCACCTCCCCTCTTTATAGTGAGTATTAGCTCATTGTTTAGCTGTCCAGCTGCAACTTTACTGTTTTGGTTCTGACATGGTTCTAATAATGTTGTTTTCAGCAACTGTTTTTTTTTAAAAACCCACTGTACACTACGTACTCTGCACCAAACTGCAGACAGACACAGTGTAGTGGAACTGTAGTGGAACATTTAGCAGCTAGAGACAGATATTTCCCTAAGGTGTTGATGAAGACCAAAAACAGACCTAAAAAAGAGTGACTACTGGACTTTGATTCACCAGGTTGCAATGGAACACAACTCCAAATTAATGCTAATGTTGCTTTGTGGTTTATCTCACATTCCTGGCATGAAAATACTATCACAGGCAAACATAATAAAGCTGGCAGGCTGATATTGCCTTAATCTTATCTATATTAATAGATCGAGAAACATCCTGAAACTATGGCAGACAAATAGGAACATTCCTTTCGACCCCAACTATTTAACAACACATCAGCCAATATAATCCATAATCACAATAAAATGTGTTTGGAAGAGACTCCACAGTCTCACAACTGTTTGAAAAAGTTGAATGAATACAGTGCCATTGTTTGCAAGCTTGGGAACAGGGCTCCCATGGGACAAGACATGACTGAAAACAGGGACTGGGATCAGGGCAATTGGGTTTAAACTGGCATGTGGTTCTCATTGCTGCAGCGTAGTGAGTGATCATGGTGTACTGGTGCTTTAACTGGCCTCGGCCTTGCACGTGAGCCGATCTAAACCACATGTTCCAGTGTGATTGTGTCTGTGGGCTCGTAAAGATGGAGCTCTGGCTGAAGAGCTGCCCCTGGCTCACACAGCCACACAGAGAGACCCTCTTTGCATGTTAAAAAACATTTTTTCCCACTCTCTTGGCTGATGCAACGTAGCACAACTTTTACATTGAGTGTGTTTCTTTCCTGACTAAGGGGTTTGGGAGCTGATTTATTGTACAGTACTGTTGTTGAAATGAATCTGATGGAGTGGGGCTTTGCTTTTCTGAAAGCCCTCCTTGAGTTGTTAGTCCAACAGCAATCAGTGAAGAATGGAAGTTATTATAAGGGAATTATGGTCCAAAGGAGGAAAAATGACTGTTTAGATGTGATAAAAGATGCTTTACAGAGCCGCTGTTTGTTTAGGAAAGATGACTTCCTCCCCTTTATTTAAGGTCAACTGTTGAAAAATATATATTAGTGTCAGTTTGAGTCTGCATCTGGTTTACATTTCCTCAAATTTTTGCTGTGTACAGATTTTGCAGTGTACTAATTGTTTGCTGGTTTTAAAAATGCAAACTTTGTTGTCCATCGTAGCTGAAAATGACAAAATGCCCTAAAGTATAAGACAAAGGTTAATAAAGTAACGTGTTTTTAGGGGATTATTCTTGCTGAAGCTATCAGATGATTGCTCAGTGTAACATAATGTGTGCACTGACATGAATATGTAAAACTCAGGTGCACAGAAACTGACAAATCAAATTAAGACATCATGTCTACTGTGATGGATTGTCAGGCAAATTTGAAATCTATGGAAAAAAATCCTGACATCTCCAGGTTTTACTGACACAAACAGGAATAATTGAAATAAAAGGAGAAACCTAGATCAGATTACCAACCTTCTTTCTTAACCCTCTACCCCTACAAGCATTTCAGATGACCTCAAGTAACCCCTCATTAACTCCACATGTTTAATCGTTTTCATTTGATATTGATTATATAAAAGTGGATATTGTTTGTTGTTGTTTTTCACATAGTTGAACGGTTCATGCAAATTATGGTCAGTTTTGCAGTTGTACCAACACCTGGAGTGGCAGATAAGCTGTATGTTATCCATTATTTTTAGCTCACTATTTCAACTGTTTATCCATTTTAGATGTTACCTGCTTGATTGCTTGCTAATTTGAATTAATGTACTTTCAAAGTAGTGTTCACACGTTGCAGCCAACTCAATATGTGGATATATTTTTTTAATCAAATCATAACTTCTATCTTGTCAAATTAGTTATGCTACACCACAATCTCTCCACGTACACCCTGGCAACTGCAGAAGTACCCCATAGCGTACCTTTGGTTAGGAATCACTATCCTAGATGAGTGATTCTAACAAAGATATTTTTGTCTTTTGCAAGGTTTTTCAGTAATGACTATATAGAGCAAAGGTGTTAGGGTGGTATAATGTGTTGGATAATGATGGCAGAGTCAAATAGTGTTTGTCTTCACTTGCTGGTGTGGATGCTTTGCCCTGAAGTCTCCTGGCAGAAAGCCACTGTGTCTTATCTCCAGCAGCCAGCATGCTGATTACAGGAAGACTGTACAGGCATGCACATACATCCTGTTTTGTGTCAGAGACAGCATGGCTGTGCATCCACCTCCACAACACCACAGATATGCTCAAAGTCGTTATTATGCCACTCACTGTAACAGGCTACTGGACAGACTCTTGCTGCAGTATTGTTCAATACTGCGATCTTGGACAATGATGGGTACAGGTCAAATGAACTAAATTATATTTGTACTGCCATAGCTGATACTGACACTTTTTTCTTCATAAAATCCAAAAGCCAAATAACTGTTGCTTTAGATCTTGATTGCAAAAAACAAAAACAAGTTACCAGATCTATCTCTAGAAGTCTCACACAGCTGAATGCATTTCAGCAGAAGTTTGTTATGTGAAGGCATTGGGATTCAAAAGGTCCAAAGTGTCAGTGAGTCAGTGATTTTCACTTTGGCGTCAGTTGTGAATAGGTCTGCTATTTCTGAACCTCAGCATCTGTGGAAGGAAAGTGACAAGAAAGTAAGTCCATCTTTTGTGTCAGCTATATCAGTTTCAGGGGAATGTGACACCAGAGGCAGAGTAAGTAAAAACGAGGTATGAATCTGACCTATGAACTGTCTGACAGAGGGTAAAGAAGCAATGTCATGGAGGAGCACTGCTCAAAGAAGTTCAATAACTACATGGACAAAAACCTCGCACACAGGTGTCTGCCTTTAGGCTTGAGAAAATGTCTTAATTATGCGGTATGTGTCTCTCTCTTCCAGGCAGATTACCAGTGCAAAAGTAGAAATGCATAAATACAATGAATGTCAAGGGATATAGAAATGTGCACAAATACAATGCATGCATTTAACATTAAACAGGATGAAAGATCTGCTGTTATCTTGAGCCTCCAGCCACCTCCAGGCTTTCTGTTTGTCTCATCAGCAGGTTTGGCTCAGTTGTTGATCCTCTGAAACCCTGTACGTTTATACCCTCACAGAAAAAAAGACAGCATCAGCCTTCTATTCAGATTCCTGCTTTCTTTTCAGGCTTGCCAAAGGCAAATGTAATTGTATTCTGATTGAATCACAAGCAATCAACTGACATTGAGAGGAAGCTCTTTGGCACTGATTGAACCAGCACAGGTTTAACTTTAGTTTTATCCCAGATGATTACAGAAGGTACTGACTAGTTTAGTATTCTTTAAGTTTTCAAAGTTTAAGTTTGTATTCAATACAACTGAGATATTGATTGTGGACCAATATCCTAAAATCTAAACTCCTCTTACTGGCAAGTTCTTTAGTAACGGACTATAGTTTTTAAAGTGTTTATATTATGGTCATTTTCAGGGTCATAATTGTATTTAGAGGTTGTACCAGAATAGGTTTATGTGGTTTCATTTTCAAAAAACACCATATTTTTGTTGTAGTGCATATTGCTGCAGCTCCTCTTTTCACCCTATGTTCAGGTCTCTGTTTTAGCTACAGAGTGAGACCTCTCACTTCTGTTCCATCTTTGTTGGGAGTGGCACATGCTCAGTACCTAGGTAAAGACTACTAGCCAGTCAGAAGCAAATTATGTGGGTGTGCCCTGACAGTACCTAGGTAAGGACTACTAGCCAGTCAGAAGCAGAGTATGAGGGCGTGCCCTGACAGTAGCTAGGTAAGGACTACTAGCCAGTCAGAAGCAGAGTATGAGGGCATGCCACGCTAGCAGCTAGGCGAGCATTATAACGTGTGTTACAAAGTGACCACGTTTGTCTCTGAAGTAAAGGCTGGACTACAATAGAGCTGTTTGGAGCAGTTTGTGAACAGTGTTTTCTGTTGGAGATGGTAAGTCCCTTTGGGGTGGACTTTGGGCTTTTTCACTTTGTAAACCTATAATGTGCACAAAAAGATATTTAACACAATAGAGGAAAGGGGAAAAGCCAAAAAGCACAATATGAACACTTTAAGTAAATGTCATACAACAATACCTGCAATGGAAACAGACAGTTTGACAATTTGAGTTTTAATTTTGAGTCGGCACATTCAGTCACATAATAAGGAAGTTGCTTTAATTTGAGGACCAAATCTGCAGCAGATGCAACAGGATGAGAAAAATGTGGCAGCACCTGTCTCTGTTGCAGAACAGGGGGGGTCACGACCCCAAGACCACCAAGAACTGCATTCACTACTGTAGTAGAAGTCCAGGAGTATTTCCTCCTCTTCTATAAAGAGCAATCGTATTGCTGCCATCTGAAAGAAGAGACGGCGAAGGCTGTGTAAGAGGAAACGTAAACCGGAATTTTATCATGATTGTCTAATGTTACTCTGCCATTAAAAATCATGGATGTACAAGTTGAAAATACAGAATATACTAATACTTTGGAGAAAGAAAAACAATGGTGAAAAGACCAAGGATTTATTAGCTTGGACCGACAATGATGTGGAACTAGGGCTGCACTATTAATCACAATTTAATGCAATATCCTGCAGACTAAAGAAAAAATCCCTGTTTGATACAGATCCTCAAAAAAAATCACACTATGTTTTTAATTTTAATATTTTTCAATGAAAATGAGAAACATTTTACAAAAATGATCATTCCCTCAAATATCGTGAATCATATCACAATCGCAATATCAGTCAAAATAATAGTTTCTGCCCATCCAGACTACAAAGCAAACGTAAACGGGGGTCAGCAGTGTTTCCAAATGTCTCCGTTTTAGGGGCTCGGAAACGCTGGAGTAGTGTGGACATGAGGCGTAAATGTAGCAAAAGATTTGCATTTTTAATCAACGTATCGTATTAGTGTGGATGGAGGCTAATTCAAGTTCATGTTTATGTAGCTAGCTAGAGCCTCGGATCACAGCATGTCCTCTCAAAGGGCTTTACAAAGAAAACAGGATGGTAATTCTCATAGAATTGCTGCTACATTATATGACGGCACTGGGATGAAATGAATGACTAGTACTCATACAGGTGACTATATGAAGCTAGTGCATATGCCCATGCTCATCTGATGGGAGGGGCTGGAAAGAGAGGGGAGAGCTGCAGGAGGAGATCTCACTCTACTTCAAATTCTGGCATTTATTTTTTGCTTGCTGCCTACTCCAACTTTAAAGTGTAATCATTTAAAAATCCTGCATGATATAACCCTGTCAACCACTCAGTCAACCACAGAAACTAATTTTCCTGCATTGCAACAACTTAACAGCTTTCTAACAACTCAACCACGTGCTAGAGCGATTGAGGAACAGTCAAGCATTTCCTTTGTCCAACTGCAACAAAACCTTAAATCCATCACTCACTTCCTGTTTGCACTCCAGCACAGTTTACCTGCTTCCTGTATGGGCCAAAGAACTTCCCTCACAACACTCTCAATGCACTAAATCTGTTAACGGTCTTCTTATCTGCTTGGCCCACAGTGACACAGATATGGGCTCAAGACTCGTTGGTGCATACAAACACAAACACACACATGTAATAAAGCTTCTTGTGAATCTTTAAAACAAAACAAAAAATGAGCAAACTTAAAGCAAATATATTCACCACTACTGAACTAAAAAATGAGAAACATGTTTTTTGTTATATTCTTCACTGTTTCATGTTACTAGATATTACAATGATAACCCGGACTACCACAGAATATTAATTTATTAGCACAACAGCATGTATGGAAGCTAAAGTTACCCACAATCCATAAGGTGTATCACACTACGGATCCTACAGTAGCCCAAAATACACATTTTTGTCCCCCTTCCTTTTACAGATCCAGTTTGATTTATTCACTAAAATACCACAAACGAGCATCCTCTGACTGTCCAACCACCAACTCCAGATGAGAGAAGATGTGAGATGATCTGAGTGCTCTATGCAAGTTGTTGTGAGCACACACTAATCAGGACTAAAATACAGTCCCCCAGTTTTTATTTACAGATAATTCTTCTAAAGGGAAGCTAGAACTGATCATCAATCAAAGATAATGCAGTAAAGGGCAGTGCTCTTTGTAGTAAAGATAGAAATAAATCATTATTTATTGAGTTTAAAGGTTTATCGGCTTAGTGCATTATAATGCAGCAATTTATGCAGCTTTTTTGGTGTCCTAAATATTTTAACGGAAGCAATTACCAATTTATTATTTGCTAGATGCTTTGAATTTATATAAATGACAAAAATAAGATTGGACTTGTTGATGAACAAACCTACGCCCTTGTGTACTATTTTCTGCTATACTGTATATTGAACATTTCTTTTTTTGTGCTTGTTGTTCTTCCCACCATCTATGTGTCAGCTCCTGTATCTGGTGCCACTGACGTATTACCACCATGTTGACAGAGCTCTCACTCTGTTTGGGCTGCTGGGTTGTCTCTTGTTTACTTCTTCTTTTCAGCCTCTCAGCAATCATGTGCTATCATTGGGACCCTGTGGTTTTGCATCATCTGGAAATAGTCCAGGACCACCAGCAGCACCACAGCAAACTCAGTCTGGCAAACTCAAACTGCAAGAACAAATATAGAAAGAAAGTGTGCCAAAAGTAAGTGTGTGCTGTAAAAAGTGCTGATAATGTGTGTTATTCAGGGGGAAGAAGTGCTGAGGCTGCTCATAAAGCCTAATGTTTCAAATCAGCCTTAGGATGCATTAAGGCGGGTTATAAATACTAAAGTGAGATGATGCAACTGCAAGTGCTATGTGTAACTTTAAAGTTTTGAAAGTCTTGTACAGACAGACCCAGCTGGTCCTCTTCTGCTGCGGGTAGCAAGGTAACACTCCCTCTGGGCTTTGATGTTTAATTCATGAAGAGGCCACGCCTCCTGCCGATGCTTCAACGCTCAAGTTAAATGTATCAGAAAAGAAAAAGCAACTCCCCTACTACATGACTACATGAACAAAATGTTTCCACCTCAATTATTTAACACTGCAGGTGACATAAGTGCAGAGCAAAAAAGCATTTTGAGGAAAAAACAAGCTGCAAAATATGAAGATAGTGGGTTTTTTTGTTAAAGCTTGTCTTTGATACTTGTCCTCACTTTCTGCTGTCGTCCACTACCGGTGATGTTATTCAGCGAGAGTCGCTGCACTTTGCCTGAGTGCATGGGAAGTGGTGCTTCACACAGAGAGGTAATCGTGCAGCTTCAGGTCCTTATAAACCTCACAGAAAGATTACCAAAACACACATTCAGGTAGGAGTGGGGACATGGTCAGTCCGGGAATCACTGGATTACTTATCAGTGAACTATGTTGACATTTGGGAAATTTTAATTCTGAAAGCTGCTATTATCGATTGTATCAAATGACGAATGCGAAAACAATGTGACAAAGTAAAAGGGGTCGCTCATAAAGATGAACCTACAGAGAATTATCACACAAATCTGCAGCTCCCCTCAGCTTTAGGAAGCTTATTGACCATATGTGTTTCAGCAACAAGGACATTCTCCAACTCCATTATTTTGTCTTTTGACTTCCGGTCTACACTGGAAGTACTTGTGATCACTTTGTGCCTACATTTTAGCAAATATCTGACCAGTTTTATAGTATAATGCACATCGTGAAGAACTGTCAGAGCAGGAAGAAGCGCTATTTAATGTACATAGTGGCACTAATAAGATCAGTTCTCAACCCACACAGCACCAGGAACAACTGGTCTTATTACTGTTATAACAGTCATGTTTACTGGTCAGAATGTGTTGGTATTTGTGTTTTATTATGTGTTTATAACAGAATGATATACCAGAATAAATAGTCTGATTGCAGGTGTGTTAAAATGTGTGTTAATACAATATTTCTTAATCTAGAAGACTTATTTGGTTGGATACATCATTACACATAGTCCACTTTTCAATAACATGGGCTTATTGTTGTGTAACAAGCTAATTATTCCAAATTATATTATCAATAAAATATACATTATGTTAGCGTACATAGATGGGAGACAAGTGTTTATGTTGATAAATCAGGTTCCAGACCAACAAAGTAAAAAATCACCCGGCTTAGGGATCGTTTGTGAAGAATGTAAATAATGTTAATGACTTAATAACCTGCATCATTATACTGATAATTTAAACATCAGAGCTGTTTCCTTATAGAAATATTGAGCTGCTGCTGCTGCAACACACAGTAAGATAGTTGAGCAAGCTGCTAGTTGGTGTCAAAAGATGTTCTTCGCTGTGCTGGATGTGGTGTTGTCAGGCTGATCAGGGTTCTGTATCGGGAGAAATAGTATTACACTGATTAAACATATAACAGATCGCAATGTTTTGATGTGGTCATAAACCTGCAGCTCTATATTTTTTTTTAAATTGCAGGTGCGGATTACGGCATTATCTTCTCAATCCCAACCCTGTCATTCAATATTTCACCCGTGGATTACAGGGACACGCGGCCCATGTGAGTCTTTCTCCATGTGAAATGTATTTGTCAGCAGACGTCAGCAGCCACTGGACTGCCCCTAAGTAAATCTTATTCCCATTTGGCACATGATGTAAATCTCTTCAGAGAGAATCAATGATGTCCTGACGGAAGCAGACGAAGATGCGAGGTGTTGCCTTTTTTTCTGGGCAGGGGCTTAGAAGACATATGGCTGTTTCCCTTGATGAAAGACTTTTTCCTTATGTTGTTAAGACAGCAGCACAGCAGCAGCAGGAAGAAAACAAGAATAAGCATCCAGTTGGGGTCAAAGGTCAGGTCCCTCCCTGCCGGTCAGAGGAGATGAGTGTTAACAGAGGACTGTGTCCATCTGCAAACTGAAATCAAACCTACAGCTTAGGTTACGACTCTTCACCCTCCATCACCAGTTTCTATTGTTCAAACATGGCTGCTTGTTCGCAGTACGAATCCCTGTTTTTAAAATGTTTCCTTTCTGTTTCTGATTGCGCCTTCTCTTCAGCTAAGATCATTTTCCCGCTAAGAGCTTTCCATACATCAACTCTGTTCTTCTCTGTCTGTTTTGATGACCGTGACAGGAGATGAATTGGCTCACGGGCAGAGGAGTGAGTCACCTCTTCTACCTATCATCTATCTTTATCTAATCTGTCACAACAAAGCTCATAAAAACAGTTCATGACCTTCCAACCTCAACTCCTTCATCCTCAGCTGTCTTGAAAGGCTCAGCAGACTGTGATTTATACCCACTCAAGGCCTTTACAATGTTATCGCCCTAATTTCTCACCACCTTTTCACATATACTTGTTTGATCAGTGAGTTGCTGAGCGTGTCGAGTGTCACCCATCTTCCACCACAAATTAATTTAGAGAGACTTACAGTAGATTCCTGTTGAGTTGAAGAGGGCATCTTTTTTTTTTCTTTGCGGCTTTTAGACATCATGTAATATATCTGCAAGAGGACGTCTTTCTCTTTCTGTCTCTTTCAGAGGACTGTGAATACATCGGGAAACAGTTTGAATCTACGGGTGTCGCGAGAGGTTAAAACTCAAATTATATCTGTATGAAAAACGATAACAGTGGAACACTTTATGAAGATGATGAGTCTGAACTTTGGGTGATGTTTTGACTATTTTAAACACAAGTGAAAAAAAAAGAAATACAATATGCCATTTTTACGGCAGGAAAGCATAATGGCTCTGTTGAATTAAAAATGTGGATAGAACGCAAACGAGTAAAGATTAGTCTTTATTTACCATTTAATTTAATTAATGGTTGTTGTAGGGTCAATAGAGTACACTAAGTGGCCACTTTATTTGGTACACATGTACAGTACAACACAAAGGAGTAGTAAGAAAAAACACTGTTAATCGCAAATGTGTATATTAATAAACGAATGAATTTATATAAATATCTAAGAAAAAACATATTGTCTCACAAACATCCCGTGGTTTCTGGCATTTTGGTTTTATCTGCTGAGGTTTTGAGGTATCGGCCTCCACCCAGTTTGTGGTGTTCATAGTATTGAAAAAATGCATTCAAAACATTCACAGGCATCATCTCTTTTCTGTGGATTATCCAGAGTAATGAGGGCAAGGACACGTTGCTGTTGAATTTTAATGTTAGAGGCCTATTTCAATGCTGCAAGCTTCACAAGTGAGAGTCAGTTCACTTCTATGGTTGAGGCAGAAATACCAGACAGCTCTCTCCGAATCTGTGCGGATGAATCCAAAACAATCTGTATGGGATACTGACCCTTCTTTAAAGCCTAATGCTTGTTGCAGGACAAAGACTCTGAGATGTGAATGACCTCATCTTCATGTTAACTTTCCAGACTAAAGATAATCATCCCTGAGTCACTCATAAGCATATTTCAAAGCTCCCACGCCAGACAAGTATTAGCTGTGCCCTCCTTCACATATCCATCCTGTCAGTGTGTAAAGATGTGACTTGATAACACAGAGCTAATATTACCAGAGCTGAGCGAAGCTGCATCTAAAAGAGCCTGATGGAAAAGTGAGACATCCTCACTGAAGATTTCTTCAGAGGACAGGCAGCGTTACATACTGTACAGCCTCAGTGACTTAGATAACACATCATTATCTATTTTCAGTCAGCTTTACTGAGTCTACGCTGTTATTATATATGCAGTGTAGAGACGTAGGAGAGGGGATATAGACACAAAGGTGACAAAGACATATTTTTTATCCTTTGGGTGCTACAGAATGTAAAAAAAAGATCCTCTTCAGTGTTGATCAACTCTCCATTTTTACTGCTAATTAGTAAAGGTATATATATATATATATATATATATATATATATATATATATATATATATATATATATATATATATATATATCCTAGATTGTAAGCCGGCTACTCTTTTGACACATTGGGTTTCCTGTTCTTTGTTTTGTCATGTGGATTTAGTCCTGCGCTTTACTGCAAATAAAATGAGCCCAGATTTTATTAGATGGTTTAGACTCTCTCTTACGAAGCCCTGCAGCCGAGATTTCATGAGTAGTGAAGGTGAGAAAACTAAATTAAGTATAATTTTGACGGAGTTCAAATATATGTGTATTTGATTTCTCACTGATTGCTAGATAAAAAGATTGATACCACACTCATGCCTGTACGGTAAATATTAAGTTACAGCAGCTGGTTAGCTTAGCAACAGTGCACAAGACTGGACTCAGCTAGCCTGGCTCTGTCCAAAGGGTAAAAAAAATATGCCTATCCCAGCACCTTTAAAGCTCAATAATTAACACATTATATGTCTATTTTGTTGGGCGCAGTAAAGTCCACTCCCAGCCAAGAAATAATCCAGCACATAACATCCTGTAAAACCATATGTTGTTTTTACACTTTGGTTATTGTACAGATTACAAAAAAAGATGAATTAATAAGCTTTAGAGGTGTTGGTAGGCAGATTTTGTCATCATTGGACGGAGCCAGGCTAGCTGTTTCCCTCTATTTCTAGTCTTAGTGCTAGACTAAGTTCACAGGTTGCTGGTTTCAGCTTTATATCTACTGTACAAACATGTGAGTGGTATCAATCTTCTCATCTGACTCTCGACAGAAAGCAAATAACGGTATTTTCAACAATGTCGAACTATTTTTTTCTGCTTCTGAGATTTCTGACAACACCTCAATGCAATGGAGGAAGAAAAGCTATCCGCATTGCTACAAGAGCTACATTTTAAATTAGCTTTGTACAACAGCTGACTTTAAGCCAAGCAGACAAGGAGTTCAGTGTGTTAAATGTTTTGAAATTGGGAGTTTTGAAGAAACCCTTTCTATAATCTAATTTGACTTCAAAAATGTGCGCTCATGAGTGGGAGTACACCTTGCAGTTACAGCTCCATTGTGTCCTGGCTCTGGGACTGAAGCCAAGCATTCTTTGAAAAGAAGGAGTCCACTGATGTGCTAATAAATGGCTCTAGTGGTTTATCACTGGTGGCTCATGATGCAGGCTGAAAGTCCCTTGTTCAACTGTTGAACATGGTTTAATGTTTTACTCTTCCCCTGGCTGTAAAAGTCTGCGTCCATACAAGTGGAATGTATGAATCATGCTGAGCAGCTTTGACAATGACACAAAGGACACTGGAGTCACTAAGATGTATTAAAAAAGCAGGAATGTTGAGTGCTGTCCAAACTGGAGGATGTGTGCAATGTACACACAAGCTCAATAAAGTCTCACAGGATGGCTGAAGTGTCCTTGAGCAAAACACACACAGTCCTGGACCACTGCGCTCAAGATGATCCTGCACTTTAATCCTTCTGATGTATTTCCCTTTGGATGAACCAATTCTCACATACTGTATGTACTGTGCTTAGGATTTTTATTTTTTATTTTAATATTTGCCATTAAGCAAACTCAAGAAGATGACGACGCCAGGCTGATGGTTTTACAAAATGATGGAATTGCATAGGTAATATCAAGAAAACAATCAAAAAGGTAGCTTTAACACTGTTCTTTTCAATACTTCTATATTAACAATGGATTAAACATCTGTGTGTATCATGAAAGGGGTTGCTTATGGTGAACCCACAGAGAATTATCACCTAACTTTGCAGTTCCCCTCAGCGCTACGGAGCGTTTTAGTACTTTTCAGCTTTTGGTTTTACAGGCCCACAACTTTACTGTTTTGATTCTAGTCACAATAGATAGTTGTTTTTAACAGAGAAAAGCTCTGGGCTACCTGCTCAGTCAGCACAAAACCACTAGCTGCTGAACATAGCGAAGCATTTAGCTGCCGGAGAGCTAGATATTTTCCTAAGGAGTTGATGGAGACCTAGTCTCGCTTTGCCTGACCATCCACACGCTGCGGAGCGGAGGAAGGTCTGGCTAGTCCACATAGCATTCTGGGATGGTAGAAAAACGTGCTCTGGTTTATTGGCATTTATTTAAACCAATCACAATCGTCATGGGTGGCGCTAAGCGCCGGACGGAGCCGCTGTAAAATAGTCGTGCAACAGAAAAATCAGATTGGACAGATAGTCTAGCTAGCTGTCTGGATTTACCCTGCAGAGATCTGAGGAACAGTTAACCATAGTCCTCACAAATCCACCAGAGTTTAAAATTACAACACAAAGAAAGCGGAAGGAAACGGACATCGGCGAAAAGACATGCATCCAGCAGAATTTCCTGGCGCACCGGAGCAATCCTGGAAGTGGAACGTCAAGGATATAGACTATTGGAGACCTAAACAAAGCTAAAAGGAAAAGACATCTCGGACTCACATTCGTTTGTTGGTCAGAAGCACGACTCCAAATTTGTGCTAAAGTTGCTACATGATTGCTGGATGAGTAAATAGGCAACTGCTTGCTTACTCATTTGCCATATTAGTGATAGAAGGTGATCATCTTGCATCCCTCTATTAGCAGTGTGCGTTGATTAGCTTTATCAAAAAGAAAACTAAACTACATTACTGAAGTAAAATCTCAACATATAAGCCATGGTTTACTCATAATTGAATTACTCTTCTCCTCTACAATAGATGCCAAATTCCAGCAATATTCCTCAGACTGCTTTACAACAATGACCTCAGCTGCTGTAAATGGACACCATCCTGCAACAACAAGTCTTAAATGTACATTGTGTTTATAGAGAAAACAAAGCAGGACCTCCTAACAAAGCAGCCACTGCTTAGTCAGGCTGTGGTGGATGTCGCCCTAGTAAAGTGCCACATATAGTTAATCTGCTCCATGTGCTTGAAACCCGACACACTGACCGAGAGCGGAGACACAACAGGACGGACGGCCATGCCACTGATGGAGGGCTCCCTGGTGACCCATCAATTTAAAACAGCCCTGCCTAATGATCATATTCATCACCTTCCATCAGCCCAAGACCTGCAGCCTGGTCTGTTCCAGCATCCAGGATACAGCCAGGGGCCATAAAGCAAGAGACCACAGGGGCCACAGTCTAGGCATCGATAGATTGCATGTTCAATGGTCCTAAAAAACTATTTTTTTAACATGTGTGATTGGATTCTTAACAAACAAATATTTTCTGCCAATATGAGAACAGTTATGTTTATTTCACATAAGAGATTTCTGAGAGATTTAGAGTTTTGAACATTTAAATTGAGTTACCTCAAACAAACCACATTAAAAATTGAAGAATTTTCCCCTAACTTTAGCTTGATAAATGAGCAACTAACTCTTGCTCGTTTAACCATGAATATTTAATGTTAAAGAGCCTTTTCGGGGACTTAGTTAAAAATAATTGTTTGGATGAACTTGACTGTGTTGCGATTAGATTATAAGATTATAAAGTTAGATGATAAATTAGTTAAATTAATTTCATCCACATTTTTGGCTAAAATATTGTAATTTTTGTGTGACAATTGTGTGACAATAATCTCAACTCATAGGTTGACTTACTAGCTTTTCTGAGCTTTCAACTGCATCTTAACTTTTGCCTGAACTTGTTGCAGGCCTATATGTTATGATAAAAATATAGAATAATATAAAATCAATAGCAAATTGAAGCATATTAGTAGTTGGTTTTACAGTATTTCTGCTTTAGGGTACCTTATGGCAACCGAAGGAAAGCATGAGTTAACTTATCTACTAATATTATTACTAATCTGCCTTTACACTTTTTATTTTTATTCTTACACAGTGACACACATTCAGACATCGTCCCAACATGGATTCCCATGAAAGTACAAGATTACAGTTTTAAGGTTTTAGAGTGGTGTAGGATCAAAATATTCTCTCAAAAAAAGGAGTGATCAACCAATCCTGACCAATCCTGTTGCCCGCCTTCTCCACAGATGTAATTACCCAGCTTTATTTGGCATGTATTATTTTCATTCAGCTGGGAAAATTAGCAATAATCACAATTCTGAGCATGACAGCGAAGTTTCAGCCAGCCAATCAAGACAATAGTTTGGGATCCCACAAACCCCCCCAAAAATGTACCACAGATCCCTCTCTCAGCATCTCTCGTCCCACGTGGTTGATTCTTAATCAGAAACAGGCAGACTGGATCAGGTCCCACATGTGGAAGACTGGATTATAAAAGCTGTTAACAATTAACATGCATGAGGGTCTGCTCTTCCTCAATGAGAAAGGAACAGTACTTCTTATGTTAATTTCTCAGGATTAATTTAAGGAGCTTTTAAGGGCACTTCAGTGGGAGGGATTTTTAAAGTAGCGTTACTCTTTTTCCTGCTTTGTCGAGCGACGTGAAAACCTTCCATTACTGAAACAACTGTACATCCAGTACTTCAAAACTTCTGTATGCATAAATAATAGTGTGAGCAGTGAACTCTCCACCACACAATGACATTTTGGGACAAACAGGGATGAGTGTGTGTTCCTGTGGTGTTGGCTCAGCGCTGGGCTGGCCCCACGTTTGCACCCATGGCTGCAGCTCCAGATGTGAGCGACTGCACTGCTCAACACACCCCAAAGAATAGGAGGATCCTGATCCTGTGAGAGTCCGCAACAGCATTGAGAGGAAGGAGGGACTGTGGCAGGGGAATTGAAATGTGACCCTGTCATCCTTAAGGCTCCCTGCACCGCCCTGTGTGACACATAACTCACTCTGCAACCACTCTGAGGAGTCTGAGCTATCAAGGGACTGTATGAAAATTATTTTGGTAGGGAGGGAGGCTGACATTTAGGTTTCACTTAAAAAAAAAAGAAAAGAAAAAAAAGCAAGGCCCTGCCGAGTGTTATTACAATATTTTCTTTGGACCTTACTCTTGACTAAAACAATCAGCTGACTGAGGGCGTTTCAACCAGTTCAACCAGTTAGATGTGGAAGCGAGGCTCCACACCAGGAAAAATCAATTGTACATTAGCTGCTGTAACTTAGCCCCCAGTAGTCGGTGTGGGCCGACCTAATGTAATTTGTTAGCCGTCCCCGAGTCTATATACATGCAGTCCACTTCCGGAATTGCTCAGGTGCCGCCGGAAATTCCGCCGAATGTCCCTCATTTAGGCCGAATGTCCGTTACCTTGGGCTTTCTGTGTGTTGGCATTTTAAACTCAAGTCGATTTATGACGACTATGGTTAACTGCTCCTCAGATCTTTTGGTAAATCCAGACTATCTGTCCAATGAGTTTTCTGTTGCACAACTAAAACAACCTTTGAATGTTCCACCAAAACAAGTTCCTTCCCGAGGCTATTTTGCAGAGGCGCCATTGCTCCATACGGCGCTTAGCACCACCCAAGACGATTGTGATTGGTTTAAAGTACGGCTGTCAAACGATTCGGCTGGAAACAACAAGACCTGCGGTGAGTTGTTAAAACCTTTCTTTTTAGTAAACTCTGTGAACACAAACAATGTTGTCAATGCTTTCGTTAAGGTGTAGAGCCCCTGGTGATACTTCAAGCAAATTTTCATGTTGTGTCGAGCCTCCTTAGTGTTTTAAAAATAGCTATTTTGAGGCTAGCATAAAAGTGCCCCTAGCACTCCCATTCAAAAGGCCATTTGACTGAAAAACGAAAATACAGTAAATCTTAAAAGTGGCGATTCCTAAATATGCTTTTAAACGAAAGTTTGACTCGGGTACATTCACAAAAAGACCCTAGGTTGCATTTTGGCGAGAGTTACGCTTTAAGATTAGAAAAAAAGGTTGTGGTTAGTAGTACTCTCAGGACATGAACACGTGTTTCCTGGGTGAAAGCCTTGTGTTTTCAACGGGACACGAACTCCGCTCCCCCGCTTGTCCTGTTGTAAATCAAC
Organism: Zingel zingel; assembly: GCA_023566125.1. Taxonomy (NCBI): domain Eukaryota; kingdom Metazoa; phylum Chordata; class Actinopteri; order Perciformes; family Percidae; genus Zingel; species Zingel zingel. The sequence goes on along the minus strand of CM042316.1, from coordinate 10,050,605 downwards.
CGCAGTGGACAAATTCCTTTTATCGCATTAACTCTTGCCTCTTATTAGGGGCCAAATATTGCTGATTTACATATGTAATTAGCAGTGCTGAAGGGGCAAATTTCAGCCTGACAATAGTTGTCATGGTCCAAAAGAGTAATGCAATTAGAGCCAATTGTTTAAGCATGCCAGGCTGATTCAATTACTCACGTGCAGCTGACAATCAGTGTCTGGCTGTTTGAGATGCACGACTAATGAACGACATTAGGACATGCTACCGCGTTGCATTGCCACACGCCTGATTTTCCACAGAAATAGTCATCCAAATAACACAAGATTCTTTTTAAGTAACACATAAAGAAATCTTTTTACGTCAGCAAAAATATTCCAGTGATAAATTATGAGTTAAACAAGAAGATTCACATGAGGTGACTGTAATTTTCCTTCTTGAATGTGTAACATGATGTCGGAAATGAGAACAGAAGTGTAATTTAATGTAACATCCATATCAACTTTTTTACACATTTACAAAAAGGAAATAAAAGTCTTCGCTAAATAAGTTTTCTTACTCACTCCCAAGTTATAAAAGGGGTAATAAAAAGGAAGAATACTTTGAATAGACAGAATCCTCCATGGAGCACGCTGAGCTCATTGTTTTTCATCTTTTTGCACCAAGTTCACAAAGTTCATGTCCCAGAGCTTCAAACTGCCTGAAATCATAGAGGGATGAGATTGTATTAAAAGCAGGGAGGATCTGTTTGTATGAACTGCTCACATTTAATAAAGTATGTAAATAATTCCTGAATCTTACATATTGCAAGCCTGAAATGTAATAGTATGTAGTTTTGTTTGACATATGCAGCTGAATTTGAAGGTAATCTGTCATTTTGTTTAAAGAATAGATGAGCTCAGAATATTACTAAACCTGCAACAGTGTACATTTTATAATACTATTTATACTTCATACAAGCATTGACTGCTCATCTCAAGGTTTTTGATGCTACAAACTGTATGCCATATGAACTCATTATTTGGCTGTCAACTCTCAGTAATCAATAGTCAGGTTTCTGTTTTATTTAATAATGTGAACAGTTCAGCTGCTGGCTTGTTTAAGAGTGGGTACAGTTCTATTTGCTACTAGAGAGAGTGGCTGCTGGTTCAACTAGAAACATATTTCACCAACAGTTTCTATCACTTACTCCCTGCCTTTGACACAGTCTAACACACTAGTGTAAGAATACTGATACAGAACATTAGGCCTTACCTCTGGTACAGAGTCTGTTTGCCAGACGTCAAGTTGTAAAGGAAAATGTACCGCTTTTTTTACTTTTAAACAACCATTAACAGACACTGGAAAAAGTCTGAAACCATATGTACAGTGAGTATGGGTGGAAAGAGAAAATGTACTCTGTATACTGTGCTTAAGTTAAACTGTTCTTACATTACTCTGCACTACTGAACATCTAAATTGAATATATTTATATCATCAAAAGTACTTTAATGAAGTGGAAGTAATACCACAATGTACAAGCAAAATGTGCAGTCAATTCTTACTTGATCTTAGTAAAATATACTATTATCAAAAATAATAAGTAGTAAAAGTAAAAGTAATTTGTATGCAGCATAATGGCCCCTTTAAGAGTTATATTATTATACTTAAATATATTGTTGTATTATTTTTACCTATGCATGACCATGTAAGCAACAGTTTAATGTTGTAGCTGTTCAGGAAGGAGCTGATTTAAAGTAGCCTACTTTATATACTGTTAATTTGTTAATTTAAGTGTGGAGTAAGTGTAGTATTGATGTTTGTACTTAAATAAAAGATCAGAATAGTTCTTGCACCACTGCTATTGGATTTTTCTGTCAATTCAAACAGCAGCACAAATGACCATATATATATTTTTTTAAGTATCACCTTTTCAAACCTGGGGAGCAACCTTGTCAACCTTGCCAATAAATGTCAGCTTTGTGTCAGGACAGCTTGGCCCGGCAACAAAACATCAATTGTTTCCAATTGGCAGAATTTCCTTCCCTCAGCCGTGGCTGCGGCCAATCAGAGGCCGGTTTGGTGGAACAGAGCACGTTCACCGTGGCAACTGCTCCACTCTACCTCTGCTCACGGACACTCCTCACACCGATCTCTCTGTCTCCGTCAGATGGTCAAAATACCACCCCACGGTGAAGTGAAGCTGGCTGTTCCTGCAGCCCAGGGTGAGGTAGACCCTGGCCGAGCAGAGGAGGGGGATTGTGTGTTTTAACATACTATATCCTGCTTTCTGGAAAACCATTTCCCCAATAAACCAGAGCCAATATTCCACATAAGAAGGTGAGGTTATCTCAGGGGTTGAGGGTGGTGTCTCCAAATGAGTAAGACATGAGACAATCTGCGAGCTTGTGCAAGGCAGCGTCCTCTGCCTATAGCAGCAGCAGCAGCAGCTCGTGGGGGGGAAACAGTGGTATTTGAGCCACAGCGCAGATGTGGGAATACAGCTCAAGACAAGTGTGGATGGTGCTGTGTGTTTCAATGCATCTGGGTCAAAAGACAGACCACACTTATTTGAATAACCCTTCCCTGACCGCGTCACAGCAAACACACAGAGATACTAAACACGCAGACCCCCAGTAGAGAGACCTGCTTGACACAGAGCTGAATGTGTTTACTCCTCTGCTTCTTTGAAACAACAGTGTTGCCTTTAGAGGCTCAGAGAGACTGGGAAGCCATGTTTAGAGGATAATCTTGGCCACACCATCTGGTCAAGATTTTCTCTCTTTTCGCCAGATTTCTGATTTCCTCTTTTTCCCATGAAAAGTATAAAACAAGTATTTTTGTAGTCTAGAAATGTAACTGAAGACTCACATGGATTGGATTTTACTTCTTTAAATGGATAATTGAGCGGCATGTGTAGCAGAAAGGGCAAAGGCTTGTGCAGCATCCCAAGCCAGTGGTGAACTACATAATCTATACTTATACTATTACTGATCACTTCCAGTGGCTTCTGCCCATCTGGATGGTTCAGCAATCCCATTGCCCACTCAGTATAATCACTGTTGACACAGGGAATTTAATCTAGATATCTTGGTGATGATGAAAGTGGTTGTAATAGGATTAAACTGGGTTTGACAGGAGTGTGACATCGTACAGCAGGGCATTACTCCATGAGCACAACACTGAATTATACTGTTGGTAGTATATGCAACCTGCTGCGTGTTTTCCACATGCCCAGTAGGACTGGGCAATATGACGATATATATCATTAAAACAATATAAAAATGTCTATATTTTTACATTGTTTCTATTGCGATGTAGAAAAATCAGTGGAAGACGCGTTATGGTGATATTTAGGTCATCCATGATATCAAGTTGCATTAGTTTCTGGTACTGTTAAATTATTGTTGTGTGATAAAACAGTTTAAGAACAGATTCATTTTAGAAGTTTGCCACACAATATTATTGCTATAATTACTTCCAAATAATAAGGTATTTTAAAGATATAGTGCACGACTATTTTATATTATTGAACATTAAAGCCATTGCCAAATGATAAAAAGCTAATTAAGCATATCTCCACAAAACTCGCCCTGTATTGCTCAGTATGGCTATGTTAATGATAAAATAATAATAATGATTTATTGATCCCCAGGGGGAATATTAAATACCCACATGCTCAGGACCTTTACATGCGCAAATGGAGTGATGTCAGAGTGAGGGAATTGTTTGGAATTGTTTTAGTTCTGAGGACTTTATGTACCAAACTAAAATATTAATTCTATAGATTTTTCCTTCATTTTTGTTGATTGTTAATAATTGGAACTTCTAATTTATTGATAAAGTGTAAAACTTATTTTATTTGCTGTTTTGCCAGAATATCATCAAAATTAAGTGACTCAAGTTCAATCACACTCAACCAAAGGAACAGTGTTTGATATTGGTAATGTGTTTAATTGCCTAATCAGACGAATGCCTCATCTGTGGGGTTAAGAGGTTTAGGATGAATCAATGTGTAAGACAACAGCTTCCTCGTGTGTTCCAAAATAACTTTATACGTCACTTTAAGATAGCCAATACCTGCTAGTTATTTTACAAAATGGTATACACTCCAGAAAATGGGTGATAGAAATAAACCAACATGTCTTTTTTAGTCTGGACTGAAATATCTTAAGCCTTTTGCTCTGCTCATGTATCTGCCATGTGGCATTTTACCATATGACCAGATTATGGGTTGCATGGTTGGGGCCAGAGAAAGCCATTACTTAGGGGCTAAAGGCTGGAGTTAAGATTATCTGCAGGACTTCAAGCCAAAGAGATTTGATTCCACAAGCACAACACAACACTGTGTTTAGTAGTGAGAGGATTCTGGGGTGGCAACGGTTAAATCCAAGATTAAGCTAATTTACTTCTGGTTAATGAGCATTTTAGTTGATTTCCTGGGGAAATTGTACTATTTTCCTATTAATCCTGTCTTGAGTCAGTTAAACTCACTGTTGGCCATAACTTTAAACTGCAGACAGTCTAACAAGAAACAAGAAACACAACTTCATCTGTGACAATGATAATTTAAAAATCACCAAATGAGTATTAACATTGGCCTAGTTGAGTTATAAACAGAAGTGTGTCCTTTTCACTTGGGATATGACTAAATTGAAATTGAAGATCTGCCTGGGTGGGAATTCGGAAAATAAAGTAGAGGCTAGAATGCCACAGGGACACACAGTAAAGTCAGAGTGACGTTCGCCAACAGAGGTTTTGATGTGGATGACCAGGAAGCCTCCAGAGGTTCACACGCTGCTGGGATCATTTGTCATCATGAATGTCGATTCATGTAAGCAACAGTCAGTGAAGGGCTCTTTCAGGTTCACCCACTCAAACCGTGTACACACTGCACACATGACCATGAAAGTTAAACATGCATTGTTTTATCTGAGAAGGTGCTTATTAAAATGCCAAACCCTGGGAGTGACTTTATTCTCAGATCTCCACAGAGAAAATAGCTTTAAGAAAAAAAAAAAAAGAAATTCACACACTGCATGGAGGTAATCTAATGCAAAGGGTGACATTGGATTTTTGGCAACATGTTTAGCTTTGCTTTGTTCACTGTAATAGTTTGTTATATTACACAATGCAGTCAGAGAGAAATATTAAAGATAGACATCATGGACTAAAATATCCGGCAAATTCAAATATGCAAAAAGTAATAATTCAATCTAAGTGTTTGTGTAGCAGCAGATAACTGCCTCTGCAGAATAGTTTTGCTATTTTGGCCCTTAGGCTACATCAGTTTGCAAATGTTTTTAATTTACTATTACAGTTTCTTTTTTCTACACAAATGTTCTCTTAATGAAATCTTAATTTCGTTAGTGCCACAGTGCTGTGCTCTTTCTTCAAAATCAAAGGCACGTACACTCACTAACGGTTGTGTTTGTGCATGCAGTCAGATTTATCATAGTCATAATTATTTTGAATCACAAGGACATATCAGGAAGCAACATATTTAAGAAACCACGATCTAAAAACTCTTTTCTCTCTTGCAGTAAGCAAACAGAGGTTGACGGACTCTCACACCTCTCTGGACGTTTCTATCAGAGCTGTTGGAGAATCCTCACAGAGGTGTCAAATACTGGCTGTTTTTGTGTGGTGTATTTTTTAAAATTGATTAAAATATCCATGGTGAGCAGAGTAAAGACTGAAAAGATTTCGCAGGCCCTTTTCATGCCATCTTTGCAATACATCTTCCTTTAGTAGTTTCTTATTGAACAAGTGAAAAGAAAGGAACATTAGCTGGGGTTGAGGTTTCCAGTGGAGGTGAGAGCAGTGAAAAACTCAAATATAACACAAATGTATGAGGTCATGCAGCATCAGTGCACAGCAGTGGCGTATGAGAAAACATTTGGGCCGGCCTGTGAAAAATTGATACTTTCTTTTGTTTAAGTCTATATTTTCCATCATGATCCTGCTATGACAAATCTACAGAGGTGATACCAAAAAATAACAAAAGAAAGTCAAATATTTCTTTTATTTATCAATATTAGCCTATGTTTTTTTTTTTTTTTTTGCCACTTGGCCACAATCGGCATCACGTCACCAACTGAAATAGAGAATACATTATCTTGGCAATTTAGAAGCAATGATTTGCCAAACTTCCTTTTTTTTAGTGTAATAAATTTCTTCTGATTATATTTTATATATATATTAACGAGTAACTAAGATGCTTAGGGGAAATGTAGTGGAGTAAAAGTATACATTTTATTTAGGAAATGTAGTGGAGTAAAAGTAAACATTTCCGGAAATATAAATAACGAAGTAAAGTACAGATACGTGAAAATTCTACTTAAGTACAGTAGTGAAGTATTTGTTACATTACAACACTGTAACCACGCAACTTTCTGTCTCACAGTAGAGGAATTACCGTATAGTACAGGAGAAGCTCACAGGCAGTTTGGACTTACATTAGCTCTTTAAGTTTAATTACTAATGTTAACTAGCATTTTAGTTAGCAATAATTAGCCTGTGCCTATGTTATCTCCTTACATAAACCTACGCTCTCCGTCTCTGCAAGATTGGGAATGATTGAGATTTCTCTTGAGGGATTTCATTGGTGTGTACGGGTGAGCATATAGCCTGTGAAGGCCTCCAGGTTCCTTCGCCCAGGGCTGCTGTGTTATTCCAGTAATCCAGGCCAGTGATTGATCCAAGCCCAGCAGCATCATGAGGCTGGCAGGTGGCCACGGTGGATCTGGCTGACCTTTGGCCCCAGGTCACTGCCTCTGGTCTAACTCGACTGGCTTTCAAAAGCTTGCTGGATGGATGTACATCAGAGAAAATGCATAAATCAATATCCAGGAGAGTTGGTCTTTTTCCCAAATAATGAATCATCCATTTTCTAATTATGTGCAGTCTAGCTGAAGCCAGCCAGGTCAGTGAGCTCAGTGTGGTCAGACAACCTAATCATCAAGAGTTGTGGTATACAAGTCTTTGTCATCCAGTCAGTAATACAAGAGAAAGGTGCTAGGGTACACTTACAATTTAAATTAAAGTTTATGGAGTATCTGTAATATCTGTAATCTACAAGGCTTTTCGTCAATCAAAAAACACAAAGGCTCACATAGAAAATAATATCTACTGCAGTAGTTCTAAACAGGACTCTGATTCAATTTGATTAATGTATGTGGTGAGTGTTTCAGATATGTTTTTAACGATTTATGCATGAGACGTGTTAGTTACTAAGCTGATGTCACGATATTCATTATGACATACAATAATTTTACACCTTTTCAGTCTTCTGCAGGTAAGTGGATTTATACTGATGACTCACAGCTTGGAGGGATGGGTGGAGCTGCCTGTGAGTAATAGAAGATTAGATTTTGGATAAACCCAGAGAGATCCACAGCAACCGCAGCAAGAAGGTCCACAGCGTAACTAGTATATACTGTATTTGGTATCAATAACATACTTACCGGATATCAAGGAAAAAAGACTGGCATGTTAGGGAATGGGTAGGTAACAACTTTGTGTTTAAGTTGGAAATAAATTGTACTAAAAGTATTTACTACTACGTTAAACTACATTTATGGAGTAGGTAGGCCATTCAGATAGATATTACCCACATGTCAAAATGACCTACCCCACTTTAAATCACATTTATACAGGAGGTAGGCCATTCTGATAGATATTTCACACCTGGCAGAATGGGGTAACCTACCTTAATAATTACAGTAGTGTTATCACTGGGCAACACAAGGTAACAGTTTCAATATTTAATTAAATTAGTGTATCATATATTTAAAGCATCTAGAGCTGACTCTGTAATTTTTTTTTACATGTACTGATTAAATTAAAAAAGTACTAATTGAAGTTTAATTTATTTCTAGATAGCTCCTCAACAGAAACATGTTAGCCCAGAATTCCCTGTGCTTCTACCCCTTTACATATCAGTAAGTAGTCCTACCGAGAAAAATTTTCATTAGTGCCCTAAACCTACAAAGTATTTACAATAAATATGAGGGCTTTTCCACCCAAAGACCACATCATTCTTCAGAGACTTCACCCGTAATAAAACACCAATGAGCTTGACAAAATAGTTAAGTCTTAACCCAAGGTTCACTAACAGTACTAGCTTTTTTAACCCAGAACTTCATTTCACAGTCTGCCTCAGTGGATGTAAGTTTTTGTAACTATTGTTGACAAGTTCAAGATTGAGCCTTCATGCTCAACCAGTGAGCTTCTTGTCAGATGACTCGTCCAACTAGTGAGTGAACTCCTGCTGTGCAGCTCAGATGTTTCCCACTCCTGAAGGATTTTTTCACTTTTGTAGAACACCGATTCGCCAACTCACTCACATACACCACAACACCCCTGGTTCAGTTCCTGCACTGTGATGAAGAACTGTTAAACTTCAGCATGAGGGACGACAGCATGGCACCATTCCGTAAACCACAGCAACTCTTTGATGTGTTGTTTTTTATGGGCGAGGAAAGCCTCATGGGTTGGGCCTTTCCCCGCCTTCACCACCATCTCCTCCTCCTCCTCCTCCTCCTCCTCCTCCTCTAACCCAGGTGGCATCTGACTTTCAGCATACATTGATCAAAGGTCAGCTGAGCTCACCAAGCAGGTACGACACTGGTGTGTGCACAGTGTGTATAAGAACATGACTGTACCTGCAAATCATTTACCAAGCGAGTGGTGGGTCATTTGAAAGAGAGCAAAGCCAAAGGGGAGCACTGTACATCAAGCTGCATGTGACTCTGCATTGCATGGGAAACATGGAGCTTGCTAACATGTAATTAGCTGTTACTATTTTGATTATGCATTGCCCTGAAGCAGCACAGGGCTGTTGGTTGTACACCCCACGCCAGGAAAGTTTGAGGCTGGCTTTTGAGTCTTTAGTCACTCTCTGTATTGGTCTGAGGAGAGACAGAGTGGACTGTCCTGGCTAAAGGACCCCTCCCTGAACTGAATGATCGCTCTCACTGAGGGGAAACTTAAAAACAGCCATCCTGAATGAAAAACAAGTTCAGTTTTTTTCAAGGATATTGGCAATATCCTCAAAAAAGAAGACATTGTAACCTACAGAGGCAAAGAAAAGTCATGCTGTATTCCTAAAACAGATGTTGTTTTTATTTTAAAGCTGAAAAAAGTAGACAGAGAGAGGTGAGATTATATGCTTTAGGAAGACTTTGGCCAGCTATTGTACAGTAAGTGGAAAACAGGACTGTCCTCCTGAGGGACCTCTCAATGACTTTGACGTTAAAAGCTAATTTTCCTCTTCCCTAAATCCTGCTACAGTGAACATCATCCAAACTGCAAGCTAATGCAAACTCCTGGCATCGCATCAAAGCAGGGCTGGTGTCTGCCTCACTTCCTCTGCCCCCTTTCCTCTGCTCCTTCGCCTCTCTTCATCTCAAGCAGCATTGGAGCAAAGACTACAAAAGAAGCAGGACAGAAGCTGCTTTAACCTCTGACCTAGATCACTGAGTATGTGATGGAATTGAAATAAAAACAATTGGCTAATGTGGAATCATCAGATAGAATCACAGAATAGGAGTGCCTCTTTTTAGACAAACTTTGCACATGTGACAAAAAAGCTGAGTGGATTATTAAGGACTGTGAAGTTCTGATGCTAATACAATCCTATGCATGCAACTAGTTTTGAATATTAGTGAGTGAGGAAGGCTGGCCAGGTGGAAGGTTTTTCTCAGAGGAGACAGACTTTAAAAAGGCAAACAACAACGTGGCTACTCTGCTTCACTGGGCTGAATGTAAATGTTTTTAGTTTTTTAGTATCATTACGAATTAATATTAATAATATATTTCATCAATAATTTAATGGTGTTTTATGTCCAGGCTCATGTTTTAAATGCATCTAGTACTTTCTTGGTGGTCAGTAGCCTATAGCTAATTCAGGAAAACAATATAAAGCCAGTCCAGTCCAAAACCAATTATGCTGAGCAAGTAAATAAAGTTGGTAAATTAATCATAAAATATTTCAACAAACAACCCCATTTTTCCTTAACAAGGTTTATTTTTTCATTAAAGGTAAAGTCCAACCAATTTTACGTTGCGTCTTCAAAGGGTCTGTAGGGAAAAGGTACCGGTCCACTAACAGAGGCCTGACCTTATGTTCAGTCTAATCGGGTTAGGAACCGTCCCGTTGAATTGCTGTCGGTCTTGGGTTTGGATGACGCATATTGGGTCAGGTCTAAATATGCTTTTTATATTCAGATCAGGTATGACTTGAATCACCAAGTCCCTTTTGGATTTGAAAATGAATTTGTTTACTGAGTGGTATTTAGTTTGGGAACAACACATTTTGAATAGAAAGCTTGTGTTACAAGTTTTGGTTGTGTGGAGTTTATTCATCAAGCAGCCAGGGTCTAACAAAAATCAAACGTCATCATACAAAGTGTAGGATCCATGATTTTTTGAGCTTGTTTCATACTGTACTAGAAACTTAAAGTCAAGATGTCTAAGCCTGTGCTGATTGCACTTGATTTTGACCAGTTTTTAAACACGCTCATAATCTCCAGAGTGCCCATTAAATACACACATCAGTGAAGAATTATGTTACTGTCCCGTATTGTTCTTGAGCTAATAATTAAAAGTAAGTTATTGCACCCCATAAGGTTTAGCCGGTGTGTAAGATCAATTGTTTTGCGTTTTCTTCTGATTCTTTCCTGAAGTCAGATTTACAAATATGGTGCCGGTGCGGTTTGACTTTATGAATTTGGCTTCATTCAAATTCTGCACTGTATGAAACACAAATAGGTAAAACAACTATAATATATGGTATTTTATTTCAGTTAAGAAATTGACAAGCACTCTTCAATCAACATATTAAAACATTTTTGCCATCGTTCAAACTCACATGATGGCTCCTTAAAATAAATACTTTTAAGAGGAAATAATACAGACAGAATATGTGAGGCTCAAACCACAAGTACAAAGAAATTATCCAAATGTCCAAAGAGACAAAAGGGTCTGAAAATTCCCAAAGTCAACCCCGACTCTCCAACGAAAAGTGTTTGTATAAAACAGCTAAGTATTTTAAAAAATACAGAATCTTACAAAAAAGTTTTATCTTCTCACTTCTTTAAATCACTGTAAAATATCAGCTGGTATTATGACAAGAAATAAGGAATTTGTCATGTAGAATAATAAAAAGAAAGAATGTGCTTCTGCATTTACATTAGTATTCACATACGCCATGACTCATGAGTGTACTGTATCATCAGAGTCCTCCCCCCCTCTGATGATGCTGTGATGGAGGCAGGTGTATCGCCCTCCAACCACTCCTCGTCGCAACATTGTATGCCGAGCTGAAGATAGACATAAGTGGCCATGGTAACAACAAAAGGTGTAGTCAGCCCGAAGACACCCACATATTTGCAGAGACCATGTCATTAACCATCTTTTCAAAGAGTTCACCAGCCATGCCCAGGCTATGTAAAACAATTCACTTCACAGCCAAGTGTTCATTGTCTTTATAGGTTATATTACCGACAGCATTCACATTTTCTGTATATAAAAAAACTACAAAAAAACAACATACTTTTTGACAATTTGTTAACTTTCAAACGGTCCAAAAAAAGAGACTAAATCGCCATCAACGGGAGAGGATTTCAAGAATACAGGTTACAGTACAAAAATGGTCCAGGTGGTATCACATGAAGCATGCATGTGTTTATGTTGCCCTGCTCACCCCTAAAACCCTCATGCGAAGACATACTGTATAAAAAGGCCACATGGCTTTTCCTTCACTATTAAATGCACGTGTACTCCGACAACTGGCCTCTTTGTCTGCTCTGCTCATCTGAAGACCGACGAAAGGTGCTTTTTTCCCCCCCTATCAGTGGACTTCACAACAAAGTGCTGCAGGAATGTGTCCTAAAACCCAAAATGAATTTGCATTTTTGCACTTCCAGTTCCCTCATCTGGAAGTCAATGGGTTCTTTAAAAAAGGCAGTTGCTAACAAGTGGCTGACTGAGACTACAAACTTACTCACACCGAACACGAGAAATCAGTTGGAAGCTGTTAAGCTTTGGTGCATGATACTTTGTATTTTTGGTAATTGCATTTAGGCTAAAAAAAAATCATAACAATGGTGTTCATTTGTGAATATTATCTTGCTGAACAAAATGTGTAAGTATCATGAACGTTAATTTGTTTTTATTTTAAAAAAATGTTGATGGAACCAGGGCGATTTTCGGTCGGCCTACAGAAATTTGTCATCCCTGCAACACTCTATAGACACAAAGCCTTGTAGGGTCATTATGAAGTGTGTGTTTGGTACACTGACATGCTCCCGAAGCTATTTACGACTGGGTCGTACTACTGACAAACACAAGTCACAGACAGTTCCTGTGATGGGAGTTGTTAACTACAAGAGACAGATTCGGAGCGATGTTATTGGGTAAAAAACTTGTCAACTTTAAAAACAAAACAAAAAACAGCCTTGGTTGAGCTTAACAGTTGCATTTTTAGTGTCAAAAAGATGTAGGATTTTCTCAGCAGTAGGAGAGGCATGTTTAATTTTAGTTAAAGGTATAGTTTGACATTTTAGGAAATACGTTTATTCACTTTTTTGCTGTGTTAGATAAGAAGATCGATACCACTGTCATATCTTTCCGTAGCAGCCAGTTAGCTTAGCCTAGCACAAAGATGAGAAACAGGAGGACACACTAGCCTGGCCCTGTCCAAAGATAAAGGACAGAGGATTAAACAATACAAAACAATATATTAAGTGACTGGATAAGCACAGGAAATACACCTGCCTTTTGCCTCAATCGGTTCAATGGTAGTACAGACATAAAACCATTCCACCTTAAAAGTTGCCAGTAGCTGCCGGGGGAACCCTTTGAGCGGCACAGTGAATTAAATAATTTTTTCTCAGTGTATAGCTAGCTAACTGTTAACTAATAAAGATGACAAGGCAGCAACACATCCTTTGACTTTATAGTTATATTTTTGTAAACTTGCCATCATAGGAACAGCAGTTAAATAACCTTCGAAATGAGCCACAATTTGCCATAGGTGCTCTCCGGTACTTAAACAAATAGCACTACACCCTGCGTACAGCTATAAATCAGCCTTAGGGACCACTAATTAACACATTATATCTCACACAGTTATAATCTGTACAAAGAAACGGCGGTTAAAAATTACAATTTGCCATTTTACTAAGGGCTATTTCTTGGAAGCAGTTGCTAGGCAACCATTGAGACTCAGGGTAGTTTGCAGTCTTTATGCTAAGCTAAGCTAACCAACAGCTGGCTGTAGCCTCATATTGAACGTGCAGATATCAGAGTGGTATTGATTTTCTCATTCAACTCAACCAAAATGTAACACTTTTCCTGTAAAACAGGAAATTACCAAGATTGGAGATGCAAGTTTCTTACTTGAAAACATCGATTTGATGTTTGTGTATACACAAACATCACAAGTCTCTGACCAAGGGCTCTGTGTTGGTTAACGGATCAGTATACTGTATGAGCACACTGTATGAGCATGGAAACAAAAGGCAGTTGGGCTCCAGCATGAGTCTGCTGAGCTCCCTCTTCTTTAGATCACCCCAACGGGACGTCTCTGGCCAGCTTCTAACTTTCTCTCTACTCGTGCAGAGGCTTAGCGAAGCCCTTCACCCCTTTTTTTCAAATATCTTTTCCATAATCTTTAACATCTGTACTGTGGAAATAACAACAAAAATATAACTTAAGATAAACTCTCTAGGCACTGTTTGATTTCCAAGGCTTTTTTGTTGTAGACTGTGATAAAAGGACAGCAAACAGATAAAAAAAATGATAAAGGAAACACCAGAGAGTGATGGTTCTGCAGACCAAACACTTTCTCCTCTGTGATATATCAAGGTCCTCCGAGTCAGCTCACACAGCCAAACAGACTCGCTTCAAGCTCTGTGGTGGAGAGGCTGCAAGGGCAGAAAGTTTCTAAAGGGTAAGTGTGTAGAAGTTTTCAAGGTTTAAGTGTCACTTCCAGTCTTTAACCTATCTTTCTCCTTTATGAAAAGCAAACAAAGGTTGTATTTTAAGCCATAATCTTCTGTGGAATCTCTATAGAAGCCTTGATGAAGATGCAGTTGTCTCGGATGTAGTTCCTCTTCTTAATCTCCTCGTGAGAGATGAACTTGGGGTAGCCGAAGCCCAGGGTGCTCTCGTCCAGCGAGTTGCGGCTGCTGCAGGGCTTTTGGAAGTTCTTCCAATTGGGGTCGGGGTTGAAGGTCTCCGTGATGTGCTGCGGTTTGGAAAGTGACGGGTCGCTCTGGTCCATGATGGAGAAAGTCACCTTGTAGGAGAAGGGCCACTCCAGCAGGCTGTCGTACTCTCCGGGCAACACGCGGATGTAGACGGAAAGGTGGGAGCCCTCGCCACTGCCGTTACCGTTCAAGAAGGCCGACACCTGCAGCTTGTAGCCATAGCGGTGAGTGTAGAAGGGCGGGCTGAAGAACTCATGGTTGCTTCGGAGCTTGGCCTCCTGCAGTTTGCGGGAGTAGTCGCTGAGCTTCCAGATGAGAACACCGTCGTGACTGACGGACAGCTCCTCCATCTCCCTCCGCAGCTCCAGGATCTCCTGCCGCTGACGCCCCACCAGGTTACACATCATAGTTAGGTGAGACTTAGTGGTGTCTTCCAGGTGACGACCGATAGCCAGTTTGGGGCACTGCCAGAGAGAAAGCAAAGAGATGAATCATTTAAAAGCTGCTGCTCAGTTAGTAAGTGAGGAGCTGCGTAAAAACATACAGATGTTACACATACACAGCTATATAAAGTAACACAAAGCTACTATATGTATCTGTTCATTTCACAACATACTTTTTAGATTATTAGATTATTTCTTTATTTGAAAGGGGACAGTGAACATTAATCAACATTAAAACAATGTAAATGTGCCCGAGTTAGCTCAAAAGTGCTAATTTTCATCGGTAGTCCCCCAGCCAGATGTAAAACAGGCAGCCTTTAAAAATAATGACAGGTATATAATCACAGAATAAAATTACATACAACAATACAGGTATAAAATAACAAAATGAAATTACATACAACACATTATGGTTAATAAATACAATTCATGTAAAATACTTATATAACATTTAAATGCACACAGAAAGCATTAGTGCCCACAAGTTTGGCTCTCTACAAGCCATTTTTTTGCATTCTTTTTGAATGAAAAGAATGACAAAGACTCTCTAATAGCTGCCGGCACTGTGTTCCATTGCTGAGAGCTGCTCTTACGGAGAAGACAGCCTGACCAAAAGCTTTCTCCAGGGGATGATGCAATCTTCCCTCACTGCCCCTCTAGTTACCCTAACCTCACTGGATCTAAAATGTATAAAATCACATAGTGGAGGAGGTGCTAAACCATGTCTGATTTTATAAATTAAACAGATATTTTTGAATTTAATGAGATTATCCCATGTAAGTAACTGATATTTCCTCAGAATACTACAATGGTGGTAGTGGTATGGTTTTTTATCCAGTATTTTTAATGCTTGTTTATATAATAATTCTAATGGTTTTATTGTTGTAGAGTGGGTATTGGACCAGCTTATTAAACAATATGTTATGTGGGATTTAATCATGGAAAAGAAATTTAGCAGCTTCTGTTGAAAGAAAGTCTCTAATGAATCTGAAGTTTGCTAGACTGAACTTAATCCTATTACTAACTTTTTTAATGTGTGTTTTGAAGGTTTTGAGTCTATATATAATCCTAAATATTTATATTCTGTGACGACCTGTAGTCTTTCTCCAGATATTAAAATTTCAGGTTTTATATTTATATTGTTTTTTGAGAAGAACATGGTAACAGTTTTAGATATGTTCAATTGCAGACATGATTGCTCAAGCCAAATTGCAATCAATGACATGGCCTCTGTTAGTTTTGAGGCAACTTCCTCTGTAGATTTTCCATAGGCCAAAAATAACTGTGTCATCTGCATACATCAAAGTGTCACAGTTCTTACACAAAGATGGTAAATCGTTAATGTATAAACTGAAAAGAATTGGACCCATAATTGAACCCTGTGGAACACCCGTTGATAATAGTAAAGGGGTAGAATTATATTGGTCAATTTTTACACTTTATGAGCGAGATGAAAGGTAAGAATTAATATGGCTAATACATTTTCAGGAAAAGTTAAAAGCATGAAGTTTATGCAGTAAAACTGAATGATTAACTGTATCAAATGCTTTACGAAGATCTAAAAAAATTGCTCCCACTATCCGTCCTTTGTCCATATTTGATTTAACCTTTTCCAAAAAATAACATTTAGCTGTCTCTGTAGAGTGATTAGCCCTAAATCCAAACTGCATTGAGTGCAAAGGAAAAGAGCTGCAATTAAGATGATTGGTGATTTGTTTAACAACCAGTTTTTCAAAGACTTTAGAGACTGTTGGCAAAATGATAATAGGTCGGTAATTAGATGTAAGAAGGGAGTTACCACCTTTAAGTATAGGAATGACACTGGCAAGTTTCCATGACTCAGGAAATTTCCCTTGATCTAATGACACATTAATGATATGTGTCAGTGGACCCATGATTGATTGACCTATTTGTTTTAGCATGAGTGTGTCCATCCCATACACGTCTTTTGCTCTTGAAGACTTAAGCTGTGTAATTGCCTTTTCCACATCAGATATGGATACAGATTTTGGATATAATGGGGGCTCAATTATCAAATCTGATCTAATTCTAACTTGGAGCATCTACATCTACATTATCTACATTACCTAATTTGGTGTTAAACTGTTTCTCTATGGCCATTTATACTTCTTGTATATATATTTAGTTTAGCTGCCCACAAAATAAAAATAACAACAGCATATTTTCACCATGAATTAATCAAACAATAAAGCATGATTTGCATTTGAACCCCACCTTCAAAAAAGAAAATAACTAGTCTAAACTGGGTCTAAAAAACTTAACGTCCGGGAGGACATGATTAGTGGAAAATAAGTTAAATGATGGCGGTCAGTCTTACCCTGTGTTTGCAGCCGGCGTCTTTGAAAGGGCAGAGAATGAGCGCGCTGCCGCAGCTGTCCTTCACATGGTTAGCCAGGTCCTCTCGGGCTATGTTGGGTGTGCCGCACTGGTTTGGGCACTGGACAGGAAACCGAGGGCAGTGGTACTGGTGGTTCTGCAGAGGAGTCAGGTACAGGTTAATGTGAACACTTCTGACCGACAGCATGAGTGATAAGAACACATTCTGCACAGTGGGGTCGCAGTTTAATGGTTGCACAGGAAAAAATGTTCTTGAAAGTAAAAAAGAAAAAACATGTGGTTTAAAAAAATGAGGCTGCAAAAATAGACCAGAAAAGAAAAGAACAACTGATCATGCAGCCTGAAGCCAAATAAATTATTGGGACCATGCTTCCAATAACACATGCAAATCTGGCAATTAATGTTATAAAACACTGAAACAATTAAGTGATGGACAGATAAGTAAACCAGCAGGTAATTTGATAATTGATGTGGCCGGGTTAGCTCAGTTGGTAGAGTGGGCACATATATAGAGGTTTATTCCTCAACACAGAAGGTCCAGGGTTCAAGTCTGACCTGTGACGGTTTCTTGCATTTCTCCCCCCCCCCCCCCCCCCCCCTCTCTCTCTCACCTTTCATGTCTCAGTTCAATCAATAAATTAAAGGCAGAAATGCTAAAAAAAAAAATGTGATAATTGATTTAATTTTCTTTTTCCCTGTGGTTATTGCTTTTCATGCTGCTTTACTTGTTCTTAAATTACAGTAAACTGAATATCTTTGGGTTTTAGATTGTAGGGCTGTTTTTTATTTAATTATTAGTGCTGTCAAACGATTAAAATATTTAATCGTGATTAATCGTATTAATGTCATAGTTAACTCACAATTAATCGCACATTTTTATATATTCTAAATGTCCCTTGATTTCTTTTTGTCCCATTATTTTTTTTCTCATTTTAATGCTCTTATCAACATGGAAAAGTGGATCAGCTTGCTTTGTGCTTTTGTCGCCTGGCTTTGACGAGGGGGCGGAGAATTGGCATCAGCTGTATGCTTGGCCAACTTTTTAAAAGTAAACTTTCCATTCAGAATCTTATTATTACCTTTCAAATAAAGAAATAATCGAATCTATTAGGCATCCATTTTGGCGTCTCGCGCTCGCCATCCACTCAAAACGTAACGTTAGCCTACTACTCTTTGGCTTGCAAGCCCAAACAAGTGTTTGTGGCGTGCCTGTTGTTTTGTTTCCGGTCTAGCTAGATCCGGTGTAGTGTTGTAGTTTTTCTAACGTTACTAGTTGTTGCAACAGCATGTGAAAAAAATGTACGCCGTTAAAATGGGTTTGCGTTAACGCCGTTAATAACGCGTTTAACTGACAGCACTAGAAATTATTAGTTGACTATCACTCATATGATTTTGTCAACTAATAAATTTGTTGATTTAAACGACGGATATGTAAAACTGAGGTTCTCCACAAATCAAATCATGCAGAAACACCACTTTAAATCTTGTGCAGAAGTCTCTTGAAAATAAATCATTTAGCATGAATAAATTATTGGTTGCATTTGCAAGTTTTAACACATAGACATAAATCAGACAATGCACAGGCAATTGAGTGATATCTCTGCAGTAGTGTCTTGCCCGGTCTTGAAATAAAATCCCTTATAATAATCTTTATTATAAAGACCGGTCTCAAGTACTACAACACTGCAGTAGATGAAGACCAAATATATATATATATATATATATATATATATATATATATATATATATATATATATATATATATATATATATATATATATATCCTCTGACTCAACTGAAATAATGTTGAAATTAAATGAATAGGGATAAAACACACATCATGAACGCAACGTAAAACACTTTGTGTCCAAGATTGGGTTATTACATCTTGTCACCAAAATGTGTGGGAAGGGAGAAGGTTCACTGTCTGCTCAGCCTCTGGCCAGATGTGCACAGAGGCAGGTGCTTCAAAACAGCAGGTTACAGTAACATCCAGCTGCCACAGGACAGACACACCATGAACGGCAGCATCCTACAGCCACATCCTGCTCCGCCGGGGCTGGAAACCCTCTACGAGCCACATGCAGGACGGATGACAGGTACAACGATACTGACAGACTCCATCATGCCAAACAAAATTATTTCACTAATAAAACAGAATTAGAGCAGGGATTTTCAACTGACCTGGATTGTGTCAAACACAAACTCCTTGCCGCAGTACTTGCAGGGCTGTGTGCGTTTGGGACACTCGGCCAGGCCGTGTTGGGACAGCAGACGCCGCATCATCCTCGCTCCACACTTGTTCTCACAGTAAACACTCTCCTGGGGACACACACCCTGGTGGTTCTGGAATAGAGAGGAAACACACAATTACAATTTAGAGCTGGTTTAGAAAGTCAACCCATGTAATACTGTAGATATAGTGGGTGTGACGGTTTACTCAAATGCAGCTTATAAACTGCAGTTTTCATAGCTCAAAACTGCATTTTAATAAACAAAGTATATTCACTTCACTTTTTCAGAAGTTTAGAAAATATATTCATCAATCCAGACAATCTGTGACAAAGGAAACGCTAATCATTATATTCATTGTTGTTAAAACAATTATTGCGATATTGATTTTGGAAGTTAGTGTTGTACTATGCTGCAGTTTTTAAGGAATGGCACTTTAGGAAGTTTTCTTAATTAATCAATTTTCACTACAAAAAGATGTATTAAAATGTGCTATACTGAGCAAAGTACTTACAAGAGTATACTTTATTTTTTTACTTAGTATTTTAACTCAAGTACCAAGCTAAAACAAATAGTCAATTAATTGACCAGTACAGGAAATTAATATATTAATCATTATTCCAATCATGTTTTTCTTGCAACAACACCATAGTGTCTATGATGTGAGTATTTGCTATTTTCTCTTGTTTTATATAACGGACTTGAATATCATTGGGTTTGGAGAGGTTGCCTCGGACTCTGGGAACTCACAAACTTTCACTATTTTGTGATTGTATAGACTAAACAAACCATTGATTCATTGGAAAAATAATCTGCAGATTAATCACCAATAAAGATAATCATTTGGCGGTGGTATTGAAAAGTTTTGAATGATAAACAGTTGTTAACATGACTAAGCAACTCCAATGTGAGTGTCAAAAGGTGGATGAATGCTCCTGTAACTGCGTGCAGAAGGATGGGGGGGGGGGGGGGGGGGGGGGGGGGGGGATGGGGGTTAGAGCAAACAGAGGAGGGGTGGAAATGACAGAGGTGTTATTGAGGAGACTCTGAGGTACTTCAGGCTGCTCAGCAAAACACATTTAGCATGAAAGACCCAGTCAAAGCTTCTTTCCTTCTGCCAACACACGTGTTATTTCATAACAGACTAACACACCTGCATTACTCTCTCCTGCTGCTTTCCACAAAGACGCCTTTCATAGAGGCATGGACATGATGTGCCGTCACTTTGGTTTGTTTACGTCAAGCTCCCGCTGAGTTGTAACAGGGAAACAATGAAACCAAAAACAGGTTTGGAGTCTGTGTTTACCTCGTAGGCTTCACCGGTGAACTCGCTGCCACAAAACTCGCACTTGACCTTGCGCTTGGGGCAGTCGTGCTGCAGGTGGTCGGGCAAGTCGCGACGTGTCAGCTTGACGGAGCAGCGGTTGGGGCAGGGTATCACATTGAAGGCGCAGGTGGAAAAGTGGCCCTGAGGGAGACACAACAACAACACACACACACGTTAGGAAATACACAAGTCAGACTGCTTTATATGTTTTTAGCAGAGATGGAGGGGGAACAGATGAGAGGATATCGAAGCTTCTCACCTGCAGCTGCTTCATCTGGCCAGTCCAGCGGCAGCCCTCCTCACTGTGGATGCAGCGGATGGGCAGCGCCAGGATCTGCTGCTCCAGCTCTGGGTCTGGGTAGATCTGAAGAACACAAACAGGACGAGGTCAGAGAGGCAATGGCAGGAGCTATGCTGGAAGACTGTAATATACCACTTTCATACAGAAAATGTGTGTTTAACATGGGTCTTAATCGGCATTTAACCAATAAACCATGTAAAACCCCATTGGATTAGCTAAAAAAAAAAGCATACTTATGAAGCTGAAAACAAGGCTTATACTCTTAGGGCATAAAAAGCTGACATTTTGGAGTAAGACAGGACAGCGGTGCAGTATTTGACCCATACATGATATAGGATAACAGGGTAATTTGTGGTTGTCAGCATTCACAGACTCATTTTTTAATAATTTAGCATCATCTGTGTCGATCTGAATTCAGAAATCAACGTATTTGCTGCAGTTCATTACTCATGTCACTTATTTTACCTGGCTAGTTAACATTGAACCCCTTCTAAAACCAACTAAACAAACTAAATACACTGTCTAAGTAAGTCAGCTTTAGAACTGCTGGTCGCCGTATTTGGAGACACAGCCAGGCTAGCTGTTCCCCCCTGCTTCCAGTCTTTATGCTAAGCTAACACAACATCCTTCACTGCAGCTTATTGCACAGAGTTGAGATTGGTATTGATCGGTGTCTCTTGGTAGATAGAACTTTATTTATCCGAGGGAAATCATGCAGCAGTTGCAGTGCAAAGTAGTAAAGACTGAAAGCATGTTGGTTTCTACATCATATCATACTAGACTGAATGTACACACACACACACACACACACACACACACACACACACACACACACACACACACACACACACACACACACACGGTCACTGAGCGATGGGGATAAGACAGTTTTCTGCCCAAACACCCCAAATCCGCCCCTACAGTCCACTGTCCTGGGGATTTACTGCTCTGCTCTGCATCTCCATCCCCCCATGCTGTCACACAAGCACAGCACTGGTCAAACAAGAAAAGCCACTTCAGGAAAATGTCACAACAGCCCTCTAAACAAATAACAGCTCAGTAACGGCCCGACTGTGCTCACGTGCCTCTGCACTGAAACATGGGAGCCATCGCTTTCAAATAAAAAGTTAATTTAGAAAATTATTTACAATAAAACCTTTATGTCACTCATTGTTTCTAGCTGCTGTGTTAGGGGATAGATGACTCTGCCAAATCTGTTCAAACTAATATATCTAACATTAAAACTGATGCTTTGACTTGCTGCACTTTTAGAGCAGAAGCAGGCGTTTTTTTGCTGCCATAATCACATTCTTTTAGCAGAGTTAAAGCGGGGGGAAAAAAACCTCTAAAGCAAACTGAAACACTCTTATTGTTCCATTCTTGGAATCTGCAGGGAGTCGGCAATAATGACCTTTTAATAACTTAGTCCCAGGCAGATCAGGGGGGTTAAGCTCTTTGGAGCTTCTACTCAGGGTTTTATTCTGTCTGCCATTGTTAGTCCCACACTGCAGCAGCAGCACAAGCCTTTAATGGCTGCAACCCTCTTGTTCTGTTGGAGCAAGGTTGTGTTTGTGCACGTTTTTTGAAGGACAGTGTGCAGCAAGCACTACAATAACCCTGAAAGTAGACCACCAGGACGGGGTAATTTGCAGTGGTCTGGGAGCCTTTGTAAATAACAATGTCTGACAGGTGTGCCATGAGCACATCCTTCCCATTGGGAGTCCCTGCTATTACAGGCGCCTTCATCACTCTTAGCACAGCATGCAGACCTGCACTGCTGCAGCTCCAGGTTAATGGCTAAACAGCTAATTCAGGCTAATGCTAACTAACCGCATTGGAGAATTACATACTGCAGTCCTTCCTTCAAATCGATGGCAAAAGCTGCTCAGAAACAGGGACGATCATTAACTGTTTGTTGGTTTAAATCTCTCATGCATAGTTCAGAATTAAGCCTCTATCCTATCCTATATCCTAGATTTATTTGGGGAAGGTGAAAAATGTGTGGTTCAGAAGAACTGAACGGTCTGAAATGAAATGCAATGCAACTACTGACTCTGGGTTTAAGGTATAATATGTTGCACGTTCTTAAAAAAACTATGTATAGACCCTGCCCTCTGCCTCTATTCTCTCTTTTCTTTTCCTGTGTGTGGGACGCTTCCTGGCGGTACTAAAGAGACTTTGGGCCCCACGTGGGTGTGTAGCCCCCAGCCAGTGGCTCTAGGGACGGCAATGTCTGTCAGTTGGTCCACCACTTTGGTCCAGACTAAAATATCTCAACAACTACTGGATGGATTTCCAGGAATTTTGTATACATATTGATGTCCTCCTTAGAATAAATTTAATTACTTTTGGTGATCATCTGAAATGTAACTTAAAACATCACTATTAGTGGTGTGCGATACTGCCAAATTTAGAATCGATCCAATACCAAGTAAATACAGGGCCAGTATCGCCAATACCGATACGATAGCGATACTTTTTAATAATTAAGGTGGATACATCATCAAATTGCTAAATCTGAATGAATTTTCATGACCTTTAAGTGGTTTTGCGATTATTAATAAGTTAAAACCCAGGACAGAATTTTCATATGCTTGTATAAATGTGTTGTGTAACCACTGTATCTTACGGACGTTTTACAAATTATACAGCTTGGCGCTCCTCTTCCTCTCTGCCATTCTTCTGCTCCGTCTCAGTCCTGCTTGTGTGCGTGTGTGTGTGTGAGAGTGTGTGTTGCTGGTCGCTGCCGGGCCTAGCTGCTTGTTTGCCTGGCGCCGCTGAGTCACGTGACGATACAACATCAAATCACAAGAGGGGGGAGGAGGAGCAAAATGTGCCTGTTCTGCGCTGTGACTGGAGCAGCACAGACACAGACAGCCAGGTCGCCTCTCTGATGAAACCACAACTGAAGAGAAACTAAAACTTAAGTATCGATCTCATTACACTGTTATTGATCAATATCGGTATCGATATTATCGATATTTGGATCGATACGCCCACCACTAATCCCTATAAGTCTCAGCTGTACTTTGTGTTTAGTGCTAAATAGCAAAATGAGCAAAGCTCAAATGGTGATCATGGTAAACCTGCATAACATCAGCGTGTTAGCATTGTCATTGCGAGCATGTCAGCCTTTAGCTCAAAGCACCACCATGCCTGAGTACAGCCTCACAAAGCTGGCAGCATGACTCTAAAAAGTCGTATATAAATATAGTTATTACTATCATATTTGAGACGAAAATGATTGAGTGAATAATAGTTTGTGGTGAGAGTGTTAATCGTACCTTGGCATAGTCCAATGGCAGCTGGTCCTCTGGACACTTGAAGACACCCTCACTGCAACAAAACAACAGAACAGTTTTATTATTGGGATCACTCCAAAGAAAAGATGACTGCAGACAAAAACAGTTTTCAAGCATATCATGAGGACAATCAGCCATTTTTAAAATCACATTCAGTGTTCAGTGAGATTACTAACTCTGACCCTGACTGGGAACAACCAGAGCTAAAAGGCACTTCCGCCTGTAAGAACAACATGGCATCGCCTTTAGTTTTATTCTGTCTCTTCAAACACTCTTAATATGAGAAGTTGTCTGACTCATCACACACACTCATATACACACACTGCACAATAAAGTCAGATATTTGAGCTTCTGCCTTCAGTGACATTGGCTCTTTCATCTTCTCCCTCTCAGAGGAAACATCTGCACAGATTTCATTACAACCGAGGACAGCCGATTTGAGCCTGATTGCTTTATTTAGAATACATAAAGCAATGATTGATGATCCACTTCCCTGATACTCTAGAGGTTCTCTCCCAGCTTAGAGCAAGTGTTCAATTTTTCCCTTGTTTCGCAGTCTAGATAACAACGAGCTAGTTTCAACAGGCTTCTATTTTCCTGAGAATAAAGCAGTGTAAAACTTGCCTTCACGCTCGAGGCTCTTCCTCAGGAAAAACAGACGATTTGCTGATTTGTGAGTGAGTAGAGTTTTTTTTTAATCTTTTTCTCCTCCAGCAGTTTAACCTAAAATAAGATTTTACTACAGGCTCCAGCTCATTTGGTGGCGCCACAGAGGAACCCTTACTGGCCTGTTTTAGGGCCAGATGAGCAAGTGCCATGGCTCATTAGGATGCCCCTACCCTGATGTAATCATGAAATATTCACATTTGTAAATAATAGAGGCAGCAGCCAGTAGGGGTAAGCTGCTAAACAGGATCTAAGCTTGCAGCTACACAGCAAAACCATCCAGACAAACAAACAAGACTTAAAAAACACAGAAAAGGCAATCTGAGGCTGATCTCTCGAGATGTCAGCGGTGCCACGACTGTCTCGAGCCCCCCCCCCTGCTGTTTCTGGATCAGAGATGCTCTCATTGATTGTCTTTATTTCCAGGTCTACTATTTTGAAAAAAATATTTTAAGATTCATTACTTGTCCGATTTGCTGCTTTTTTTTTTCAGTTTTATGGGACAGTAAGCTAACACCTTTGGGTTTTAGACTGTTGGTGGGACAAAACAAGACATTTAAAGATGTCAAGTTTGGGATTGTGGGAACCCCTGAAAGTCATTTTGACATTTCATAGACCAAATGAATTATTGGTCAATCAGGTGATAATGAAAATAATCTTTATCTGTAGCTAAATGTGTTTTGTTTTTCACATGAAATCTACTGAAACGGCAGACAACAGAGATGTACAGAAATTAGTTTTTGTTCCAAAGTCACACGCCCTGAAGCTTGATCTGTTCTCCCATGCAAATAGGCCACTCGAACCCCGACCATGCCAAAATTATGTTTAAACTAATTAAGGGACAGCAGTGTGTAAACAGTCAGTGTTTTGCCTCGTGCTTTAACATGGTTGGCTGCAGTGTCACCTGACTGTGGCTCCCAGAGGCATAGCGACATGTGACAGGATGGGAGTGCATGTGCATTTCGCCCCATCTACCAAGCTGCTATGAAACCAGGGGAGAGGGGTGGGGAGCAGAGGTTAGGTCTGAGAGGGAGGGAGGGATGATGAAAAGGGGGGGGGGGGTGGAGGAGGGAGGTTAATGCATGACGAGACAGCAGTAATTCTCCTCCATTAGGGTCACTGTGTCAGCTGGGAGCTGGAGACCAATTAACAAGCCACAAAGGGCTGTAAAAGAGGGTCAATCGATGAGAGGCAAGCCCAGTCAGCATCTCATGTGTAGAGTGAAATAATTTACAGTACTCATCACCATCACCGAGGAATCATCTCACACTGTGGAGTACAGCGAGCACCACAACCACGCAGCGAGAGGAGATAGGAAGCGACAGGCTCTCAGCTCCGGACAGGGGACAGCCAGAGGCCCCGTCCAGCTCGGGGCCCGTATCGGACACAGAGAGGCAGACAGGCGAAAAGAGCCAAGTCACAGACTGTCAGGAAAATTCCTCCCGTGGGCGCAGAGTAGCTCCCGCAGCCACATTCATGTGTTCGGGCCCCACTCCTGAGAATACCCCTCGACTTGGTCTTGGTCGCTCATGAGTCGAATTTGCTGCTGCTTTATGACAGCACATTAGCAGTGAAAGGTTGGGCCGTAGCTCCAGTTCAATTACATCCATCTTCTGGGACTACTGAGGGCTTTCTAGAAGAGACTAGAGAGCAGCATGACCAAAAAGAACAATATATCACAAATAGGGCTTTGTTTTTCAAATCAATTAGATAATTATTTTGTAA
Organism: Zingel zingel; assembly: GCA_023566125.1. NCBI lineage: Eukaryota > Metazoa > Chordata > Actinopteri > Perciformes > Percidae > Zingel > Zingel zingel. Next base: position 10,024,067 of record CM042316.1, on the reverse strand, counting down.
TTTAATTTTGACAATTGCTTAAAATTAAATTACAGATTGCAGACGCCAAGGATTCAAATGCTTTCTTTTGTCTGACCAATAGTCCAAAACCAAAAGATTTATCACAGTGAAAAAAAACATAAACATAAAGGCAGCAATACTCAGAGAAGCTACATTGATCCAATGGATGTTTAGCATTTTTACCATACTAGTGGCTTTAAATTAGCAAATATTAGCATGCTTACCTAAGATATTGAACATGGTAAACTACATCTGTTAAAATATCAGCATGCTAGCATTGTCATTGTGAGCAGGTTAGCATGCTTAGCATTGAGCTTGAACTACAGCCTCACAGCTGCTAGCAGTTTATTTGTCTTTAGCATGTTAGACACTTAATGAAACAAAGAAATAGATTAACAGAATTATTTCCAATTAATTTTGCTTTGATTAATTTGATTGATTGATTGATTGATTAGATTAACTAATGTTTTTGACTGTAATCGCAAATTTGACTTAAGGCCAACATCTATTGAACAACTGTGAAACAATTAGTTGCTTAAAATGTCAGAAAACAATGTTGATATTTGATTCACCCTATAGTCATGTAAAATGCTAAATGTATGTTGATCCCAGCTTTTAAAATGTGACAATTTGCTCTTTTATACAGTTAAAATATGTTTGGGTTATGGGCCGTTGGTCAGACAAACAAGCAATCTGAAGAAGTCACCTTGGGCCCTAGATTAATGTAGAAATAGAGAGAAGAGAAGTTAATCAGAAGGCATAATCATTAGTTGCAGCCCTAATGCAGTCATTAAAGGATAAACACAACTGTTACACAAAGCATAAAAGGGACAACTCCTTTGTGCACATCCTTGCAAGCGGGAACTTGCACCTCACAAACAGCCAGGCTCTTTAAAAACAAGTTTCCCACAAATGTTTGTCTCCCACAGATCTGATTTGACCACAGTTCACGCCCTCGTCAGTGAACATCCAGGGTGAGAGGCCGATAAACAAGTGTTTCGTGTTGGGATGTCACAGGGGAGCAGCTTAAGACCGGACAGCATACAGTATAATACAATCACCTCATTAAAATTTCATCGCCTCCTTCTGTCCGCTCGTACTGTGAGAGCAGCAGAGACTCTACAGCTGCTCTGCTGTCCAGACCATCATGTTTAAATCACCTCAAATTCATTGTCAAACAAGGGCACGCACATTATCACGTTGTGTTGGCTTGTAGCAAACACATTCACCCCCCTCTGCAGGTGAAATGCACCCACTCATCAGACCCATCCTTGCCTTGGACCTTAAATCCCCTCTCCCCTCTTATAGGCCCCTCTCAAATCTTCTTTTCAGGTGCAGATTAAACAGCCATCCATTCATCCAGCCAATACCACGAGGACAGCCGTCACAACATGCTTCATCACTCTGTGCACGGCTCCTGACAGGCAGACGGTGAAGAAAAACTACAAATCCCTCAGGTTTAATCTCACAGCGGAGGGGGGGGGGGTCTTTTTTTTTTTTTCCAGGCGACACATAGCAGGCATGTTGGTGACAGTAACCTTGAAACCTGCTCTATATTAAGAGACTCCTAAACAAACCTCCCTGTGTTTGTCATTGGAGAGGCCAGGGCTGTCGAGACACACTAAACAAAGTCAATTAAAAGCATGAGGCCTTTCCAAGTCTGTGGCACATTAAAGGACAATTCCGGCACAAAATGAACCTAGGGTTTAATAACATATATGTACCGAGTCGACCGTTCTCTGGGACATGTTTTCATGCTAATGGAATGTGTCTGTAGCTTGAAACCAGCTACCGCAAACCGGTGTTTAGCTGCTAACGCTAGCTTTTGGGGCACAGGGTAAATCACTATTTCTACACCATTAACAAGGCTCAAAATAGCACCACACGTAAACGGTAGCATAATGAGGGTCCCTACATGCAAACCGAAGCATTGAATACTTGTAAGTGTACAGACAGTTTATTACAAAGATAGATTATAAAGACAGAAGCGTTAATGTGTACATGCGGCTGCCATCTTGGATAACAGTCATGACCAGTCGAACGATGAACGCCGTGTTTGAGCTATGTTACTGGTTGCACAGCGTTCGTCGCTAGACTGGTCATGACTGTTACCCAAGATGGCGGCTGCATGTAAACATTAACGCTACTGTTCAACTCGGTACACGTTATTAACCCCTAGGTTCATTTTGCGCCAGAATTGGTCACATGATATTTTCTCAGATAGCGTCAAAGAGCCTCGACTGAACTGCCTCGACTGAACTGCCTGCTTCTCTCCTGTTGGAGCTCACCGCCAGCTTTTATGTTCATCCTCGTGCTAAACCCTTTGTTGTCTTTTCAAGTTATAATCAGGATTAACTTCTCATATACACAAACAAAACCTTAAATTCCACCAGCGCCCTCCATTCAGGCTCTCCGTCTCACAGCTGAAACCAAACTCCCTGCTTCTCCCCCCAGGAAGTGGAAGAGAAAACAGGAATTTTGTTTTATCTCAGATAGAGTTCCTATAATCACTCCAAATGTAGGCTGGTTTTCAGTTTGTGTGCATAAGACTGTGTGCAGTCATGACATTAAAATGATATAATATGACTGACTTTGGACAGCTACTTCCACTTTAATTATGGAAGCTTCACAAAGAGAAAAAAAAATGTTTTTCCAAAGATTTAATAGATTATTTTTATGTTTTCCCAGCTGTCTCTGGAGCTGTCTCACCACAACCAATGTGTTGTAATTTCTTCCACATACAAATTGAGGATGTGCCTGTGAGTTTCTGTTGCTCAAGCATATTTGGAGCAATAGTTTTTCAGTGGAGGATAAACCTAATTCAGTATGTGTACTGTCATCTTTCAGTATAATTTTCTAAACTATTCTTATACACTCCCCACACACACACACACACACACACACACACACACACACACACACACACACACACACACACACACACACACACACACACACACACACACACACACACACACACACACACACACACACACACACACACACACCTCCCCACATGAACATGTGATCTGTAAACCATTGTAGGACTGCAATCGTAACAATCATATCAGAAGGTGTTCGGCCTGCAGAAGCTCTTCCTCTCATCCTTAGCGAGCTGGATTAACGCCCTAATGTGAGCAGTCAGTGCTAAATAAAGTGGCCCCTAAACGAGGTTCGAGTGACGGGGACTAAGGCCGGGTGGTGTTTTCCACCTGTGGAATATGATACATCGGGAACGCAAAGCTCCCTTCGCCCACGGCTGATTTGGCATTCGTTCAAGCTCTCTGCAGCCCTCTCATTTGTCTGTAAAGGGAGGAGCAGCTCCTACTTTCACAGAGTGTGATGACAACACCCACCCACAGGTGGATCGACTGCTCCTTCACAAGCTTCCTGTGGGACATGCACACAGAGTGATGCTGTGACAGCTTCTTGTGTGGGATTTAATACCTACAAGATAAGCTGTCCATACCTGTGGTTTGCCAGAGATTATATTGTGTATAAGCCCTCTGACATCCTCCTCTGCCACTTCTATAGGAAGGCGCTGCTAATGTTTATGAACAAGTCACCTTCTAACGTACGCGATCGGACCAAATGAGTTCAGAAGAGCCTTTTTTACACGGAGCTCGGCCTGTTGGTCACCTCGTCCAATATCTAACACTAAAATCACCAAAATCTCTGTCTCCAGTAGGGAACCCATACATGCTAATGCTGTAAAATACATAGACTACTACAACTATCTAAAGTGTGAAGAGAGGAGTTGAAATGACGTCAATTAAGAACTATGTTGATGATCGATTAAGACGTTTTTCAAGTTATAAATCCAAATATTCCCTCCTTTATGCTTCTCAAATGTAAAATATTGCTGTTTTATGTAAATGGGATATTTTTGATCTGATGACATCATGTTTGGCTCTAGGAAAATCTTCTGATGTTACATGGGCCAAATGATTAATTGATTGACCTAGATAGCCAGCTTATGAAAACATTTTTTACAGTCACAGTTACAGGTTTTTGATGTTAGTTGGAAAAACCAAGCAATTTGACAAGTGTCATGTTCGTAAATCATAACAGGAATATTTCACAATTCAAGAAAACAATTGGCGGATTAATCAATTAGGAAAATGATCATCAGTTTCAGACTAGTGAAAAGCTCTAAACCTTTTAAGTGATCCAAAGTTGGAACTGGTTTCATCTGTTGATTCACACTAATATTAGCAGCTGTCCCTGTAAACAAAACAAGTTAAATACAAAATCTTGCAGGATTATTTTTGTCCTTCCAACACCTAGCAAAGCCTTTTTAGCCGGTTCAACAGAGGATACTTAAATTCTCTTTTCTGTTTTATGAGACCGGTATAACCTGCCGTCGTCCTGTAATTTTATGGAAATTTATTGAGGTCTTCTGTGTGCTTAATCATGTTCCAATCTGCTTTGTCCTTACTTTGTGAAGTAATAATCTTGTCATTAATTACTGACCATATTTCACCAAACACAGGAGTCCTCTAATGAATATTAGCCCACTGTGATTTACTATTTCACCATTCAGCCGAGTATAAAGGCAGTAAATGGGAGTGAAAAACTGACTTTTTTATCATTGATTTCTCCAAAAAGCAGAGAAGAATAGGGATACATTCTTAAAAAAGGACCTGTTAATCCATGTCTGGTGCAAACACAATATTTTGTATTCCCTTCAATTGTTTCTACGTTAAGATGTTTGATGGATTTCAGGAACCTGCTTGTTGAATTTAGTGCCCGCCTGTCCAGAATATGACACCTGTAAAATCCCATCCGACTTCCTCGGCTGGTCACTAACAGCCACTGGCAGCTGTTTAAGATGAAGTAACAATGGCTGACAGTCTGCAGGTCATGGTCATCAACAAGACAGACATAAATTACATCTGACTCAGAGTTAGACAACCCTAAAAAGACAGGCGGAAAATTAAACTACTTCCAATGGTGATTACACGTATTCCTATAAATCAAGCACAGCTCAACTTTAAAGTGCAGTTTATTTATTATTTTTATTATGTTACCTTGCCAAAGCAGGAATAAAATGATGCAAGTGGGAGAAAGGCACTACTACGAGAGAGAGAGAGAGAGAGAGAGAGAGAGAGAGAGAGAGAGAGAGAGAGAGAGAGAGAGAGAGAGAGAGAGAGAGAGAGAGAGAGAGAGAGAGTGTCTGGCCTCTTTCCCTGGCTTCATCTGCAGCACCCTATGTAACACACTTACTGGGACCAAATGTGGACCAAGATAGAAAAACCTTTGAAAAGGAAGGTTTAATTATGAGCTATACTGAGACTATACCTATAAAATGTGAACAAAAGAAAGCGGGTTTTGATGCTTTTGTTTCTTTTCTTTTGTGTATTTGCAGAGATAATTTTACAAACCTACACTGTGGATCCTGACGGTCAGGACACCTGAGGCCATGCTTGCTCATGCCGTCATCACTTACGTAATGATATTCAGTTCTCCTTGCAGTTCACCTTACCGTGCTGACATTTGTGAGCACAAGCCATCTGTGAGCGAGTTCACACAGCTATAAAGCGTCCAAAGGTCAACAAATTCTGTTTGTTTTTCTTAAATGTCAGTTTTGCAGTGGCACTGGCAGCAGATAAAGAGTAATATTACTGCGTACTGTATGTTTTTTTTAATGATTCTGATGGAGCTTAATGTGCCTATAAGATGTATCCCAGAAAGACCCCGTTCCTGTACAGAAATTGTGTGTTGCCAATGTCAACCCACACATTTTACTTGAAATGTAAAAACACAGAAAGAGTATACAAACAAAGAACTACAGCCCACAAAACTTCTGTTTTTCTGTATTAATAGGACAAATACAATGGCATACAATAAACAAATATTCTAAAACTGTTGATAGAGGAACTTCGTTTCAACATATTCTGCAGTTAATAGTGTAATAATCCTGTTTATTTTACCAGTTAATTATATGATCCCTACCTGTTTACTTTTGGCATGTATATATTTTGGATTTGCACTTCACTATTAAACAGTTTTTATTTATGACACCCATACATTTCTGGCATTGTGCATTTAGTTTTTCCACCTTATTACCTATACCTATAATCTTTATTGTTTATATTTTGTTTATTTGCACCCCTACTTTGTACTGCAAGTGCTGAACAAAAATGCCCCTTGGGATAAATAAAATTCTATCTCATATTCTATCATATCTTCTAATCTAATCTAATCTTATTAACAGAATTAATTTCCCATTGATGATAAGGTTACACATAAGGGCTTGGGAGAACATTATTATTGTTCTATTTTTTAAAGTATGTTCAGAACTACATTTCCTGAAATATTTTGCTTCTGTGATTATAAAACGTAGCTCCATGAAGCTAGCGAGGAAGAATCAGACAGTCGGTTTGAATTTGTGAGCAATTAATACAATGACTCATTAAATTGCCAGAGGTTAGAAAACACCATGCCATGATAGCAAACCGTAAAAAATTTTTTTTAAAAAGAGCCACCTGCCAGAGGACTAGCTACAAAGAGAGTGAGAGGAAGGAAGGAAGGAAGGAAGTTAGAAAGGATGGATGGAGGGTCAGAGGGAGGAGGAGGAGGTGGAGCAGCCATCTGCAGGCTGAGCGCAAGCCTGCGAGATGCCATAATCCATCCTTAAGTGTGTGAGGAGGGTAGACAGCGCTTAGAAGTATTTATAATCCCCTCACACTGTCTCCTTCCATCAGTGTGATCGGGCTTTGACATGGAGTCTTTAACAGAGAGGGGAGGGTTATAACATGGATTGCTATTCCAGCTCTTCTCAGTTTGTTTCGGTTGACTATGAATTTATAGCCTTCATAAACTCCAGTTGTGTAGGACTTCCTCTTAACTCGCACCTACGATATTATTAGATATTTGATTGCTGTTTTGCAGGGAGTTAGGTGAGAAGATTGACACCACTCTTATGTCTGTATGGCAAAAATGAAGCTACAGTCAGTTTACTTAGCTTATCATAAATACTGGAAGCAGGTGGAAATAGCTGGCTCTGTCCTAACAATATATGCCTAGCAGCACTAATAAAGCTAATTAATTAACAAGTTATACCTTCTGTCTGTTAAATTTTAAGCTAGCTCCAGCAGCTGGTTATCTCAATTTAACATAACTAAGACTGGAAACAGCTAGTTTGGCTTTATGAAGGGTTTTGTACAGATTACAAGATATAAAATGGTTATCTTTAGAGGTGGCTTTTGTTACCTTTAAATAGAGATATGCTCGCGGTTTTTCCCTGCTTCAAATCTTTGTGCTAAGCTAGCCAGCTGCTGACTGTCATATTGGGCAGATAAACATAAGACTGGTATCAATCTTTGCATTTTTGCATCTAACTCCAAAAGCACCAGCAGCTAGTTAACTTGGGAGCGTGTGTATGTTCCCCGGGTCCTATGTTCCCTGGGTCCTATGTTCCCCTCTTTGTATGAGACCGGGGAACATATGTTCCCCGGTCTGTTACTTTTTCCACCATTACTGCCAAATTCCATGGCAAATAGGCCTATGTAGGGCTACGGGCTGTTTGACGTGCTTATGCAAATAGGCCTAGACGAGGAAAGATTAGGTCAGGGGTGGGTTAGGGTTAGGGTTACCTAACCAAACCCCCGAGCGGGGAACATAGGACCCGGGGAACATAGGGATGACCCCGTTAACTTAGCTAAGCACAAAGACTGCTTATTAGCTTAGCATAAAGACGGGGAACAGGGGGGAAACAGCTAGCTTTTCTATAGCTGTTTGTTTTAGTACAAATTTAACAAAAGTGATATAATGTCTGAGACATTTTTGTTACCTTTGGACAGAGGCAGGCTCGCTGTTTCCCCCTGTTTCCAGTCTGGTGCTAAGCTAAGCTAACTGGCTGTTGTTGGCTTTACCAAATTAGACATGAGAGTGGTATCAATCTTCTCATCTAAGAAAAGAAAATAAGCACATTTCCTAAAATGTCAAACAATTTCTTAACATCCTTTTAAAATAACTGTTATGTGCATCAGTCTCAGTTATGCAGTTTCATATCTATACAGATTAGCAGCCAATCAGAGAAATAAAACAGCAAATGTTAAAGAATGCTGTAGGATCTTTTGTTTGCCTGGTTGATTTCATCCCCCAGATTATGCGCTGTATGCAGGAGGTACAGAAAATCAATCCACTTTCATTAACTGCTGCTGATCTGGGTGCGGTGGGGGGGGGGGGGGGGGGGGGGGGGGGGGGTGAGAAAGAAGTCTGTCCCATCAATTGTATCGGGAGCTGAGCTCATGCATGCAATGCAGTACAGTCACCCTCACCCACGCAGTACACAGCAAAAACAGAGACCACCATAACGGAGGCGTACCCAGGCCTGCACTGCACACATGAAAGGAAAGGAAGGCTTGAAAGGAGATGCTTTACGTTTGATCTGGTTGAAGGGTGGTTTGTGGAGGGGCGGGTGGAGGACTGTGCCCGGAGATCAATGAAAGTCCTGAGCTTTAACATGTCACACATGTGAGAAGGACCTACTGGTCTGTGAAAAGTGCTAAAAGCCGCTGTCAAGGTTGCAGCAGTAAGTGTGAATAACCCCACTCTCCATTTTACTACCCACTGTCACACATTTGTGAAAAAGAGTGATCAACTGTTATCCCACCAACTCAGCCCAAATGGAAGCAGTTACATGTAAGTTTCTCCAGACAAGTGTAAATTTGAGCTGTTTTAATCACAGATGGCTGGTCTAATTTTAGCTCAGCTTCAGAGGACAGATTTCTGCTCAAAAGGCCTATCTGCAGCAACGGCGGCTGGCTTCGAGGAGCTGCCACGCTAATCCTGTGCAATGCCTGCACTGGACGGAGGGGATCTGAGATTGCCAAGGCATTGCCTGGCCTATTAAAAAGGAGAGATGCCTGCCAACTGTATGCATATGGCGCTGGAGAAGGAGCACTAGACACAGTTGGCTCATTTTTCCTTCGAACAGCATTAATGAATCAGCTATTGGAGTCACAATCATCGAGAAGCACAGCATGAAATCGCAGCACTAATACAGATTGAACTGTGTGGAAGCAGCAGTGTGCTTCAGGCCATTGTACAAGCTGTCTTTCAGAATGAGAGAAAATGCATTTTTATCAGTATGCAAATACTGCAATAAAAAAGGTAGCCTATATCAATCAGTTTGAGGACATTTTGGGAAACAGGCTTATTTGCTTTCTTGCTGAGAACTACAGCCAGCAACCGTTTAGCTTAATTAGCTTAGCATAATGAATGGAAGCAAGGGGAAACAGCTAGCCTGCCTTGGTCCAAAGGTAACAAAATCACATTTTATATTAATTTATATTTTGTTTGTTCAATCCGTACAAAAGCCTGTTTCCGGTCTTTATGCTAAACGACTGCTAGCTGTAAGTTAGCTTCATATTCAGCAGACAGATATGGAAACTGTATCGATCTTATCTAACTCCGCAAACGTGTTGTTGATGGCCAGAATATGTGACATATGGTTGATAGGGAGGTTAGGAGGTTAATGCCCTTTAAATCCAGAGATTCTGTATTATAAAGCATTTCACTTTTAACACACTTTCTCTGATTAGTTAGGACAGTAGCAGATAAATCAGTCCTTCACATAAATAGGAGATTCACGCTAGATTTGAATGCCGGGAAAGTTTCTGTTCAAGCACGCAAAGAGGAGGCGTGATCTTGAAATATGCAAGCTCCATCAGTCAAGAGCTTTAATGAAGTCGTTCTACTATCCTCCCTCACTCAGTAATAAAGAAAAAAAAAATCAATCCTGACACAAAATCCCATGAGGCGTTTGTGTTAAAAAGCTATTAAAATTTAAAAAAGGATTTTACATCCAGAGGTTTCATGCTCCTTTAACCAATTAAGACGCTGTATATGAGGTCATCCCAAAGTAGGATCATTCACAAGCAGTTTCCTAAATTAAGTGGTGTGGATTTCAGCGTGAATTAACTGTCAAAATGCCTTTTTTTTTGTCAAAACGTCCTTAACTCCTGTGGAAGAATGAAGAGGAATATGCCAATGGCTTGTTAGCTGGTCCTAACGACTCATTATTCCTGTGTAACGACCTCCTTTTGCTCTCCGTGCAAAAGGAGTTTGTTTTACGAGTTTCAAAACCACCCCACCAAGATTCCAGCCCAGAGGCCAAGAGGGACAGTTTCTCTTCAAAGAGAATTTATTCCGCTGTTGGCCACCAGAGGAAAGGCATCAATCAGAAGCCACTTAGAGATAAAGTTTCACGATTTAGCAGCACCTATAGACACATGAGCTCATGGTACCAGAGGAGAGAAGGACAAGCTGCGGCTTTGCATTCTCTTCCCATGAATCACGTTTTATAGCAATTCGTAAGCCCTTCGGTTCACGCGTTTATATCTGCTCTCAATGCCAAAACTCATACAGCAGACAAAGACGACAGTTGTTTTTAATGCATGCAGATCTACTGCATGCCTCAGGAAGCACATCTCTCATCACCCTTTAATTAAAACTATTCTTTTATTGCAGAGTGAGTGTCACTCCTTTGAAAATATGTGGTGCAAAAGTGAGTTGTAAACAAGCTGAGAGGGAAAATAACACAATATCTGCAATCAAATTTAACTATCAGGTCCAGAAAGGCAGATTACCTCACCTCATTTCTGCATCGCCTCCTCTGCGACCAACAGCAGCAGGCGGGCAGTGCAGATAATCCCTCCAACCAGTAACATCTTATGGACAACAGATCTTTTTATTACCCTGCACCTGTTCACCCCATACACCAGAAAAGGAAATGAAACACAAAATTCTGGTTTTAATCTGTTTCACGAAATAATTCCTGCTCGGAAAAATGCTAAAAGGTTAGATAAAATGTATCCTGTTTCAAAGTCACACATTTTAATTGTGTTGTATTATGTGCTGTATGTATATGTGAGTTTCTATCCACCATTTTCAATTAGCATGTAAAAAAAACCACTCCGTCAAAAGATCGGAAGTTCAAAAAAGAAATATCGCAGTATGCTTGTCTGAGGAAAAGTTGGTGTATCGATAAAAACAAAAAGGCGACAAAGTGCGATGGAAACAGACTTAAGGCCCGGACGCACAGAGCTGATAATCGGCCGTCTGACGGTCGGTGACTCGAGTCGGTTCCGCGTGTTCCGTGCCGTCGTCCATCCGAGGGACCGTCTGCCTTCATTTTGGTCGATTTGACATGTATAATCGGCGGGGCGGGCACTGCCGGCAGTCGGACTCAAATGAGCCATCTGATTGGTGGAGAGCTAACCAGGAAACGGGGAGCAGGATGAGCGTGACTAGAGTCTCTCAAAATCTGATGAAAATCTTTTAAACTGACCTTTGTTGATCTGAAATGAAGACAGATTCAGCAACTGCACGGCCTATTTCTCTCTTAAAATGTTTTCAGAAACACGTTTCGGTGAACTATTTTAGTCCAATATGAGATCGTATTCTGAACGAGCCGCCATGACAGTCTGGCTTTGAATTTCTGGAGAAACCAGACCCACGTGACGCGTTCGTCCAATCAGCTGCCGGTTTTCATTTTTAGGCGACAATACAGCTGCTGTTATGGAGACGTATTACGTCTCATCTCTTTGGTGTGTTCCGATGCAATTTTTTGACCAACTCGGGGAGACTGATCAGTCACACTGGCTTTACTGCCGACGTTTGGCCGTCGGCTCTGTGTGTCCGGGCCTTTAGCGAATAAAGCATGTCTCCAATTAATGCATGAAACAAACATAATTGCCACATTTACATCACGTTTCCCACATTTTTGTGGATTGACTGGCACTCTTTTAAATTTCATCATCTCATTGCGCCCTCTTCTTCTTTAATGGCACTCGACAGGAGAATCAGCAGCTGTTAATCTTAATGAACCACTGCACTACATTTGGATGAAAACTTGAATTATGTCTGCCCCGTATGTAACTGTGGAAAAATAGATCATCCACCATTGTTTCTTTTCAGTGGGTCACTGCCAATGCTCTGGTTTGGTGCTTTGCTTAGAACACAAACTCTATCAAGCTGCTGGTAACAACAGAAAAAGCAGCTCTGCAGTCATTAACCAGCTGTCTTTTCTTTCCTGTCCTTCACAGATAAGTACTGCACTCAACACAAACGTTGACCTGCTATGTGTGCGCCAGATAGCAGGTGTGGGTAAACCATTATCAGCTTTACTGTGTGAGTTATTTCAGTCCGATCCCACAAGAAGAGGATGAAAAATGTGCAATGTTCATTAATTAGCTAGAGGTGGAGTCCAATCCTACATAATCATTAAAAGTAACAGAAAATGTGCAGACACCTCTCCTTAATTGTTTGTTTTAGACAGAATAAAGACGGGATAACGATTTGGATTTCCACTTGTCAAAGTCTGTGACCTGCCTCACTGTGATTCACCGTTATCACAGCCGAGTGCAGGAAGCACAGCCATGGGTCTGATGTGCCATGAGTCACTTGTGATCCTCTCAGGCAGAAAAACTTTTTATCCTCTCAGCCTCGTCTTTCTTCCTCGATGTTGCTCACCTTCAAAAACTAGTCAAAGTGACATCTCACTTTCCTCTTAGATATCCGAAAATAAAATGTCATATTTCATGTGAATTTCTTTTAGCATTCCCATTGAACTGCGAGAGGAAAAGCTCCTTTTCCTGATTTGTCAGTTAGCTGATTCAGGCCTGTGAGGTGTGCACATCAGTGGCCGTGACAATTTTAGGTCCTGTGCTTTTGTGTCCATGGTAACTGGGAGGGAAGGTGAGGGCTTTTTAGGTGTGTGTGTGTGTGTGTGTGTGTGTGTGTGTGTGTGTGTGTGTGTGTGTATAGTTTGCAGACACATGCACTAATTCACCTAAAATGAACAATCACTGCTCACTGCTCCTATTATCGGCTGTTATAATCTCAGACATGCTGTGGCTCCTGTTTTCCCTTATCAGTCTGTATCTGTAAAGAGTACATGTAGATTAAAATGATACAGAAACCCGCCCCCAGCCTGCACATGCCCCTCTCTGACTGACTGTGAGCCAGCTCAGAGCTGCGCCTCCTGCAGTTATCCACTTCTCTGCTTCGTGGATGCAATTTCTTTGTTCAGCGAGGCGAGGAGCTGACGTCAATTTGCCTCCTTTGTTTCAAAACGCCTCAGCTGCATTGTTCGTCTAGCATGAATTCTTCAACATGCCCCTGTTGCCGGGAGCAACAATGAGATAAATGACAAGATTTCCATCAGCGTAACAAGATTAAATAAAAAGAGGAATTAGCAACAATTAGAGATGTCACCCATTCCTCGTAAGAATAAATCACAGAGGACAATGCCATTTTTAATCTTTGGTTAGCTAAATTATTTGCAGTACTTTGACTGCAGTGTGAGAACCACTCAGCTGTTTATTTCTTCAGTTACATTCTGCAACAAGTTGATTCATAGGCAGAGATGTTCCTGAAGGGCTGCAACTAACCATTATTTTTTGAGTAATCAATGAATAATATTCAAGCAAAAATGTCAAATACTACACTGGCTTCAGCTCCTCAATTGAGAATATTTGCTGGTTTTTGTACGGTCCTTTTGTGATAGTACGCAGATTTCTTTTGTCGGACAAAACAAGCAATTTAAAGATGTCAATTTGACATTTCGTTTTGCTATTTCCTGACATTTTATTGACCAAACGATTAGCGGAATCCTCGAAAAAGTCATCAGCTGATTAATTGATAATAAAAATGGTAATTAGTTGCCAAATGAGGTGTCCCATTTGTAAATTTACCACCACAATCAGCCAATCCTGTGCCATTTCCACCACGGTTTGGTGAGCTAAGAAAGTCTAGAAAACAAGCGCTCTTTCACCCTGAATGAGTTGACTGAATGATCCATCTGGATGTGCACCTGACAGAGCAACTTCTTGCGCAAGCTCTTTGACGGGATCAATAGTTGGCTTGTGCAGAGGGAGGAAGAAGCGGGTTCAGAGCATTAACGCTGTGTTGACATATCTGAGAATGAGCTGCGAGACACAACACAAGGGAGTTAGTGTACTTGACAGAGTCATTGAGCTGTTTGGTTAAAGGACCACCACAGCAAACAGCCCAGCTGATGAGAGGAAGGTAGAAGAGTCTTGGCAGGAAGGAAGCAGAAAGGATGAGGGGGCAATTGGCCAATGACCTTAACATTGATGGAGCCCCTGTGGATAAATGACTATAATTCAGGAGTGCATTTCACTTCAAGTGAAGGGCTTAACTGCTCTGCCGACACCTGTTTAGCTGTACAGAGGAGCCTTTCACTGAGAACAGGTGCCTCGGCAGTGAGACGCTCTCTGCTCCGCTCCCAGCTGCTCTCCTTTCAGACCTCAGACTCAGATTCCTCGCATGCCGGCCTGTCAGCTCAGCAACCACTGCAGCGGTCACTCAGCTGCCTCATAATGAAGACAATTCCCCAATACAAACAATACCTCTGCCAGAGGAGCATCACGGGAGCATCTCACATTAAGGGGGACAAAGTGGAAACACTGCAGGATCAGTGTGTTTATGATAAATTGGAATATGCTGCATATTGTGCACTTAAAAAAAACGTTCAATGCTCTATGCTAGATGGTGGACAAATTCCCTAGATGTATGTGTAAGCTTTACTTTCTATATGAATAATAACACGACATCAGTTTGACTCAAATTCAAGAGAAATTGACTCATTAGCTTGCTTGCTTGCTTTTCTATATAAGTGGGAGTAGTAATTTCTCAATTAACCAATTAATCACTTGATTGATAAAAATGTCTGAAAATAGCTATAAAAAAAGCCCAAGGTGACGTTTTCAAATGGCTTGTTTTGTCCAACCAACAGTCCAAAACCCAAATATATACAACTGAATATCACATAAGACAAAGAAAAGCAAGAAAACCTCACAATTTAGAAGCTGAAACAAGGGAATGTTTTGCTACATTTGCTTTAATTGATATTCAAAAAAGCTGCCAATTTATTTTATGTTAACTGACTCATCAACTAATGGTGTGTGACTCGTTAACACCCTGTTTGGGAAATTCAGCTATTCAGAATTTCACACAAATCTGAAAAAAGCATCCTGCTGGACTAATTTCTGTGAGAGTTTGAACATGTGTGTGTGTTTTGCTGTGTGTATATTCACAGTCTGCTTTCTAGCTAGTTCAGTGACCTGTGCGCAACAAAAACAGATTGGGGGTGGGGGGATCAGTTAATAAGATAGGGAGCAGAGTGCAGATGAGGCCAGACTGAGCACTGAAATGGTTTTAAACTGAAAAACTTGCCTCCTACCTTTAAATATCTGCTGTTTGACACCCCATCTACAAACCTTCTGAAGGGCTTATACGTTTTGTGGGAAGAGAGCATGTACGCGTCATGATAAACATACCTGTATCCAAGCTATTTCACAAAGCATGCATACCCGGGCACGTGTGAGCACTAGCCATGCTCGTCAGATCTGGGCCAACTGGCTGCAGTCCAGCGTCAGCAGGGCTGGGTTTGGCAGCTTGGTTCCAGCATGCTCGCTGTATGAGGGGCAAGGTGCTTCGCTGCATAGCTGGAATGTTTTCTGTCTTTGTTTGGCCCCAAAAGGCTGGGATTCATTTTAAAAGGACCTCTTATAGAGGAGGGCAAGTTGAGACATGTCCATAACTGGCTCTTATAGCGGTGCTGTATTCATACTGCTGCCGCTTATTTAGTGTCATTTAATTAAGGATATAAATATAAATCTAATTAGTACCCAGAAAGAGTAGAGTTTCCCCCCCCCCCCATTTTGTCAAATAAGATTTGCACTGCATTTGGATGAAAACTTGAGTTGTGTCTGCTCTGTATGCAACAGTGGAAAAAGGATCATCCACCAACAAACTCTATCAAGCTGCTGGTAACAACAGAAAAAGCAGCTCTGCAGTCATTAACCAGCTGTCTTTTCTTTCCTGTCCTCCACAGATAAGTACTTCTACAATCTTAGAGGACTAAAAAAAGCATTCATATTTAAGAAATCAGAGCCAGTTAATTTTTGGCAATTAAAAGATGACTTAAACCGAGACTATGTGACTTTTGAAAGAATAAATTGTTCCTCTTACAAATGAAAAGTTGAATTCATAAGCAATCAAAACGCACCATTGCTTAACTCAATGCAGTCAGCAGATTTGTCAATAGGGCTAATTATAGCTAACTTAGCTAACTTTACATAGATACTGCTGTTAAATTAAAATAATGGACTTTAGTGAGTCGCTGACTTAACTCTTCTCTTCTTGTGTGCTACTGTTGACCAAATGACCTATTAATTCACTACCTTGTCTACTTTCAAATAAAGTGGTTTAGATATTCTGGCTAAAAATCTGTTTCCTGTTTCGTCAAACTTGTTTTTAGAGATGCAGCCATGTTTAAAGATCTCAGCAACTAACCTGGCGACTAATCTCATTTTAAGATGTAGAAATGATGATGAAGTTGTAAAACAAAACATTAATTTCCTTTAACTAAGCCACCTTTGTCATTTTAAATGTGTAAATGAACTCTCAAATCCTCATCCTGAAGACCCAAAGTTTAAACTACTGACCAAATATAGATGTTTTTTGCCTAATTCTACAATTTCTTCATTTTGACAGAAAAAAACAAAAGCCCAAAGCTATAATATTTCCGATCTACATCACAACAGCCAAACCACCTACAATGATGAGTTTAGCTCTTCATGTAACATGAAGTCGGACTACTAATTGCAGTAATTTGATGTTGTCCTTTGCGTGTGATTAAGGTGTGTGAAAGTTGAGCCACAGCTTTTAGACTTTCTGTACACCACAAATTGCCTTTTGCCTAAACTTTCACATTGTTCTCGACTACATAGCAAGGAAAAGACACGGTGTGTGGTCACTTGATTTGGACAGAGTCACGGTTCATGTAGAAGTCAACGAGAGGCTTATGGTTCTTGAACAAGCCGGATAATTACGGATGTATTCCTGTCTGAAGCTGCAGCTGACGGACCTCTCAAGGCGGTTTAGCTTGTGAGTCAAATAAAATCAGCCACTTTTCAGAAGTCTTTCAAAAAAGTGATGAGTTATGCTTGAACTGACTATCACTAATACACTCCCTCGCAGCAGACAGATGATGTGACCTGAAAGTGACGCATGGAGAGCCACCTCGTCACGAGAGGCCAAAACATCTCAATGAGAAAATCCACCGAAGAGGTTTAAGTGCACCGCTCGCGTTTCTTTACATTCAAACAGCTGTCACAATATGACTCATAATAATATCTTTTTCTGGACCTTTGCAGCTGTGAGAAATGGTCAGGACACTTTCTCTCAGCGATGTTATCGTTACAGCTGCATCTCTAAAGCCTCTCAGCTTCCTCCCAGGAGACTCGCAGCAAATGACCTTATTCTGAAACAGACCAGCTTACATTGGTCTGTCTCTGGGGTGACGGAGCGCTGTGGAAACGCTTCAAATGACAAGGGCTATAAAGTTAAACTACGGTGGGAAAGTTTACAGGTGAATCAGAGCATGCAAACAATGACCACATGGGCCACATGTCCTTTATCATGGTCTCAGTCAGGAAAACAGAATTATTGGACTGTCAGTAAAAATCCACCTTCCCTGGTGTTTACGCAAAGTGAGAGTTCACTAATTCTAAACCAAAAACTGCAGCTTCAGTTCATTTTTTTCATGCCAGCCGTTCTAAACATGGGTAATTACTGGCTATCAGATGTCAACATTCATTTCCTTACACCCATAAAATACTGTGATTTAGGGTCATTTCCTGTTGTTTGTTTGGATTTCGTGCTCAGGCTTTCATTTTCAGCTTGAGTGCAGTGACTTCAATGTGCATAACTGTTCATATTTGAGAGGACACAAAATGTAGCAACTTTTTAGATCACCAATTTATCATTTTGGTCATTTCCGAAGCAAAAATGTCAATCATTCGCTAGTTCTAGTCTCTGGAATGTGAGAATTTGCTGCTTTATATATCCTTAGACTCTAGACTGTATGTATGTATATATATATATATATATATAACCTCTGGTTATTAATAATAATAATAATAATAATAATAATAAGTCATTTTAAACTATTTTCTGGCATCTTTTAGACAAAATTATTAATCAGTTCATTAAAAAAAATACAGTAATTGGCAGATAAATCAGTAATGAAAATAGCTGTAAGCTGCAGCCTTGGTTCATGATGCCTAAACTGAACCAAACTTCATGAGTCAAAGTCCAGACAGGCTCGGTGTGACGTGCTTTTGCTTCAGAAACTCTATTTCTAATTCTGGAAGTAATACGGTTGAAGCAGCAAGAAGTAAACTTACATGTTAAACTTCAAAGATCAGTGACTTATATAATAATGAGTTACAAAGTCCATGAGTGTGAGGACGTGTAACGTTCAGGAACACTCAGTCGCTACAATAAGAGAGACGAGTGGGCGGCATAACTTCAACAGTGGGCTAGTGTTTGTGTCTTGACTTTACAGGTACGGCACATCATGGAGGTGTAGGTACATTTACTGTAGGCAGAGTATAGAGTACTGACTGTCCTTTCCCTAGATAAATGTTGCTGTGCTCTCCGAGTGAGCGGCTCCTTCTATGCATTGATGTGTTCAGATTTACTGGGCTGTTTCCAGCTCTGTCACCCCAAGTCCATCAGCTGACAGCAGCTTCAGTGCACAGCTCTAAGAGGCCTTCACAGACCCCAAAGTGCAGAGCGGAGGCCTGAGGGCTTTCACTCAGCCAAACAACATCTCTCTGTGTGTGCAGCCCAGTGACCATCGTTGTCGTCAGAGACAGGATGGGACAGCAGAGCCCACCCCCCTCCCCCAAACTCTCCGGATCTGGACCCAGGATGCCTGTGCAGCCTGAGGACACCTGCGGGGGACTGTGAATGTCTCTGTGATGGGGCTGAGGGACGGAGATGCTAATGAACACAGTCATTCATCAGCCATCCATGGCATTGCTCCCATTCAGATAGAGATACCCACTGAGACACAAAGCCCCAGCTGCCTCAAGTGGCAGACTGACACACAACATTGGGCACCAATGCAACACAGCTTCATTTAGCCCTTTAAGAAACGCTCAAAGTGCTTCTCTGTACATCCCTCTGCACGGCTGCACACACAATGGACAGAAGTGGATTCATCATGTGTTTAAAAGGGGAGAAATACCCCTGATTACCACATGTTGACAGAGCCAAACGCCTTTCAGAACGCCGTTTGATTTTTATGGTACTACTTTCTTATAAATCTCCCTTTACAAAGTGTTTAAATGGTTAATACATCACTTTCTAAAACTTTATAGATCAGTTATTGATCTAAATAACTTTTGGGTTGCTAGGCTGTGAAAGAGGTGTTTATCTTCCAGCAGGACACGTGTTTTTAGCGCTGTACATTTTGAGGAAATATGCTTATTTGCTTTCTTGCCAAGAACATTAACACTAACAACTTATTCACATATGTAACTGCAGACTTTATGGCTCATAAGAACAGGTATTTATTAATGGATTACCAATATTTATAACTGCATTATCACCAAATAGACTTGTCAACAATTTTGATAATCGATAAATCGTTTTGTCTATCTTTTTTCTTTTTCATTTGCTACTTTTCTCTGTTTCAAATTTTAAACTTTAAACTGTAAATTGAATATCATTGGTTTTCTTTCGACAAAACTAGAAGATGGTAGAAGAATATTTGAAGAGGTCATTTGGGGATTTTTGTGAGACTGTGATTGGCATTTTACCTTTTTTAGACATTTTATGGACTAAACAGTTAACCAATCAATCAATTGGAAAATGACCCTACAGATTTGTTGATAGTGAAAATAACTGATTGATTAATTTATAAACCATTAATAAAGCCATAGTTAGACTTTATAAACCCATCATAAAAGGTCGCTCATCATAAAGTGGTATTGATTCTTCTTCCACTAAACTCTGCCCACACATTGAAATAAGGCTGCTGGAAGAAGAGTACTGTAAAAGAGTCTGTAGTACTTAAGCATTCAGACTATAAAACGTGTGGGAGAGTGAGTATCACCTACATCAATGAGGAGTGAAAAAATTGTGGATGTGTCAAAGTTCAAATGAATCATAGCCCATTCCCAAAAAAACCTCCCCTGGCTTTTGGACAGTGAATAATCGAGTTGTGAAACAAAAATCTCATATTAGCCCACTTTGGAGTTCCTCGTGACTCTGGGTAAGTCAGCAGTTGCAGCACTACACGACTGCATGGAAGAAGAAGCTCCTGAGCCGAACAAACCAATTACACCATTGGCAAGGCTGCAGCACAGCACTGCACCATGCCCACAGAGAGCCCACTGTCATACTGCATGGCATTACAGTGGCTCAGTAGACCCAGGACTGATGAGCCATGAGGCCTGGCATGTGTGAGGGCTACTTAGCTGCTTAGCCCTCACACAGTGAAAGAAATTGTGTTACATACCATAAAGTGTGGACTCTCCTTTATTAAAGAGTCTGTGTTGCTAAAACAAAGGCCTGCCCTGGTCAGCACACACTCAATTATTGAAGCATGTGAGTCATATCTGATCGCAGTGAGTGTTAAAGCTGCAGGGCTGGGCTGCTTTTACCCCATGACTCCCCCTCCCGGTGCTGGGGGCAGCCTCCAGGACTGTAAAGTATTTGGACATTCCTCCCGGGGCGGAAACACAGCCCATTAGCATCACATGCTAACATGCCTATGGACACAGAGGAGGCACACACCAGCTCTTCTAAGCGCTGACACATGGGAAAGAACAATCCATGCGTTTCCTCGTGTGCCTCTCAGGGAAGTTTATTTTGACAACCTTTGAAGTGAAAATACACGATTAACCCTTTAGCGTTGATAAGAAGTACATGTATATAATTGGGTTTATAACACACTGAAATGTGGTTGTAAGCAGATTTAAGTGTTTATGAGTGTACAAGTCAACAACTATGACTCCTCCTGTGGTGAAGCACCCATAACTGTAGGCTATGGGTATATGGCTATGGCAATATAGTATAACACATGTCTTTATAGGAGATGTTATACTGTACTTGTTGACACTAATACAACACATGAACGTAAAAATGTCCTTATATCTGCTTACAGCTTCATTATAGTTTTTATAAGACCTTTGTTATATTATTTCAAATTTTCTTAATGAATTAACATTTATACCTGCAGACTTGATGATTAAACTCCTTCATTAATTATGCATTAACATTTATAATGGTAGACTTGATGACTAAAACTCTTTATTAATGAGATATTAACATTTGTAACTGCATGATTCATGATAAGAACTCTTTATTAAAGATGGATGTATGTATTTATAACTGCAGACTTCATGACTAAGACATTTATTAATGACGTATTAACTCTTATTCCTCTTGTGAAGCACCCAGAAGGGAGGGGTGGTGTTTTAACAGATAATAAATGTGAAATGTGCAAAAGTGTTGCCAGTAAAGTATTGGGGACTGTTTGTTGAGAAAGGATGATTAACAGTGAAGAAATGCCATGCAGTAGCAGTCTTGTTGCAACAGAGCAGCGAGCTGGGGAGACAGCGGCAGAGCTGCCAGGGTGAAAGTGGGCAGAGTCGGCTAGCAGGCCCAGACTGGATGTTCCATAGCCTTCAATCATTACAAGAAAAGGATCAAACTAGTTGCACAATGGGCGAAGCATTAGCTAACTAATGTCTGTCAGCCTCAATAAACTTGAACTCTCCTCACAAACAGAGGCCAAGAGAGCTGAAAGTGGCCTCAACTGGCACACTTAGTTAATTAAAGAGGGGACAATGCAGCTTTGTTTCTGTTTGTCACAGAAATATTATTTAATTATATACAATACATTGATCTGGATTGATATATCAATTCAATTTGTGTTAAATAGGCTTATGCATCGTCTCGTATCGTCGCAGGACCCTGAATTGAATCAAAATTGTATCGTTGCAGACTTTGTGATATCAGTAAATATTGTACCGCTGTCCAAAGAATCACTATAATATCGTATCGTGATAAAACATGTGATTTCCACCCCTATTTATTATATAAAATACTATTGATGTAAATATCTATTTAGGCTTTATTCTACCTGAGCAGTGGAGAAGGAACTCTAATTTAGAGCAACATCTGAAACATGTTGACTTCTTTGAGAGAAACAATGTGATCTTTTACACATAGACTGTATAATATTAATGGACAACACATCCGGTTCGGCGAAGTGCTGCAGATGCGGAAGTGCCTTAAAGCTGCATTCTATCTGAATTCCTGCAGAAGGCGACACATGCGGTTGCAAAAGGAGTTTGGTTTCTGTAGAAGTCTATGAGAAAGTTACCCACTTTTCACTTGATTTATTACCTCAGTAAACATTTTCATAATTAGTTTATGGTCTCAATCGCTAGTTTTAAGTCTTCTGCGACACAGAATGATGTTCATTTTTTGAATTATGGTCTCGTTGATTTTAAAATCGGCCATAAAGCAGAGTGTGTTTTAGGGGGTGTGTAAGTTGTAACTAATGGACTCATTAATGGTTAATAATTACTTTAGATAAGTTAGAAGCCATTGTGAGAAGAACAAATTTTGAGATGCCCGGTTGTGATCGTTGACCAGAGTTTTTTCTTTCCATCTGGTAATAATACAATTATGAATATTTGTAATCGTAGTAGCAGCATAACTCAGCAGCAAACACTCTTCCTCCCTTACTCGCTTTGTTCGTCAGTTTCTGCTTTTCGACTAGATGTAATTTGCTGCTGTCTAGTAAGCAAGAGGCTCCCTGATGACTCAAGGTGCACAACAAAGCAGTTCATGTGCGCTGAGCCTTTGTTCACATCTCCACCTCCCTGCTGTCAACCACACACAAGAAGCATAAAAAGTTGACATTTCACGATTAGAATACATAGTTGTCTTTTTCTAAAAGAGAGTGTTGTTTAAAAAGTAGTTCTATCTGCTTGTGAGTTTCCCTCGGGAGGGGGGTGGGGGGGCATAAAGTTTCATCCAGTAAAACTAAAGACAGTAAAATAACAGAAAGGCCAATTTTGTAAATTAAACTGCAGACCAGTCAGATTGAGTAGATTTCTTACTAGATAATAGCACACTAATAAACCACAGTGTTTTTATGAGCTAGAACACTGACTTTTGACCAGTAAAATGCTATATTTAACTATTTTTGGAAGCTTTAAGTTCTCAACAGAGTTTCTCTAACAAAACTGATCAAACAGCTCTGTTAGTTTCTGTTTTGTCTTCATCTCTTTATCTTTCCAAACGCATCACTGAAGCTCTGATATGATTCACGCAACATGTCAACATTGATGTTCATCTGCAGCACAATAACTGCTCTTCTATGTTAACTCAATGGTCATAAAAAGCATCAGTAAGGTTGCTCTGTGAGTGAATACAGAATATATTTCTTTCACAGCAGAGGAATGAATTAATTGTTTTTTTATTATTGTGCCGTTCATACAACTAGGCTACACAAGAAACAACAATCAAGATCCAGAGAGCTACGTGAACATCTTCCAATCAATACGACAAAAAAAGTGAAGAAACACAACTTCACAATAACTTTCACAATCAAATCTTTAGACTTTTGTTGTTTCTCGATTGACCGCTTCATGTTTGTCTATAAAAAGTCCTAAGGAAAGGTGTACATTACAGATTTCATCACAATATGATATTTGCTGAGATCACAAAGTCTGCTTCAATTCAATTCAATCTGATCAATAGCAATACATTCATATCAACTCACAAAAAGCAACTAAAATATGATTTGACAATTTTATTACTGAACTCAGACATTTAAATGAAAAACAACCTATTGTTTTTAATAACAATTATAAACATAAAGTGGGAATTTCAAATTGATAAATCGATCCAGATCGTAGTGTTACACCCCTGGATAAAAGTGACAAAAGCCCATCCCTGTTTCCTGGAGACCAAGGTGATGTCTTCAAAAGTCAGTCCATATGAGATATTCAGTGTACAATCACCGGCTATAGAAGAGGAAAAGGCGGAACATTTTCAGCAATGTTTAGCATTTTGCTTGCAAAATTACTTAAATGATTATAGTCAATTATTTTTCTGTTGATTGACTAACTGATTAATTGACTAATCTTGCAGCTCTACAGCCCTATACTTCTGTTTCTGCCTAAAGAAGAAAACCAGTTAAATAAAACTTTAAATCAAGGGTCATCAAGGGTCAAGATTAAAACAGAAATTATTCATATCCACATACACTCTGTCTACTCCAGAAGACGTTTATGATGCAAGTCCATGAGTTGCAGATACATTGTGGTTGGTATTACAGGTTTCCCTTTAGGGTATTGAAGTTAGTCACTGTTTTCGGACAGTTAGAGCAGCCCACCTAAAGATAAAAACAAAGGCTTTCTTTCTAAAAGTCTTGACAGAGACTTCAATGTTGAGCAGATTAGGGTGGGGGGGGGGGGGGGGGGGGGGGGTGTTCTCAGACTGCTGACCTAGGAGCGAAAGGTCCCTCAGCGGCATCCTGACTGACACCAATGAAGGAATCTGTCTAATCCTAGACCCTCAGGACACACACACACACACACACACACACACACACACACACACACACACACACACACACACACACACACACACACACACACACACACACACACACACACACACACACACACACACACACACACACACACACACCTCGACCCCATGCAGACCCAGCCACCCCCAGGGCAGAAACACAGACAGGATGGGGAGGACACCACAATATGAAAAAAGAGACTTTACCCTGAATATTGAATACGGAAAAAAGACAAAACCTGTTAAAGCACACAATAATGAATAATAAGCATCATTGCAAGCCTAATTTTTTGATTCACTGATGATGTAGCCACAACAAAAAGCATCGATCTCCTTTCAGCAGAACAATGACAACATCCTCGAGGCTACCTGTTCTACAAAAACACCTGCATGACTGATCCAACACAAAAAGCTCCTTTGTCATGTTGACACAGTGGCATAACTGTAATTAAATCATTGCATATGTGGAGAGGAGAAACACACCTAAAACTAAAAAACAAGGGGAGGGAAGGGGAGGGGGTCAATGCAGGCGCTGTTTACCAGGCCCGATGTAGCCTACTGTCATGCAGTGGACATACAAATACTACAAATTAATGTAAAACCCTGGTGAGGAAAGGTGAGAAGGACACACCCACACATTCTTTATTTACTGTAGCTTGACCGAAACTGTGAGGCTGTGCTGCGGTTTCCAGTATCGCCTGCAGAGAGGTGGATCTCTCACAAACAAACACACACACCGTACCTTAGAAATTCTTGCAGACAGGTGTCACAGAAACGATGTCCACAGGTAGACACTTGGACCGGCTCCCGCATCGCCTTGCTGCAGAGCGGACACTGGAACCGTCTCTTTGGCTTTTCCAGAAACTTGTAATCAAACCCGGGCATCGCTACGGGTTCCGTGGATATTATCTCGGCCTTCAGCTGCAGGTTAAAAGGTAGAAATGTCCTCTCTGATCCTCCGTTCACTCCCCCCCCCTCCCCCTGAAAACGGGGCTATTTAGCTGCACTTGCGTTTAAGCCGACGAGGGGTTCATATCACGTCCCTTCCGCGACCGGGCTTTAAGGAGGCGAGTCCTCCCCTGTCTTTCCTCCTGCAGCCCCGGCGACTGATGGCAACAAAGGAGCTACACTGCTGTCCAGGAAACACTACGGAAATGATCACAGATCGGTGCTGAAAGCCCCTCTCCGTGCACGTCCACAGCTCAGGGTTAATGCGTGTGGGCCTCTCCTCCTCAGTGGATGCAGCACTGACAGACTGAGTACAATGCATAACCCCTCCGTCTGTTTAGGTGCACCGAGTCCCGCCTCCTTCTCCACGCAGGAGGAGTCAAGAAGCTGAAACACTCTGTTCACACTATTACCTAGAATAATATAATGTCTTACTATATTATCTCCTATCTCTCTTTATTGAGCTTTAATTAAGGCGTATGTGTGGCTGCTAAGAAATACTTTATTTGTTTCCAATGCCTCTATGGAATGCGATGTCTACTATTCATTATTCATTATTTATTTGTCAGATAGGCTACAACCCTATAATCAGTGCACACAAACTGGCTCTAGCTTTACACTTATTAAACATATATAGTCCTAATTGTTAACGTCAGAGGTGAAATGGTTTGGTTGTTAATATTTATATCATACATATTATTAAAAAAAAGTCCAATTGACCTAATACAGAAGCCAACAGCACGGTTCGAAGTGACGGATGCCCTCTGGTGGTAGAGCAGACACACACACACAATGAATACTATAGGTTCATGGTGCCATAATGTAAACGCACCATTTGCCTTTATGTTACAAATAAACCCTGACTCACATTGTTACACTCATTGAAACAAAAAAACTAAAAACTGGTTGTGATTGTATGACTGTAGAAATAAAGAGCACATATTTTGATCATTTTCTACCTGCTGTATTGCCACCAGATTACATCATCATTACATCATCATACAAGACAACAATGTGGAAGGTCCATGTCCTCCTCCTTCCTTAAATAAGGACTAATTACTTCAGAATTATATTTTTGAAAAATAGATGATTTCTTATTAGAATCATTGTGAATACACTGGGAGAAAATACATATACATCTACAGTATAACTGTAATATAATATTATAGTTACAATAATCATACCAACTGATAACAGCTGTATGAAAACTACAATAAAAGTGATTAATTAATAATTGGGACCGTGAAGGCAGAATAAAAGCAAAGGTAATCAGACTGTCACTGAGAGATCCAGCATTATACTGCAGGCTAGTAATTCATTTTAAGATGGTGATGAATAACTTGTTTTATTTTAAGGTCAACCTTCCCAGTCATGTTTCCAGACATCCATTAGCAGCCATGAGAAACATTACATTCTCTGAAATATTTGATCTAAACTGTGTACTATTCACTGTGAAACCATCATCTCATTTAAAATACAAGATTTATCACAGGATTTGTAACTGCTTGCATGGTTTATGCTGTTCAAAATTTCATCTCAGGTATCCAGAAACTAAAAGACACCTGTCAGACTCAGGATCTTTCTTTCTCTTAGTGTTTTTTTTTTTTATCTATCATGACAATTAAAGCCGTGACACCAGAAAATGTAAATGCAAATATTGGACTTTTTTACTTTACTACATTTATTTGGCAGCTTATACTTTTCAGATTATTAAAGCAAAATTGAATGAACTAATACATTTAGATGAATTATTATCGATTAAGTATATAATACATAAAGAATTAGCCCCACATTCACCAGCTGCAACATCAAAGTGATGCTTATACATTTATGTATCACTAATTATAATCAAAATAATATAACATATATTATTCTGAAATGGGTCATTCTGCATAATGACTACGTTTATATTTTGATGCTCATACGTTTGTACTTTTACTTAAGTAAAATATTGAATGCAGGACTTGTATAGTATTTCTACACTTTGGCATTGCTACTTTTACTTAAGTAAAATATCTGAGTACTTCTTCCACCACTTTGGGAGTTTTCTTTTCTCAACAGTCTTAGGTCATCTTATGAATACAGTTTACACAATACACATACCATTTCATTTGAAATATTATACACATTTCAGTGAGTTACAACACAGACAAATAGTCTATTTAATGCACTTGATTTACTGTCCACCATTTCCTGTGAGTGTCCAAAGTGTCAGAGTGTTAAATCTATCTTCTATAAAGTAGTGCCCTCAAATATTCCTACAATGGAACACAACAATTTTGTGCTAACAATCCCACAATGCAACTTCTCACATTTAATAGATGTCAGTGATGAGGATGATTAATTGGTGTCCATATTTATAGCTCCCTGCAGAGTAAACTATTGAGTGTATCTTATATAGGGAGGAGTGAACAAGATTTGGAATACAGTCATTAAGTGCTAAAGACGCTGATCAGTTGAACCCTGAACACATCGTTATCTGGTTTGAATGCTGCTGTTGAGTTACAAATGTATTGGAGGACTAATCCAATAAAGCACAATGTGAGCACTGACGATGTGATCGAGATGAATGTGTTTGGTTCATTCTGACTGATAAGTTGCTAAACACTCAAGTGGCTTTTGTTCTTTTCGTTTCTGCGCGCTGTGTCATCTCATTCACCAGAGGCTTAAGGGAGCTCAAACCAGTTTGACTTTTACTGGCCTTTATCATGCCAACTCCGCACGTGATAGACGACAATAGCTCACCACATGAAAGCTGCCTAATGACTTCCTGTAATCCATCTTCAGAAAGAGTGTTGCAACAGTCCTTTAACTAACCTGTTCCTGTTGTGAGATACACCTGCTGCAACACACGGGGCTCGGCCTTTTCTGTGCTTTGCTTTATGATATCAAACCGCCGAATGAAACAAACATTCATTCCCGGAAAGAGAGAAAAAAAAAACTAGACGGAGAGGAAGACCAAGTGGAAATCTGAGGCCGCAGCTGCAGTGTGAAAGGGAATCTTTCAACTGCAGCACAGATGGGCCTCTGGGAGGAGTTATATTCAGAGGAAGCTTCACCTCATGCCACTGCCGGGCTTCTTGGCGACCGCTGAGTGGGTGTGGCTTCGTTTTTAGGACAAAATCATCTTGGGAGAGGTTCCTCAAGCAAAGCTGAAACGAGATGGCGGAAGGGACAGAGTGAAATGTCTTCAGAACTCAAAATAGTCAATTAATAGATTAGTTGATTGACAGAACATTTGTTGACAACTATTTTGATAACTGAGTAAAAAGTAGGAGGATAGTTAACTGAATATATTTTGGACTGATGGTCAGACAAAAAAAGGAATTTAAAGATGCCATCTTTGGCTCTGGAAAATTACAATTGAAATCTGTCCCGATATTTGTTAGACTAACCATTTATTCAGCTGATTGAGACCATAATCAGTAAATGAATCAATAATGAAAATATTTGTTACTTTTAGCCCTTAATGTCCACACAACTTATCTCATAAAAATTACTGTAGGCCGATAAATCAATTTGGCAATAATGAGGCCAATAGTGGCTGACATTTAATTAAATATCAATACAATCTTGTCTACATGTTCTACAATCAATATGAAACCTGATTCTCCCAGTTACCTGGCTGTACAGTTAAACATGGACATGCAACACTGTTAAAAGTTTCATGTCTGTTGTTTAAATTACACCCCCTCCCCTCCCCTCCAGTTTTTAAACGGTAGTATTATGCTTATCAGTTTCTGGTCTGGTCCCATCAGTATCAGACTGATAATGGCCTCTATGAGTGTTATTAGTCCATGTCGGTCTCCATGTCCTTGTCCCATGGTGCAGGTCAAAAAAAACATTTACACAGCAGCCGTGTAGCCTGTAGCGAGGATTAACAACATCTCTGTTACTTATTAAATTGTGATGCACTTTAATCTTTTTTAAATCTGCAGCTATTTTCAATTTGGAGTGTAGAGGGACTATTTAATCCCACCTTCACTGTTTTCATTAGAATCTGTTGCTTTTGCACCAAAACTTTCGGGAAAAAGAGGGGCAAATTGCTGTTTTCTGTTCCTCTCAGTAAGAGGTCTATGGCCATGTTACAATCAGTCTACAATCAATAGCCACAGTGCAAATATTTGACTGAATTATTACGTTTGGCATGGAGATAGAAAGGTTCTGATCAAGTGTAGCTGAAAGGAACTCGTTTGTTAATGTAATAAGAGCACCTGTGACTGGAAATGCTGTAAGATGTATGCCTGTATGAAACAAAGCTATAGTCATGTCTTTAGCCAGTAAGCTTTCAAACTTACAAATGAGTCCTTTCTCAATTCTTCATAAACATGCATCTCTGTCGATTTTATCAAGAGAAGCTTGTCTCAAGTTCGGCCTGTCTTTCATCTGGGGATAAGCACTCTCCCAGTTACATTTCACCACCATCCCAACATCTCAGTGTTTGTTAACAAAGGCTAATAAGCGAAATATAATACGTTTCACTGCCAGCAGAGTGTTGCCATGACAACAAGCCACCGATGTCACCGTGAATGGGTGACTCTCGTCAAGCTGCACCGCCTTTGGTATCCCAGAATCCTCCTCTTTTCTTCCGAGGCGGCCGCGGGCCCCCTTTCCCCAGGTGTACACCTCCCCATCTGTAGAGAGCAGGAGGAGAAGGCGCTGGTCACCGTTACTCAGGATGCATTAATCCATGAAAATCTTTAACCGACAGCTCTGTCTCTCCTGCAGTGGCAGCACAATGGCTCTATCTGGAGGAAGTTGAACAAAGACTCCCTCAGCAAAGGAAACCTACATGCATGGCTGCCACTGCTGGCTTTCTCCCCGGGAAGCCAATCGCTGGTACAATATGACTTTTTAGCAATTTACCCTCAAAACACACTTACAAACATGCACACATCTGTTACCTATCTGTTAAACCATGTGTTCAAGGAACCAGACCATTGGATTTGTATGTTTAGCCCATTAGCTAAAAACCCTGTATAGTTTACATTACTGCTAACCATACCATATGCTCCATGTAACCATTAAACCTTCAGTTCATTTTAGTTTGCCATGAAAATAAACTTAGAGAGACTTGAAACATGTTTGAGCAACAAAATCCATCAAATTGAGCATTTAGCTCTGTTTTTGAGCTAAAGTTCCACTACTGTTGTGTGGTCACATAGTTGCTCACAGGGACTGTTTGAAACTGGGTGACTCTCATTAAAATCCTCCTCCTTTCTTCCAAAGCAGATAAACCACAGATATCTGAGAAATGTTTTCTCAGCTCAGAACTGAGATGAACCCTATTGTGATTACTTGTGCAACTGCTACTCATACATAAAAAAATGTTTAAGTCAGGGATTGAAAATGAGGGAAAATAAAGAGTTCTTTCTTGTTTTTAGTGCAAGTGCTTGTTGGAAACTGATTTGAGAGAGGGTGTTGGGTTTACCTCTCATTTACAGCATAGCAGCAGAGAAGGAAGCATGCTACTTGGCTACAATGTAAGGACAGTGACAAAGTGAAAAAAACTCTGTATAATGAACAACTTAAAGGACTTAAAGTCTGTGTGTGCAGACTATGCTTGATTGATATCTCCCTAGTCTCACATTACCAGACCTATCTCCACAGTACTGTGTCAGCGATGGAGTATGGTCTACACCACCTATTTATTCTGGGATAGGGGAAAAAACGCTCTGGCTTGTATGTATTTCTTTATACCAATCACAACTGTCCTGGGCAGCACTAAGCCCTGATAGCGGAAACAGCAAGCGGGGAAGGACATCCAGCGTGTCTTTTACGCACCAGATGTCAGGCTTTAATTCCAGCAATTTACATCCATTAAGCCAGAGTAATATTTCCCTAACCCTCCTGTTAGCTTTACTGTCATTCTTGATAGTTCAAGTTATCCGATGAACTCTCATACACCCCAGCCGTCAACCTGTGGAGTGTTTGACCTTTATAAACTTGGACGGTCACTTCTACTCACCAGATCCGATAGCTAAGGTGAAAGCGTCTCCACATGCAGCCATGGTGATGCCCTGCAGTCCAGGCACCAGGTAGGGAACACGGCTGCTACGACGGGAGCTACAGCCCATCTGGCCATGCTGGTTGCTGCCAAAGGTAAAACACTGACCCCTTTCTGGAAAATAGGGGGTAAAAATGTTTCATTGTTAAAAATCACAAGTGTTACTTTGACAGAATAAATATCTGATTTATTTATTGCCCTTGTCATGCCTGAGGTGCTGTAAAAAACAAAGATTGCACTTTGTGCTTTTCACGTTAGTTTAGCTTCAGCACTTTAGCTGTACTGAAGAAGTTGAACATGTTGGAAGTGTTCTCTCCAAGCAGCATTTCACTCAATCTGGTACTGCAAGAACCTAGAAAACTAGTTTGGCTGGCGCTATTGAAACAGTGACCTACTCTTATTTCATATCATTATGGAAGCATCACTCAGAGATGCATAATTTCAAATGAGTCTGGTTAAAATGTTATATTTATAATGGGAATAGTTTACCTGTAACAGCAACAGAATGTGCTGTCCCAATGTCAATGTGAACAATCTTCTCACTGTTGAGTGGAGCTGACTGGACAGGAGTGAAAGAATGGACTTCTTCCACCTGATTGGAGGGATTTGGTTCCTCTCCAGCTGTTATCTTATCCAGCCCAAGCTTGTTGAACCTGACCACAACAAAACAACAAAATCAAGGTACTTATAACAGAGGAACAGAGACATTTGTATAAATATTCTTTTAAACCACATCTTCAATATACAATAAATATTTATCACTAAACCCTCTAAAAAATTGTATTCCGGTTTCCTCGTCTGCTGCAGATAGCTGCTGAGACGCAGGTATCTCAACAATGCTGCATACTGAGACCTGAAATGAACACTGTTGTGTTTACTGTCCTACTCTTACACAACTCTACATCCTGTCCAAAACCTCTCTGAGAGACGCAGATTACCAATGAGAATGCTGCCTCACATGTTGTGCATCAGGAAAGTATCTCTGTCCACCATATAATTTAATCTATCGCCACCCCATGCACACAAACAAGTTTATACATATACGTCTCATGTCAGTCAGTGACATGTTTATTGAGACTAATGGTCATAGTTTTGTGTGGGAAAATATAGAGTAATAACCTGTTGCTTCCACATGTCACAATGCTGTACTGGGTGCTGATAGTCATGGAACAGTCCACTCCACACATCACCCTTTGGGCCTCAAATTCCATAGGTAAACACACCTGCTGTGGAGAGTTGTGGGTGTCTTGGGTGCCAAGCCCAAGGCGACCTTCCAGACAGAAGAATAGATACAAGCATAGAGACCCAACAATCAAGCTGTGTACTGAGATGCTCCTGTCATAAATCAGTCACATACAAACAAACACAAAGAGATGAGTCCTAAGATAGATGTGAAAACAACCCCTTCATTTATGATATACCATTGTCTCCTCTTCCCCAGGCAAATACTTCTCTTTCATTGGTCACAGCGAGTACGTGGGAAGCACCACATGACACCTGAACCAGCTCGTAGCCGAGGAGTGCCTCAACTATCTTGGGCTGAGTACAAAAACAGAGTCAGAGAAAATAAATGTCATCATTGTCATGTTGAAAGTACAGATGTGTAGGGGCACAGAGTAGAGACTGGTAGCCCAGTATTTAATGTGTATACAACATGACTGCAACTGGTTCGAATCAAGCCAGGAACCTTAGTTTAATGTCACATTACTCTCTAAGCCTCTTTCCTGTCTGCCTCTCTACTATCAACTGTCCATCAAAGGTGCCAAAATACATTCACAGGGACCAAAAATGTCCTTTTGAATTAAGTTTTTTTGAATGTCAGATTTTTTTCTTTTAAACAGCATGTTTTTTCATAATTCAGTACATTTCTCACAGCACATCACAGCACGGAAAAATAGATCTAGATCGGCCAGTTTCTTAGGTACGAATACAGTCTAATGTAATACAAATGGTTGTAATGGAAAGTTAGAGAAGTGCTGACTAAACTGTATTATCATTTTGGAGGATAAAGTTTGTAGTGCTGTTTAACCGTACTGCATTACAGTATACTGAGAGGTATTTCTAATATTTTGAAAATATTAAACCACCAGCAACACTACATGATAACCTACAGCATGTCTGACTGCAGGGATCCAGGTTCTATTCAGCTCAAGACTATTTGTTCTAGGAGACGGGTCAATCCTATGCAAAATAGAAAAGCACATAAGAAGCTGGGTCTAGACTAGTTTAATGATAGCCAGACAGATTCTTCTAAGAGGATGGAGGAATGAAGGGGTGCCGTCAATCCAGGAGTGGGCTTGTTAAATGGCTAGAGTGGCAGCATTTGGAAAAATGTCATATAAACAGCTTGCAAGATTGAATGTCTACATTAGAAAATTTGGAAGGTACGATCTTAGTCTGCAGGGCTACTAAGAAGCCAGGTACTATGGAGAGGGGTAAACTATGTGCTCATTGTTTTATCACCTATACAGTACATAATATGTCTATTTGGTTTACAGTTTATAGTCTATTTTGTTATTATTTTATTGTATTGTCTTGAATAGTATGGTTATTATTTTTTATCTTGTCTTCATTTTTGTCTGAGGAAGTGTACCTAAATTATCAACCAAGGCCTACGATATATGTGGTGATGACAAGTGGGGCGGTTCCGGAAGGGAGGGGATGTGTTCATGTTGTAAATTGTAAATGTTTTGTATTTTGTAAAAAAAGAAAAGAATAAAAAGAATACACCAGCAGAACTTATTGCAGGACTGTTGTATTACACTGAATTACATTTAGTTAGGTGTATCTAATAAACTGCCAACTGAGTGTTCATTTAATATGAGTATATTTTCTTTTGACAATGGACACGTACCTGTGTTACATCATTGAAGTTACCATGTCCTAGGCAGCCGTTGCTACCACTACCAAACGTCATGATAATGCCCCTGTCTGCAAATTGAAAATAAAAAAGGGATTAAAGACACTATTAGTTGATAAATGTAGGTGTATTATTTTGTAGGCCAACGCAATGCTTCTAATCCTCATCTAGGAAACACTAATCTGTGTCAGTACAGTGAAAAGTGATGAAAGAGAGGCAACTGAGCTGAGAGGAAGGGTCTTTAATCCTGTGTTATCTGCTTTGCAATGCTGGAAGGACTGATAACAGCCTCCTGAAGCACACTGACTAACAGCACCACAGTTTGAGCTCAAGGAAAACTACTTCCGAACTACTAGGCAAGCACGGAGAGGTTTGTTTTACAAGTGGATCCATGCTATCTGATCTGGAAAAAGAGCTGACAGTATACACACTTTCATGTACGTTCAAATGCTACCTCAGTGTTTTACAGCCATGTGGTGCATCGTGTGAGGGCAGAAAACCGAGACTAAACATTGATTTCCTTTTAGCAGAGCTCCCTGCTAAACTAACTGAGCATGAGTGTGATGGCTATGATAGTTATAAAAAGCAGCCGGCCCACCAACCTGTCATGCAGGTGGTAAAAAGATCACCGCAGGATACAGACTTGATGGTGACTCCAGACTGACCCTCAAGAAAACGGGAAATGAACTGAGGCTGCATCTGCTCCACCACACCGGGCAGACTAGCCTCACCAGACCCCACTGATGGAGTCTGTTAAAATAAAGGATTATTAGTCTTAATGGGGGCAAAACAGTGAGAATGTAACTGTTAACTGGAAAACATAAGCAACTAAATATGTTAAAGGAAGAATCCATCATCTCATACACCATTAGGAAGCATCAATCTGTGATGTTCAATGCCTTCCAGCTGTTATTTTATTATAAAGTTCTACAAAAATTCTGATCCAAAA
Source organism: Zingel zingel (assembly GCA_023566125.1). NCBI lineage: Eukaryota > Metazoa > Chordata > Actinopteri > Perciformes > Percidae > Zingel > Zingel zingel. The sequence goes on along the minus strand of CM042316.1, from coordinate 9,988,859 downwards.
ACATGTTGTTTTTTTAGCACATTAGTGGTGGCTGTTTGCATTGAAGAAACTGATGGTGTAGTATTTTCCCCTCTAATGTGGCTGTTGAGTCTACAAAGAAGCTCTCTGAGGGGCTGACACCAAAACCAGATTTGAACCATTGATATTTTTGATAGCTGAAAAGAGATAACTGAACTAGCTAGTTGTAAAAGTGCTAGGCTGTTTATGGGCAGTTATCTGTGAGAATAAGAAAAAAGACATCATCGTACATCAACAGGTTGACCCAGGAGTTCAGAGTAATCACAGCTGTAGTGGGTCAGGAAGGATTTTTCCTTTATATTGCATGAATTTGAGAAATTATGAAAGCTGCATTGTAAACAAGTCTAAAATACACAGACCTCCCACGTAATCAGACGGCCAGACTTGGTCACCCCCATCTTCTGAGTGCGGCCCAGAGACACTTGAAGCACCTCAGTGTTGAGCATCGGAAGGCGGAGAGGCGCTGAGATTCCACTTCCCCACGTGTACACCGCCGATAGCGGGAGGGAATGCACCTTCCCTGATCCTAAACCCATTGATCCATCTGTGCATGCCCAATAAATAATCAATCAAATGTGTAATTAAAGTAGGCCTACAGTGATCTACCTGGTGCAGCTCGTTCTGTTGTCAAATAATGGTGTTATGTGCCTGACCTCTGGACCTGTTGGTAGGAACTCTCCCTCCTGGTCTACCATGATGACCAGTTTGTACAGCAGACAGTGGTTTCTCAATCCTGGAAGATAGAAAATGAAAAAAAATTCTTTACACAAAATAAATGAAATCTTAATCTCAAATCATGTGCGTCAAAATGCCTGTCTAATCATTAGTGATACATTAAGGCAGTACCTGCGCATTTTGACATTGCCTATATCTGTGAAAAGATTAAGGAGTGGCCTGATGCATATGGGAAGAGCCATTATTTCATTGAGTTGAGGCCGTTTGGATGGATCCAGATTGAGCATGTTGAGGATGAGCTGTCGGAGCTCTGGGCTGTACCGGTCTGAAATTGGAGCAAATGTTCCGCTCATGATCTTCAGAACGAGGGCAGGTAGATTCTGAAAGCAAAATTAAATAGGGTTATAAAGTAAAATTACAAAACGTATTAGAAATAAGTGAAAAATCCCCAATCATCTTCCCAAAATCCCTGCCAAAAGAATAAGAGTTTCACATTAGTACCACACTTTAAAATTGGTAGTGATATTTCAAAAGCTTACACAAATGTAGTATTATTTAAATCACTTCAACCAAGTAAGCAAGGGATTCTTGTAAATAAAACGCTTTTCGTACAGCTGCCTCAAAGGCTCTCTTAAGGCTCGCTAGCTCATAGAGCACACAGCCCAAGGCCCAGATGTCACTCTTCTGGTTATACGGCTTTCCCTCACACAGCTCTGGCGAGATGTAACATGGGGTCCCGACCACCTGCAGAGTGAAAAGGAGGAATTGATGACTTGTGAGAACACGTTAGGATTCAACATATGAGGTTATATATGTTGCTGATGTAATCACGGTTCCAAACCAAAAGCAAATCAGCTCACCGTGTAAGCTTTGCTCTTGCTGACAAGGATTTTAGAGATGCCAAAGTCACCAATTTTGACAATCATCTGGTGCTTGTCAAGAAGAATATTCTGCGTCTTAAGGTCTCTGTGCAAAATAAGTTTGTTGTGGACGTGGTACAGGGCAAGTAAGATTTGTACAAAGAAGTGAAGGATGGTGTCCTCGTCCAGCAGAGAGTTACAGCGCTTCTGTATGTAATCGGCCAAGGTTCCACCTGCATGAAAAACAGCAAATGGGATACCTTTGTATTTCAAATATCAATATATCAGTCTTAATAAGCTATGGTGGTTCCACCTGCAAATCAAGCAACAGAATGCAAGGATGAGAAAATGTAATTTAGAAAGATAATCCATAGCTTTAGAAGCTTTGACAGCAAAAGTTTGGTCTTTAACCTGAACACATCATAGGATTTCAGGCTGAATACTGTTTTGCTGCAGAAATTTGGACCAATTGATGGCGATCTACCTTTCTTTACACCTTACATAACTATATATACATATATTTATAAATGTTACCTAATCACCTCAAAATACCACCACACAGATTGAAATTAGATGTTGATACGGGAAAAAGAAAAGGTATGGAGCCCTACAGCACTAAACCATGGGAACAGTGAACCGTTAGACAATGAACAAAAGGGGGTTGTGTAATAAGATATTACAGTAAGCTTACCTGGTGCATACTCCATAGCTATCATGAGGGCCTTGTCTTCCAGGAAGTTCTCATAGTACTCTATGATATTTGGATGGTTGAGCAGTTTCAGGACCTGACACTCGTTCTGAGCCGCCAGGCGTTCATCTCGTGACATCTGCTCCACTGGGATCTCCTTCAGGATGACAAAGGCCCCGTCGCCACGCCTGCGGCACAGGTGAACGATCCTGACAGGGGAGGAAAATGGAGAGAAATGAGATGTATACATTGTTCCATAAACAATATAGAAGCTAGTGGGATGGTTTTTGGTAGTTTAATTCTGCTGTGACAGTGTTACTGAGCACTGGCACTAGTTTTGTTTTTGACATAAGCATCTTGTATGATTTGAAGAAAAAAATAATGTAAAGAAAAGTTGATGAGCATGACGGTGAACCACTTGTGTAAAAGTACTTGTATCCTTTATTTATGTATACCTTTTGCACTAAAATGCTTTAAATACTTGAAATTAAGAACTACAAGAGGAATTCCATGCACTACTAGTGTTGTTGTCCACTTTTAAAAGGGGAAATAATACTCACTGGGGGGATGGATAGGGAAGTGAGGGTGGGTAGGATTTGGGTATTTTACTACAGATACTTTATTTATGTTTTAGTTGTTGAACCCAATAAAAAGACTTCAAAAAAAGAAGAAAATGGGGAAATAATGTAGGCTTCCATTCACTTATTATGTGTGAGGAAGAGTAGTGGGTGTTTCGCTCTGGAAGCCTGACTAGTCACAAAATCACTTTCAAAAACAATCACTGCACATTTAGCACGAATAAAGACGTCATGTACAATAATGTAAATTTACATTATTTTCATTATGTTGCAGTTAATTGCAAGTTAATAATGATAGGTTAATTTTTGTCACATAGGCTCATTAAAACTCATAAGTTATGTTATGACTGTATCTATATAGGTGTTTAGTGTCAAATTTGTATCTACAAAGTAACTGGTATAACTTTATGTAGCTATATGTATATGTAGCTAGTTGTGTAGAAAATACAACAGTACCCTCTGAAATATTGTATATGGTCTGACAAAGTGGGAATACTCAAGTAGAGTACCACTTTGACAATGTACAGTTGTACAGTAACGTTACAGGACCTGAGTGAATATACCTTATGACGTTTTAAATACATTGGAAAATGAGAATGAACAAATTATAAAGTAGTAACGTTATGCTAATGTTTAGGATACATCTAGTTACAGTATACAGTATGTTTGAAGTAACCTTTCCAGCAACTTGCTATCTTTAAATAACATCTTTGTCTTTCAAATGTTAAGTAACGTTATAGCAACTAGCTAGCTAGTAATTCAAAGTGATGTGACTGCAATAACTCAGATGCTAACCTAACCAAAAGTTAATGTGTAGCTAGCCTAGCTACAACAAAAATAAACCTTTGAAAAAGAAAAGCCACACAAACTGTAAATGACAAAACCCACAAAGTTTGTTTAGAAATAAAAAGCCCAGAGTAGCGTTGGCATTAAGATTATTCACACAGCTCCTTTTAAATAAGCTTTTTTTTTTTTTAAACCGTTAGCTAGCGTTACTTTTCCAGACATGTTTTCTTCTTATGAGGGCGGCGCACATTTGACGCATCCCGTTACATTTTAGGGAAAAACGGAGTTCTAGCGTTCCTATTTTACGCCTGACAACACCGTATTTTCTCACCTACGTCGGAATAACAGATGTGTGTAACACAAAACAGCTACGAAGTGTTAATAAACTCAGAGTTACCCGAAAGCTCCTCTTCCGACAACTTTGATTTTCTCATACTTCTCCATCACTGCTCCCAAACCTTTCCGCTGTTTCCAGGCAACCCGTTCCAACTACTACAGGAAGCGACGAGGGACAGAAAGGTGAAGGCTTAAACCGTTCTCTAATGCATCCATGGGATAAACTCTACTGCCATACATACTAATCTGAAAAAATAGAGGCTCACAGAAGTTACAGTGGGTGGAACATATCTCAATACATGTTTTCAGTCACAGAGAAAGAGAGTTAGAGACAGAAAAAGAGAGCAAGCCAACAATACTTTGAAGAGAAGATAACAATTAAAAAAATATTTTTTAAAGTTTAGGTTTCAGTGTAGCTGTCAGTCATCTGATGTTTAATAGAAGTTGGGAGATGTAACACAAAAATGCCCCTAAACACAGTGAAAAATAAAGTACAAAATGTCTCAGACGAAAGAAAAGCAATGTTTCAGAATGTTTAAGGCCAATTCTGGCCTCAAATCAATTGAGATTCTGTGACATGTCTGGAAGAGAGCCATTCATGGTCAAGATGTTCCTGAAATATTGATATAATCGATCAACACATGCAGAAAAAACATGTGCTTGAAGTCACAGCTGTAAAAAAAAAAAAAAGAAGAAAAAAAGTTAATAATATTAATAAATAAATAATAACTAAATGCAATAATACCAATAGTTCACTTTCTTTTTCCCACCTGACTTTGACTTATTTAAGCAAACAATTCAATAAATACACCAAAACATGAAATTGTTTTGATGTTACTATTTTAAGTAGCTGTAGCTTATCTATTACTGTTAATTTGAAGAATATCACACAACATTTTGTGACCAAATTATGCAAACCTGCAGAGAAATCCTCTCCGGGAACCATCACCTTATCGTGGTGGAGAGGTTTGTGTGTCCCTATGAACTTGAGGGCTGTGTTGTCTGGAGCCTTGTGCTCCTGGTAGGGTCTCCAAAGGCAAAGTGGTCTCAGGTGAGGGGCCAGACAAAGAATGGTTAAAAAACCCTATGAGAATAAAGCCAGGCCCAGACGGAGGGCTCGTTGGCGAGCGTCTGGTGGCCGGGTTTGCCACGGAGCCCGGTCGGGCACAGCCCGAAAAAGCTACGTGGCATCCATCTCTCCAGCCCATGGGCCCACCACCTGTGGGAGGAACCGCTGGGGTCGGGTGCATTGCCACACGGGTGGCAATGAAGGTCAGGGGCCTCGACGGACCAGACCTGGGCAGCAGACGCTGGCTCTGGGGACGTGGAATGTCACCTCTCTGTGGGGGAAGGAGCCGGAACTGGTGCGGGAGGTGGAGCGCTACCGGTTAGATCTGGTGGGGCTTACCTCTACGCACAGTCTCGGTTCTGGAACCGTACTCCTGGATAGGGGTTGGACTCTTTTCTTCTCCGGAGTTGCCCAGGGTGTGAGGCGCCGGGCGGGTGTCGGGATACTCACAAGCCCCCGGTTGAGCGCCGCTATGTTGGAGTTTACCCCGGTGGACGAGAGGGTCGCCTCCCTACGCCTACGGCTGGTGGGGGGGGAAAACTCTGACTCTTGTTTGTGCATATGCAGCAAACAAGAGTTCGGAGTATTCGGCCTTCTTGGAGACCTTGAATGGAGTCCTGTATGGGGCTCCAGTGGGAGACTCCATCGTTCTGCTGGGGGACTTCAACGCGCACGTGGGCAATGATGGAGACACATGGAGAGGCGTGATTGGGAGGAACGGCCTCCCTGATCTGAACCAGAGTGGTTGTTTGTTGTTGGACTTCTGTGCTAGTCATGGATTGTCTATAACGAACACCATGTTCGAACATAGGGATGCTCATAAGTGTACCTGGTACCAGAGCACCCTAGGCCAAAGGTCAATGATCGATTTTATAATCGTTTCATCTGATCTGAGGCCGTATGTTTTGGACACTCGGGTGAAGAGAGGGGCGGAGCTGTCAACCGATCACCATCTGGTGGTGAGTTGGGTCAGGGGGTGGGGGAAGACTCTGGACAGACCTGGTAAGCCCAAACGGGTAGTGCGGGTAAATTGGGAACGTCTGGAGGAGGCCCCTGTCCGACAGACTTTGAACTCACACCTCCGGCGGAGCTTTTCGTGCATCCCTGTGGAGGCTGGGGGCATTGAACCCGAGTGGACAATGTTCAAAGTTTCCATTGCTGAAGCTGCGGCGAAGAGCTGTGGTCTTAGGGTCTTAGGTGCCTCAAGGGGCGGTAACCCACGAACACCGTGGTGGACACCGGTGGTCAGGGAAGCCGTCCGACTGAAGAAGGAGTCTTTCCGGGATATGTTATCCCGGAGGGCTCCGGAGGCAGTTGCAAGGTACCGAAGGGCCCGAAGGGCCCGAAGGGCTGCAGCCTCTGCCGTGAAAGAGGCAAAGCAGCGGGTGTGGGAGAAGTTCGGAGAAGACATGGAGAAGGACTTTTGGTCAGCACCAAGGTGCTTCTGGAAAACCGTTCGCCACCTCAGGAGAGGGAAGCGGGGAACCATCCAAGCTGTGTACAGTAAGGATGGGACGCTGTTGACCTCAACTGAGGAGGTAATAGGGCGGTGGAAGGAGCACTTTGAGGAACTCCTAAATCCGACTAATACGCCCTCTATGGTAGAGGCAGAGCTGGAGGATGATGGGGGATTGTCGTCAATTTCCCTGGTGGAAGTTGCTGAGGTGGTTAAACAACTCCACAGTGGCAAAGCCCCAGGGATTGATGAGATCCGTCCGGAAATTCTTAAAGCTCTGGGTGTGGAGGGGTTGTCTTGGTTGACACGCCTCTTCAACATTGCATGGAAGTCTGGGACGGTGCCTAAGGAGTGGCAGACCGGGGTGGTGGTTCCCCTTTTCAAAAAGGGGGACCAGAGTGTGTGTGACAATTACAGGGGTATCACACTTCTCAGCCTCCCCGGTAAAGTCTACTCCAAGGTGCTGGAAAGGAGGGTTCGGTCGATAGTCGAACCTCAGGTTGAAGAGGAACAATGCGGATTCCGTCCTGGTCGTGGAACAACGGACCAGCTCTTCACTCTCGCAAGGATCCTGGAGGGAGCCTGGGAGTATGCCCAACCGGTCTACGTGTGCTTTGTGGATCTGGAGAAGGCGTATGACCGGGTACCCCGGGAGATACTGTGGGAGGTGCTGGGGGAGTATGGGGTGAGGGGGTCCCTTCTCAGGGCCATCCAATCTCTGTACGACCAAAGCGAGAGCTGTGTCCGGGTTCTCGGCAGTAAGTCAGACTCGTTTCAAGTGAAAGTTGGCCTCCGCCAGGGCTGCGCTTTGTCACCAATTCTGTTTGTAGTATTTATGGACAGGATATCGAGGCGTAGTCGGGGTGGAGGGGGGTTGCAGTTCGGTGTGCTGGGGATCTCATCGCTGCTTTTTGCAGATGATGTGGTCCTGATGGCATCATCGGCCTGTGACCTTCAGCACTCACTGGATCGGTTCGCAGCCGAGTGTGAAGCGGCTGGGATGAGGATCAGCACCTCTAAATCGGAGGCCATGGTTCTCAGCAGGAAACCGATGGAGTGCCTTCTCCAGGTAGGGAATGAGTCCTTACCCCAAGTGAAGGAGTTCAAGTACCTTGGGGTCTTGTTCGCGAGTGAGGGGACAATGGAGCGGGAGATTGGCCGGAGAATCGGCGCAGCGGGTGCGGTATTGCATTCAATTTATTGCACCGTTGTGACGAAAAGAGAGCTGAGCCAGAAGGCAAAGCTCTCAATCTACTGGTCAGTTTTCCTTCCTACCCTCACCTATGGTCATGAAGGCTGGGTCATGACCGAAAGAACAAGATCCAGGGTACAAGCGGCCGAAATGGGTTTCCTCAGGAGGGTGGCTGGCGTCTCCCTTAGAGATAGGGTGAGAAGCTCAGTCATCCGTGAGGAGCTCAGAGTAGAGCTGCTGCTCCTTTGCATTGAAAGGAGCCAGTTGAGGTGGTTCGGGCATCTGGTAAGGATGCCCCCTGGGCGCCTCTCTAGGGAGGTGTTCCAGGCACGTCCAGCTGGGAGGAGGCCTCGGGGAAGACCCAGGACTAGGTGGAGGGATTATTTCTCCAACCTCGCCTGGGAACGCCTCGGGATCCCCCAGTCGGAGCTGGTTAATGTGGCTCGGGAAAGGGAAGTTTGGGGTCCCCTGCTGGAGCTGCTACCCCCGCGACCCGATACCGGATAAGCGGACGAAGATGGATGGATGGATGGATGCAGAGAAATCCAAGGGGTTTACTTACTATTTCATGGCACTGTAAGTACAAGTCATGGCAATAATAAGATAATATACATAAACAGCTGGAGGTACCTGATATGAATAAGTATACAATATAAATCAGATACAGTATGAACAGTACACCATAGGTCAGATATGTAACATGTCAGGCCATGAAAGCAGAAGGAAGAAAACACTTAAAGTAGGAAAAGTACATGTGTTATTACTGATGGCTCTGTTCTATTCAAGTCTCGCAGTATGTCATGGCAGTGTGACAGTGCAACCTTTGCCAGTTATAGCGACAAGTCAAAATGTCTGCGTTGAAAAGGGCCTATCAAAATAGAGTAATTTCTATGTGCCCATCTTTTCTTCCCAGTTTTAATGGCCTGACTTGTTACAGCACATTTCTGAATATATTTACTTTGGTTATGGTTTGTTTAGCTTTGCTTGTCATACTTTTGTTTCTTTAACCATCAGAACATGTATACTTGTGCAGCTGTACTGAACACCACACAAATCAAAGAAATCAGCAAAGAATAATAGCGAGCAATGTGGCTTTATTTTGTTATGCTTAATGTTATAATTTTCACTTTTCACTTTTTCCACTAACAGTAATTTAGCTTGAAGTCTTCAGATTTAGTATTCACGATAAAGGAAAGATCAATTCCAACACATAACTTTTCCTTTCTGAAAAATGACTCACTATTTTAGGTTACAAACCAAGTTATTGCTTTTGTCACACGTTATGTGATTTTATTAGTACTGACATATCCAAAATGTCTTCAGCACAGTGCTGACCAACAACAGGAAACAAATAAAGTGAAATGAAAACTGAAATGGAGACAGTGAGGCAGTGAGAGAAACAGTGAGACAGATGAGATTAGTGTAGCGTCTTGAGCATGGACTTTACATCCAGACGCCTGTTGATTATAAAGCGCCTTCCCCTCGTCTGATATAAGCAGGAAGAAGGCTACATGAGCACTGTTTCCCCTCTCAGCCACGATGGGGATAATAAATGCTTTGTGCTGTGACAAAGCCTGCTCTGTGTTGGGCTGGAGTACATACCTCTACTATTATCATCAATCTGAAATAATGATATAGCACCACAAACAGTGATCTTCATGTAATTTAACCTTTTCTCTAGGCCTACAATTTGCAGTTTTTTTTCAAGTGAAGCTATGCAGAGGGAAGATAGGTGAGTAGGGAGTTTATCAAACAATAGTTTGCTCTTTCTCAGGGATATAATATCTCAAAGGAGCACCTAAAGGAGCCTTGCAGTATATGTGGCACACTCCTCAGACCAGCTCAGTGACATATTTGGCCTTGTGTTGCTGTCAGAGATCTTTCTCCAATCGAACAGTCAGTGACCAGGAATGCACTGTGTAGAACAGTGAAACTGATGCTAAACCCCAGGTATGATCCATTCATCTTTGGAGATTTCTCGAGACATGACAGGAAGTTGTGGGTGGTTATATCATCACAGCAATGCGTTCACCTCTTTCTCTCTCATCTTTAACAGAGGCCTTTTTCACACAAGACATTATGACGTTACACAGCAGGAAAAACACGTGTTTTATTAATCAAATGAATTAATTGTTAATTATGTTAGTAACACATGCTTTTCCTACTGTTACAAGTCTCTCTCAACATATTATATAGGCTTTGTGAGCATGAGAACATATTTTTGGATATGTATGTGTGTGTGGTACTTCTTTGTTCTTGCTATGTAAGTTTTCTTGTTTTACAGTAGGCTTTCTTTTTGTTTTTTGTCAAGCATCTTGCAAGCCTAGCAGTAAAACCTTGACAAATGTGGGATTACAAACACAGTATGGACATAATCAATTATTTTAACCAATGTCAAAAAAAGTTTGAAAACATATGTAATTTACAAATAACCCTTATTTTTACCTGCAGTAGAAAAGTGCTGTATTACTGCTCGAGAATAAAACTAAATCTCCCTCTGACCAAAGACACACCAAATTTGTTTGGCCGTTTACATAATGATTGTCTTAAGCTGGTTTAAATCCTACTTGACAGAAATAACTTTCTCTGTGAAACTAGGTACTAAGTCCTCTCCAGTGGGTATTACATTTGGCATCCCCCAAGGATCAGTTCTTGGCCCCCTGTTATTCTTCTTATACATGCTGCCCCTTGGTTCTATCTTTGAAAAGCACAACTTAAATTACCACTGCTATGCTGATGATACACAACTGTACTTACCCATCTCCCCTGGTTGCACTTCATCTATTAATACAATCGTTAGCTGTTTGGAGGACATTGCATCCTGGATGGCAGCAAACTTCCTCCAGTTGAATACAAAGAAAACTGAGATGATTTTATTTGGATCCTCCACCGCTACAAAAAACCTGAGCGTTGCCCTTGGCCATCAAATTAGCAGAGTGATCTCAGAAACCTAGGTGTTCTCTTCGACAGCTCTCTTAATTTTAATAAACAAGTCAGCTCTGTTGTTAAAGGAAGTCTTTATCAGCTCAGAACAGTAGCTAAGCTGAAATACGTTAATTCATGCTTTTATTACCTCACGTTTAGACTACTGCAACTCACTATACACAGGCCTAACCCAATATAATTTAAATAGACTCCAATTAGTCCAGAATGCTGCTGCTAGACTCCTCACTGGCACCAAAAAGTATGACCACATAACTCCCGTCTTAGCTGAGCTTCATTGGTTGCCAGTGAAATTCAGAATACATTTTAAAGTTTTACTTTTTGTTTTTAAAGCACTCCATGGTCAAACCCCTCTGTATATTTCTGATCTCCTGTCCACTGTCACTCAGGTCCACAACCCATCAACTCCTTGTCATCCCCCAGACACGCCTAAAAACCAGAGGGGGCCGAGCCTTTTCTGGAATTCCCTCCCACCCCATATCAAATCCTGTAACACAATTGCCAGTTTTAAGTCAAACCTGAAGACGCACTTTTACTCTCTTGCTTTTAACTTCCTTTAATTCCTTTTTTCTTCTTTCTTCTTCTTTTTTTTCTTCTTTCAGTCACTAGGACACAGAATTTGGAGAACAGAATTTGGATTTCATGCGGCGGTAGTATGGTGTGCATGAAATAAGCATCAGCCTTAGGAAGGTTCTGAGGCAAATAGGCAGTGGGAATGTGTGACTTTTTCTAGTGCTGTATTTAAATGTTTCTTTTTTTGTTCTATTGTTGTTTTATTCTATGTTATATTATTTGACTTTACCTTTGCCTAACGTGATTATGTATTTTCAAGGCATACTGTTTCTGCCTTCCCTGCTCTACCTGTAAAGCACTTTGAGTCAACTGTTGTTCGTTTAAATGTGCTATACAAATTAAATGACTTGACTTGACTTGACTACAATGCAGTCGCTGGAAATCAATTAACCTGTAGATTTTCTCTCTTGTAGACTTGTAGAGTCTCTTTACAGTAGCCATTTCTCAACAGCCCTAGGAAAGAAAAATCACCCCAAGATCAATAAGGTCCAGTGCTGAGCTAGGCACAAACACATGATATTGGAAGGTCTTCTGAACAGCTCAACAGTCCCTGGTGTTTGCTGTGGCCTGAGTGCAATATGAAACCTTTTGCATCTTCTGTCTGAAATCCTGAGCTGTTTCTTTGTATTATGCAAGCTGTGAGTAATTACAGGGTTGTGTGATAAAACTATGAGAGCAAAATGCTTTCATTCTTTCACACTATACCAAATAAACACAGGTAGGGCAACCAGGAAACACAAGAAATGATATTAAGTTACATTTTTCTCTCTAACAACAGGGTGTCTTGTTACAGAGAGCCATGTACTCAACTGATATAAGTCAAAGATATATGATTAGTCCAAGTGTCTCTGTCTCTGTCTCTCTCTCTCTCTCTCTCAGACACATAAAACACATGATGTGCAGCTGTGTACCGGACTGTTTCAGAATTAAAGGAGTTGCAGCCTTATTAATCACAAGGGAATTTTCTATCACAACTCAACAATCACTATCTCAGAGACGTCTTCCTGGAGGTTTTTGGAGAGAGATGCCACCAAGTGGTTTGATGAAGAACTGGTAGTCACTGAGCTGAAAAACAGAATCATTACAGTCATTATGAAATACCCTCTCCTTACATGAGGTTTTGCCGCCATCTTGTGGTGTCTTTTTACACTGTAGACTATACTCAAACTTGTCATATTACAGTAATGCTGTAGCTTTGGTGTATTATTTATAATAATACTAAGCTTTGGCTAAGTATTATTTAGGGATATTTGCCTTTATTTGACAGTGGACTTTGACGAGACATTTGAGAGGTAATAGGAAATAAGAGGAGAGAGGGGGTTGGGTCACCTGGTGCAACAAGTTGTGGAAGAAGTACTAAAGGAAGTAAAAGTACCAATACGACAGTGTAAAAGTACTCCTGCATTTAAAATCATACTTAAGTTAAAGTACATAAGTAGCATCAAAATATACTTTAAAATCTACCTAAAAGTACTCAGAGTTATCACTAATGTTGCAGCTGGTAAAGATGGAGCTATCTATTTATATTTCTAATATACTGCCGGGTATCTTAACATATAATAATCACAATCATAATTTATTAGTTGATTTATATTTTGTATTTTATTTATTTTGTAATTAGTAACTAGTATTGTCAAATACATGTAGTTGAGTAAAAAATACAATATTGGCTTGAGTGAATATATTTAGTTACATTCCACCACTGCATTCAACAAATCCCCCTGGCCAGAATCACACTACTAACTCCTCCTCAACCCCAAACATGAAAGCACATATATTTATGATATGATTGTCAGAAAATATGCTACAACAAGTGCAGCTATCATAAAACTAATTAAGTAATTGAGGCATACTGTAATTTACTGAGGAATGTTCTTACAGTAGGCTACAATTGATGAGTAGCCGGAACATGCAATCGGTGTGGAAAAACAACAAAAAATACTTTTCATTTTAAAGAAAGAAGACAAACATGCAAAAATAAAAATAATGCATCAGGTTTAAATGAGCTGAAAAAACTTTAGTAAGTAAAGAAAAGTAAACTCCCTGTGCTTGGGTTTATATTTAAAAAAAACAGCTGTGTGTGTGTGTGCGTGTGTGTGTGTGTGTGTGTGTGTGTGTGTGTGTGTGTGTGTGTGTGTGTGTGTGGAGGGTCTTACTTTCCCCCACTGGGCTGCAGGGAGGCCAGCTGTGGGGGATCAGATGAGAGCCACGCTGTGTTTATGGAAAGAGTTATGGCCCAGGAAGGAGGGCTTCATAGGCTGCCTGTCTAACACACCAGGTTTACATTGTTATGCTCCAAACACAACAAAGACGTGAATGTTACATTATCAATCATATCTATATTTACAATACTTACTGCTGACATTGCCACCAATTTACCTAAAAGAAATGTAATCCTGCATTCAATTATCTAATGTACGTACAGTATGTAATGTATTGAAGCCCTATGTTTATACTATGTTTTGAACTTCCCCTTAAAAATGATAAAGGTCCAAGTGAACTTTATTATCCCCTTGATGGAGTGCAAATGGTCATGGTAGTAAAACATGATCAAAGGCAGAAAAGATGACAATAATGAAATAAAGAAACTTGATAATTACCAGTTTGATACATTTAGTAGCAGCAGCATTTTGGATGGGCTGAAGGCTAGCAACTTCTGGCCTCGGTCATAAAAAAGAGATTTGCATTTAATCCAGAGGAGATGAAATCATGGACTACTTTCTCAAGATATGACACTGTTATACATGATGATTGTATACCCCTGACACTTACTTGTCAAACAAAAAGATCCGAAAGTCAGCCTGAATGTCTGACAGCGTAACCTGGTTTAAGGGGAAATGCAGTTTTGCATTATCAGCATAAACATGGGAATGTATGCTATGTTTGTTAAGTCAGTTGCATCATGAAAATGGAAAATTAAAGAGGACCCAAGTGTGGCCCTTGTGGTATACCATGGGCCCTCACCTCTCAACTTCAACAGGGAAACGCACCAAGAAGAAAGGTACAAAACCAATCAAGAGCCTAACATAATGCCTGAGTGGAGGGGAGTAAAACTGGGTTTACTCAAGTACATCTTTGTTGTATTGATTTACTTTACTTAAGTATTTCCATTTCATGCTACTTTGTACTTCACTACGTTTCAGAGGGGAAAGAGTGTGTCCTTTACTCCACTACATTTACAGCTGTAGTTACTAGTTACTTTAAGGCTGATAATATAACACACTTTTGATTTTGATACTTAGGACATTTTTATAATAGTCTACATCTGCACTTTTACTTTGGTAAAATTTGGAATGCAAGATTTTTACTTAGCCTATGTTTTATGTTTGTATTTTAACGTTGTGGCATTGCTACTGTCAATTAAAGAGTCTGAATATTTCATCCACGACTGGCACGGTGTAAACTGATTTCCCTTCTCCACTAAAACGCTAAGCTATGCCTTATACATTTTTAGTTCCTTTGTAGCCTTTAGCGCCAGTAATAAAATAAAATCACGCTGCGTTTGCCTGGCTCTACTTATTAGAGCTAGTATTGTTGTTATTAATATTAATAAATTAGATTCATGAGGCAGAGAGAAGGGGCGGGATCTTAACGCACAGTAACATGCGCATATAAGGGGCGACTCTAGTAGACATAAAAGTTAGGCGACTATGCAGCTATTTGATATATGTAGCCTATATTGGTCTTTTTTGACATGCTTACCCAAAATCAGTTTCGGCAGCCCTGCTCTGTGATATTGTTACTTGGGTAACGTGATCGCAATCTCGCCCCTCCTTGTTTTGTGGTTAAAGGGCGCAGCAGTACCCACCCACCCCGCTCCCTCTCTCTGCATTCTGCACGGAAATGCGCTCGGAGAGCGGCAACACATAGCATTACAAGGAAGGAGCTGCGTGAAGACAAGACAAACACCGTCTCGTTGGAATGAGCTGTTACGGGAATCTCTTCCACAGGCTCGAGCCGCTGAACACGTGAGAAGAAAAGGGCTGCAGCATAACTCGGACATCATCTCTGCGGTAAGAAGACTTGAAAAAAGTTCAAAAGCAAAGGATCCTGGAACACACTCCCATCTCATACCGTGCATATCTGTCCATCACCGCGCTGAGAGGCCGTTGACAGGAGCGTGAAAAAGGCAACAGGGGAAAGGACGAAGGGAGGTAGGCTAGCTATTAGAGGAGAGCAAGCGCTCAAAGACAGAGGGAGAGCAGGGACCGAGGAGGAGAGGATGGAGGCTCTGGTCCCTGTGCTGAAGAGTCGCCCAGGCCCGTCAGTGCTGGTGTTCTCTCTGATGTTCAGGGTGATCCACCGGTTGCTGCAAAGGCTGCCTGTGCCCAAAGTGGTGAGGCAGGACGACCTCAGCACCTGGAAGTGGAAGAACCTCTCCGTCTCAGTGGTGCACTCTCTGCTGACTGGGACATGGGCCCTGACCTGGTAAGTTTTCATCCAAATATCCGTCTATTCACCCTTCTATCTATCCATCCACACTGGGCCACCATTGTCTATTCACAGTACACATGATGTGTGTGTGTGTGTGTGTGTGTGTGTGTGTGTGTGTGTGTGTGTGTGTGTGTGTGTGTGTGTGTGTGTGTGTGTGTGTGTGTGTGTGTGTGTGTGTGTGTGTGTGTGTGTGCGTGTGTGTGTGCAGCAGTGACAGTCTGTGGCAGCCTGGAAAAGAAGGGCATGTTCAGTAGGGTGAGGGAAGGGCCGGGGGAGAGAATGGCATTTTTAAGTGGGGAGGGAAATACCACTGTACAGTATGAGCTGCATACAAGTTGTATAGCTATTTGCTTGTATTTGTGAATTTGTGACTCAGAAGTTTGTAAAGAAATACATTTCTTCAGCCTCACATGCGGCCAACTGCCAGCCACAGCCTGCACATATATCAACTGGAAAAACCTGCTGGCTTAACGATTCTTATAAAAGAATCATGAGAAACTTTTTTTGGGGCGGGGACCATTGTGACTCAGCTTTAAACATTATGAAGAGGGAACATGGTCATATTTATTAGGCTGTCTGCACTCATACTTATGTAATGATACATTTAAGGAATATGTGAATTAGCAATAACTGAGAGAAAGTAAGTTTCCACATTCAAAAGTAGGTTTAGTGCTAAGGAAACATGTGAAACAGTACACTGGTTTACCAGTCACATTAGGGCTATAGGTCATTTCTTAATAATTCTGCCATGGTGTGTTTATACAGGGAGGAGACACAGACAACCCTTTGCTTTTTGAGGTGTGCACCCTTTGCCAGCAGCAGTAAGAAGGGACAACGAATAATGCAAAATCAGAGGGGAAAATAGTCCTAGAATTGTAGAAATAATGGTATTTATAAAGACACAGATAGAAGCCAGATAGTAAATGGTTTAAAAATGAAATGATTGCACTATTTCTCCAACTACTAAAATGAGGGATATCTATTGGTCAAAGAGTAAAAAATAAATAAATAAAAAGGCAGAACACCTGCTTAATCAGGCTTATATCTCCAGGAGTGAGCTCATGTATGTCTGAGTGAGGCCAATACATCTATCCATAACATGTGTCCCTCTCCAGTGTGGTGCTTTGGCCTGAGATGTTGAGCAACATTCACTCTTACAACACCCCTCTGTCCTACCTGCTCATCTGCATCTCAACAGGTGAGTGAACTCAATGCATCATGGGAAACAACAACATTTCAGGAAAAGAAGTAAAACAACTGTCAGGTTTTGGTATAAAAGAAAAATTAAAGAAATGTGTTTGTGAACTTTTCTACAAATATTCAGTCTAAAGAGAAATGATCTTGGTTGTAGTGTTTGATGTAGGGCTGCAACAAAGTATTATTTTCATTTGGAGCTGCAAAATAATAATCAATTAGGTGTCAACTATTTAATTAATTTCTAACTATTTTGATTATTGGTTTGGGTACAAGTTCTCTGATGTCAGCTTGTTAAATTCTAGTTTCTCCTCTCTTCTGGGACAGTAAACTGAATATCTTTGAGTTGTGGACAAAACAAGACATTTGAGGACGTCATCTTCGGCTTTAGGAAACACTGATCCACATTTTTCACCATTTTCATTTTATAGACCTTACAACTAATCGATTAATCAAGAAAATAATCAACAGCTTATTATCGGTTGCAGCCCCATTTTCATTATTGCTTATTTTCTTCATTAATTTATACATAGTTTTGTCTAAAATGTCAGAAAACTGTTAAAAGTGCTTAAGTTATAACTTCTTACAGCCCAAGGTAGTGTCTTCATATGCCGTTTTCTGCGAGTAATAGTCCAAAACTCAAACATATATAATTTATGACAAAGGTAAGGATCAAATCTTCACATCGGAGAAGCTGAAACCAGCAAATGTTTGGCATTTGTGCTTAAAAATGACTAAAATTATTATTTGATTGTCAAAACAGTTGCAAACTCATTTTCTGTCAATCTTTTTATCAACTGATTGTTGCAGCTCTTGTTTACTGCACAAGAGAGAGTCGTGGGGGATGTGGTGATTGACGGCATTTTCTCTTCCATCCTTGAATTGAGACTTGTATTTATCTTTGGGGCATAGACCGCCACCTTACCAGTTGTTGCTGGTCAGAGGAACAACATAAAGTTCCGTGTCTCCTCTAAATCACCACGGACACCAAAGATAAAACACTGAGGACTCTGTGGTCTAGTTGAGCTGTACTGTATGTGGTTAAGTCTCTTATGTGTTACCATGAAAACACAAATCTGTGGAGATCAGCCCTTACAACCGCAAACAGCAGCTAGCTCCACTGAGGCCAACCAGGCCAGATACTGGAGGTCATGTTCTGTAGAGGCTGGTTGTGTGTATCATTAGCAACCACATGTCACTCATACACAGGAACAAAAGGACTCTTAGTCACTTGAATACTTCCAGCTAAATGGGGCCTACACACTTTAATATCTGTGGTTATGCTTTGAATTGTTTAGTTGGCGTCTTCTAACAATAATGATGGAGAGACTTTTAACCTCTGTCAGATCAGTTAAGCAAACATTGACATTAATTATTTATTTATTCCATGTATATTTATCTTTTTATCAGGGACAAGGCACACTAATAATACATAAAAGTAAAATGTGCCAGAATGAGCCTGGAGGCTATTTTACATCCACTGTCCCTGGACTGGTGGTCAAAGGTTACCCTAAAAAGAGATAAAACGATTAAGCTATCAATAATACATACATATTTGGCCCGATACAATAAAAGTTGATTATGCTAATGCTAAAAGAAAACAACATAAAAACAAGAACTGTTAATGTCTCTGGATTAACAAGTGACACAAGGGAAGTATTGCATTGTAATGTCAGACAGAAAGTAGATCTTTAGAATCATGTCATGATAGAAGTAGTTAATGGCAAAAAGTCAATGTTTGCATTTGTAGTTTACAAAAAGGACACATATTAAAAATTAAAAGCTGCTGTTATTTTCATCTAAACAGGTTCAACATGTTGGGAACATGTTTAACCGCATCATATCTAAGAGATTATTTCATCCATGTGTTGTCTCTTGAAGCTGAAATTGCTACTTTTGATCATTAATTACTTGTTATTACGGTATATCGGTTTTTATAGTGGAGTGCAGTAAAACATTAAAACAACACACTCACTATGGTTGGAAACTGTTTACAGTGCTAGCTCCACCTAACCTAAAATATGAAAATCAAATGTACAGTAAAATGTAAAATGCATTTTATTCTCAAACTCCTCTACGTCCTCTCCTCTTCCTCTCATACCAGTGACAGAGACAGTGTCATTTTCTCTGCCCTCTCAGGATACTTTGTGCAGGATGCAGGTGATATTATCCTGACAGGACATGCAAAAGCATCATGGGAATTCCTAGTCCATCACGTGGTGGTAAGACAGCATGCCTGTATGCCACGTATTCCTTTCTTGTCTTTTTGAATACAATAAAGTTTGCATTTAAGGTTCAGCTAAGATAACGGAGTCACTATGTGAAGCTCAGCTATAGTTTACCTGTGTGTTTATAAGACTGACAGAGAAGAAGAAGAGAAAGTAAAGTGTTATTTTGTTGATTTGATTTTAGCTCTAGTTTCTAAATGTCACCAAATATATAAGAAAATAAAAACTTTGGTTGTGGTGTAAGAAATCTCACCCTGCTTAATACCCTGTGTTATACATTAAGGCTTAAAGATTTGTTGCATATGCTGCTATTGATTTTTACTGAATACCATTTCATTATTAATGAAGTAACCAAAGAACAAACAGATCCAGAGCAGGGGGAAATAAGTATTGACACAACTGTTTTTATATGCATTATCCCAAACATTCAGCCAAACATATTTGGTATTTTTTTGAAAACGTTGGCTTTTTCACTAGAATTTAGACTTAACTTCTGTGAGTTTGAAATTTCTTTTGATGCACGACACACATTTTTTGTGACAATTTAGGATTTGCTTACAATATACCTTAAATGGAAAAGCAACCGATAAAAGCAAAGCAAATACACAGCAACACAGGAGATTAGCTCTAAAAACACCTCCATCTCTCCTCAGGTGATCTCGTGTTTCCTGTACTCCCTCTACACTGAGCTGTATGTAGCCGGCGCTGTACTCGCTCTCTTTGTGGAGGTCAACAGTGTTACCCTCCACCTGAGGCTGTTGATGAAGCTGGCAGGTGCTCAGTTCTCCTCCATGTACCGCATCAACAAACTCGTCAACATCCTCACCTACATCACGTTCCGCATGGGCACCCAGGCCTACCTCACCTGGTACCTCATCCACAACTACACCTGGCTGACCAATGGTTTATTCTTCCTTGTCTCCATGATAGTAATGGATATTATGATCCTGATTTATTTCTACCGCCTGCTCCGTGCAGACTTCTTGCCCCGGAGTAAGAAATCTGTGGGGCACAACGGGATATATAACAACAACTCCAAAAAGTTTCCCTGTGATTGACTGGGGAAGGTTTACAGACCTATAGGCTATTGTGTTGTTATTTAGGGTGGGAGTTGTCTTTTTCAAACTGACACCAATTTTCGTGAAAACAGGTTCCCTTGTTGTGTCTCATTGCCAAAGAACCCCTCCCTCAAAAAACAAAAACAAACAAGATGCAGTTGTTCAGAAATGTTGAAAAAGTCAGAAATTTACCACTTTTACTCTATATTAAAATTTCTTTTTTATGTATCGTGTAAAGGAATAAGTCAACATTTTGGGATATGTGTTAGTTAGTTGCTTTCTTGGAAAGTATTAGATGAGACAATTAATACCACTTTCATGTCTGTACTGAAGCTACACCAGCAGCCAGTTAGCTTAGCTTAGCATATAGAATAGAAACAGCTAGCCTGGCTCTGTCCAACAATAAAAAAATGCACCCATTAAACCACAACTTGTCTTTTGCCGCTAGGCAGAGCCAGGCCTCGTTTCCAGTCAAACTGGTAATAGCTGTAACCTTATATCTACAGACATGGGAGTGGTATCAATCGTTTCATCAACTCTCAGCAACAAATATATATTTTTTTAAAAAGCATATTCTCATAAATGTTGAACTATTACTTAAACATAAATTTTAGCATCATGTAATCTCAAAGGAGTAGTTTGACATTTTTGGAAATACGCCTTTTCACTTTCTTGATTGATATTTCTCATGTCTGTAGGCTACATTAAGCTAAACATGAAGCTACAGCCAACAGACAGTTAGCTTAGCTTAGCATAAAGACTTGAAACAGGGGGAAACAGCTAGACTCTCTACGTACAGAGGTAAACAACAAGATATAACGTGTTGATTCGTGAGATACAGAGGTACTATTTTGTTTTGCCTTTGGACAGAGCCAGGCTGTTTCCTCTTGTTTCCAGTTAAGCTAAGCTAAGCTAAGCTGGATGTAGCTTTTGTGTGCAGATACGAGAGTGGCATCATTCTTCTTGTCTAAATCTCTGCAAGTAAACATGTCCCAAAAGTGTCAAACTATTCCTTTAGTTCTTTAAAAAAAACGTGTGGTAAGAAATGTTCACATATTTGAAATGCAAAATTGCATTGCCAGTCGCTAACAATCTTAGTTGATAACCTAGATATGATGCTATATCTTTAACATTTGCATATGTAAAGAGAGAACGTAGTACAGTATGTTCTCTGTCTCTGTGTCTCTATGATGCCATTTCTGGCTGAAGGGATACTGGGCTGTAACTGAACTGGTACAGGACCAATACAATACACAGGAACACACAAGCAATAGTCGCTTATGGTTCAACTTCTCATATTCAAAATTTGTTTATTAGGATAAACCCCTTGAGATATATCATCTCGTTTTCGAGGGGGTCCCAACATATAACACAATCATTACATAACAACAGAGGAGTGAAAGAAAAAAAATTCTAATAAAAATACAAGTAGCAATACGAAAACGTACATATACAAAGCAAAATATAAAACACAAGTAGGGCTGAAGCTGGGTCTTCCTGCCATCTAGCAGTCTGATAATTGAACTCATCAGGAAGTGGGCACCATGAGAAACCCTCTACAATGAGCAGGCAACAGCACAATCAATACTGATATTGATTATCACCAGTAGTTAGACTTTATATGGAGTGATAGAAGAGTATCCCCACGGTGTGTACCGTATTTGCTTGTCTGCAAAATACTTTTACAGAATAGATCCATTTTAAGATATATTCCTCTTCCTCCTCTCTCCTCAGAAATGGGCATACCACATTTTGGAAATAATGTCCTTAAATATGCATTCCTTTTTTATATATTTCAAGTGGTAATACAAGTAAACGTCAGTGAAACTTAAAATTCTAATTTCCTAATACATGCTGACAGTGTCATCTGAAAACCTAATAATCAATACATTTCATTTGCTATTTCTGCCAAATGCCAAGAAATGGACAGAGTTTAGATGTGTCTGACCTGTGCTGCAGTGCCTTTACCAAGGTGCCTTTTCAATAAGAATAGAGCACAGATAATGTATGAATAAGAATGTATAGGCATAGTGCAGACTGATATATGTTGCTGATATCTGATGCTTTTGTAAAAGCTGGGCCCAGTGGAGAAATATTGAGCCCTAACATACAGTAAGTAAATTTGATTGTGACCACAATAATGTATCTTGTATTACATGTTTTGTATGTATTTTGGATGGTTGAGTGATACCATGAATTAAAAAAGTATTTTAAACCACAGGAGTGTTGATGTATATTGTAATATGTACTCTAACAAGGAGACTCTGTTTTACATTGATGTAGTCACTCACACCTGAGATGTCTGGTGAAGCTACAATCAATTCATGTATTGACAGATCCTTTATTAAAGTAAAAGTACCAATACAACAATGTAAAAATACTCCATTTTAAGTCAAAATCCCACAATCAAAATTATTTTAAAAGTGGTATAGAAGTATAATCACAACATGTAATTAAAGTATCAAAAGTAGACATACTCACTGTGCAGACTGTGACTGATATGTAGAATATTACATTATTTGTAATACTAACGCAGCAATGTGCATGTAGCATTTTACTGTTGTAGCTGATCGAGGTGGATCTACTTGTAACTCACAGTTAGGTAGGTTAGTCTGTCTTTCTAAAGGGTCACAATAAATCTGAGGGGTCGTGAGATGATTAATGAGAGAGAAAAGAAGAAAAATATATATATATTTTTTTTTTTTAACTTTTCTCTATCTTTACTTTTTTATTGGTGATGAGTAATGAGCCTGAAAAGTTAGAAACCACTGGTTTAAATTATAGGTTCACATTTCTTCAAATAGGGTACACATTCACAGTCTTTTTTTAAGTTCAGCAAAAGTTAATATGTGCTTCATTAATAACAAGGAAAACCCTGTCGAGGAACCTTGGTACTAAACAGACTAATGTTGTAGAAGTAGTTATTTTCATACAGAGGGAGGACTGTGGAATCTGCCCCAATTTCTTCTAACAAAGTTAGAAAGGGATCTCTGAGACGGCCAGTATGAACAGGAGAATCTATTTCAGAGACCCAAACCTTCTCATTGTCAACATTCTACACTCAGTGGCCACTTTTTAAGGTATACTTTTCTAATACAACACAGCAATATAATACAACTGGTCTGCCATAAAGTCTCTTAATGATGCCTATAATGTTAGCTTTTGTTGACACTAATTAGAAACACCTTTCAATACGTGACTGCTTCAGGTAGACCTGAAGAAATGTGACCCTTTATCTTTGACATGTGTTGTGATTGTAAGATGATCATGTTGTTGATGTTAAATATGAATGTGAAAAGTTACTAGTAACTAGAAGAGTACAACATTTAAAATGTAGTGATATAAAGTAGCATTAAACACTTAAAATTGTAGTTACAGTAAAGTACAGTAGTATGCTACTTCATTAAATGTACTGCTCTAAGGTAACCTGGCAGTGCTTGGTACCATATAGGGCAGGGGTCGTCAACGTTTTTTTAGGCCAAGGACCCCTTAGCAAAAAGAGGAGAAGATCTAGGGACCCCTACTACATTTACTGTATATTTCTGTATAGAATTAAGTTGCATTAAACTGGGCCGCATAGCTGAAAATAAAATGGCAGTGAATCCTAACGCTTAACTGTATGGCTACCATATAGGCACAGTAAGCTTATATTCAAATAACATAATTAATTAAATACTTTTAAATAACATTTTCTTTCACAAATAGACCAATTGGTATTTGCGATTAAAATGTTAGATTCATGTTAATGTATATTCTTTAGACATATATTAATTTTTGAAAAATTATTTTGTAAACATAATTTGGCGGCCCCCCTGCACTAACTCTGGGGATCCCCTAGGGGTCACGGACCCCCTGTTGAATATCTCTGATATAGGGATACATGAATATATTGCTTAGGCCTACCTACATGTTAAGAATGTAAAACCCACATTAAATAATGATATTATTAGTACATTTAGTGAAGTTATCAATATCATTCCTATCTTCATGTAATACTGTATATGTTTTACATATTGTATATTTGTCTTCATATTGTGTAGGCTATTAATATTTTAATATTTTACAGAATGTCTAGGCCTATCAGACAGACAGACAGACAGATACATTGTGGTTATAACGAGGCAGAGATCAGAGGCTTAGAGCGCCCTCTGTTGTCCAAATATTTACCTGACAGATTTTTTTCTCTTTCCTAATTTCCGATTATTCCTCATTTCCTCCGGCAGGGGACCGAGCAGAGGAAATCTGGAGGAAAGAAAAAAGAAATCCAGAGATCTTAGTCAGCAGTAGCGGCTCCAGTCTGCTTCTTCCCACTTCCGTGGATCCATTTCGGCTCTGATCGCCATCAAAGCAACACGTTAATGCTTAGCAATGAACACACATGGGTCTCCATCTTCCAATGAGAAGCTTCCGTGGAAGTAATGAAAACGAGCCCAGACACAGAAGCGAAGAGTCTGTCTCGATAAGGTAACTTCTTCTGCCGCTCAAACACGCTGTTTTTGGTGTGCAAAAGTTCAATGTAGTCGTCTATGTGTAACCTTTACTCATATATTTCTTAACGTGTTACTTTACAGAGATAATAAGAGACTTAGCTTGTTGTTTGAGTGTAAAATAGCGTTTTAAAGTTTAAGTTGTATGGTGGACCAAACCAAACTCTTCTTCTTCTCCTTCTTTCCCAGACGCTTGGATGAACAAGAGGATTAAAACAGATCGCCACAGTAAGTGGATCAACACTGATCCCAGATGTCTGGTCGACTCTGCATGCGGTCATGTTCCTACACGATGGATAACCCATAGTTTCTCTCATTACAGTGTATTGTTTGACCGGCCGCTAGCTGTCTCTTTATTTCCAGTTAGCTGTAGTCTTTACTGGGACTGACAGACAAGAGGCAGACGTGTGTGCAGTTTGTTGTAGGAACATTTGTAGGGTGTTATCTTCGCAGTACAAATTGTAAATGAATGAAGGGACATATACATTACGTTTCGAATACAGTTTGAATAGTAAAAATCCACTTAGCCACTGTCCTGCCTGCAAATTAGGTTCCAAGGAGTATACTAACATCAGTAGGCTATGAGATGTAGCTGCAGCTATCTGTTGACTGTTTTCAAATAGTCTGTTTTGTTGAACAAAAACCCCAAAGATGTTCAGATTGATTGACATTTCAAATTACATTTAGTGATTAATCTCTCTCTTATGATTACTCTTTCTTTGAAAAAATAAACATTCACTGTTTCCTTTGACTCAAAATGTGAGGAGTTGCAGCTTTTTCTATCATTTTAAGGTTAATATCTTTTGGATTATTAGTCATTTGAAGATGTCATCTTGGGCTCTTAATCAATAAAAATAATTGTTTAGTTGGAGCCCTAGTATTGTTCTCCAAAACCCAAAGATACTCAATTTACAATCACAAATAATGATATAAAACTGAAAGAAAGCAACAAATCCTCATATTTGAGAAGCTGGATCCAATGTGTTTCTTTTTGTTTCATTACAAGCTTCATCTCCTGTAGCAACAGGTCTGATGGTTGGGCCTAAACATCATTCACTGCAGTCTAGATATTATGAAGAAACAGTTAAAATGTCCTTCTCTCTCTGTCCAGTTCACCACATGCCCCTCTGCTAAACATTTACCTCCAAGCTTCATGTCCGTCCGAGTTTCAGCCATGAGTGTTCTTCCTCCTGTCCGGAGGGACCGTATCATCGCTCAGCTCCCTCAGGTAAAATCATTCCATTTTATTAGAGCGTTTCCACCATCCTCACAAATTCCTCTTCCTTCAAACAAACAAGACAAAATACAATGATAACTAATACAAGCTACAGCAATTAACAGCAGAAAAACCAATGAGAGCAAAATAACAGCAGGACAACTGTGCCATCTTCGGTATTGCTCTATACACTGACAGCCAGCTAAACTCTCTCCTAACATCAAGACTCTGAAGACAGTCGTTCCAACGTCCACAGGTTTAATGACGTTGCAAGGAAAGTGTGAAACTGTAACATACAAAGACAGACTAATCAATTATATGTTAACTTTTAACATACAATATAGCCTAATGTTCAGAATGTAATTTCATCAATTCAAATATTTCCTTTCTACCATTACACCATATAATTCATGACTGTTAAACTGATAGTGAGTGTGATTATGCTGTACAAAGACATTTTTACATGTAAACAATATTACGTTCATTCATACGAGTGTAACCTGTCCTATGACTTATAGTTGCCCAGCAACGTTAGTCACAGCACAAATGCCAGCGATCACGGACATTTCTAATATAAACTTAACACAAAATAACACTGACATCAAACTAATGATCTATAAACCTATGTAATTATTTAAAAACAGTGGATGAATACATACCAACGATGCTACTCTAGGCATAAATGTAGGCAAATGTAACTGTAGTTGGCTTGCTACACTACAACTCGGAACTCGCTGACTTGAACAGACTGGTGCAGGCCATGAATAGCCACTGCAGGTGATGGGCTGTTACCGAAGACATGGACCCTCATGCGGTAATCCACAACGGCTTTGGAGAGGTTGTTGTCTTGGAACCACAGAAAGCGTAGAAAGTTCCTGTCCTCTTCTCTTACCAGGAAACAGTAGAACATCTGTTCTATGTCTGCTGTAAAGGCGATAGCTTCTCTTCTGAAGCGGATCAGAACTCCAAGTAGCGTGTTGTTCAGGTAGGTCCAGTTAACAGCACATCATTGAGAGACGCACCGTTGTATTGGGCACTGGAATCAAACACCACACGGATTTTCTTTGGATGATACACTCCGAATATCGTTAGGTACCATTGTTCTCCTTCCTCACTGAGAGGAGGGGCTAACTAAACATGGCCATTCTTAAACATTTTGTCCATGAAGCTGATAAAGTGCTCTCTCATTTCAGGCTTCTTGTCAAAATTACGCTTGAGAGACATTAAACGCTTCAGCGCTTGTGGCCTTTTGTCAGGGAGCCGATGGCGTGGAATCTTGAAAGGTAACGTTGCCACCCAACTGTTGCTTGAGTCTTTTCGTAGCCCTTCATTATCTTCATGAATGTGGCATCTTGAATGGAAGGAGCCACCTGATCGTCATCCTTGGTCCACCTGAACACAGTGTATCCCAGGTGGTCGGCTTCACATGTAGGTTGATCAACAGGATATGTGGGGGGTGACTGGTGACCTGGATGTTGCTGAACTTCTCTTTAACACGGAACACATTAGGGCATGGCTCAAAGAGAGTTGGGTGTTTCAGCTCTGTGGTGTTTGTGTGGAAGGCGTTAATTGTCAGAGGTTTGTGGACGTTACCTAGACACACGTTACCAACAATGACCCACCCCAAGTCCAACTTCTGTGCATAGGGCAGGTTGTGAGTGCCGTTCACCTGATTGCGGACTTTATGCACTCTGATAATGTCCCGTCCTAAGAGAAACATAATGGGTGTCAACGTCTGGGATGAGGTGTGCCACTGACCGTAGATGAGCATGATGAAGAGCCACTTCAGGTGTTGGAATTTCGTCTCTGTTATTTGGGATGTCGTTGCATTCTATGAGACTCGGTGGCAAAATGCAAACGGTTCCATCCAGAAATTCCACTTCATAGCCACTGGCTCTTCTTCCTGATGATTCCTTTACTCCAGCGCATGTTCTTAGTGTGTAAGGAGCGCTTAGACTTTGGTCACTGAACACTTCAAAGAACTGTGTATGAGCCAGTGACCTATTGCTCTGCTCTTCGAGGATCGCATACAGTTTCACTGCCTTTTCTCTTTGGCCAGCTGGATACACTTTTACGAGGCATATTTTGAAGCAAGAACGGTCTGTTAGCTGTCCACCACAGACTTTTGTGCAGTTGTTTGTCACGTGAGACTGGGAGTGAGACCGGGAACTTTCCTGCTCCTCCCCGCCGTGCTCAGGAGCAGGGTCCGCCTCTTGCATCCAGGGTGCGGGTCCAGGGTGGAGTGCTGTGTTGTGTCTTTCGCTCTTACATTCAGAACACTGAATTTTGATTCTGCAGTTCTTTGCTATGTGAGATGTGGAAGAGCAGCACTTAAAGCACACATTGTTCTCTTTTAGCAGTGTTTTGCGCCTTTCAATGGGCTTTTCTCTGAATGCACGTCATTTACGCAGGGGGTGTGGCTTTTTATGCAGTAGTCATAGTTTATCGCTGTCGTCCAACCTTGTAGGGGGCTCACCATTGTCAGATGTTGCCCTGGGAGATACCTCTGTTTTGTGGACAGAGACTTCACGCTGTCTGTTTGGCTTCCAAGCTGTCTTCTCGGTCCTAGAAGCCGTGTCTGCATGGGGGATGAAGCTGAAGCTTGGATCATTCATGATGCCAGACTGCTGGCTGACAAAGTCTACAAAGTAGGCAAATGGAGAATATGGCACCCGGTTCTGCCGTTTGAAGGATGCCTCTACCGATGCCTACTTCTCTTGTAGATGGAACGGGAGTTTCTGTACTATTGGGTTGACTCCTCTTGCCGTGTCTAGGAAAGAGAGGCCAGGCAAGTCTCCTTCAGCTTTGGCTGCCTGCAGTTCCATTAGTAGGTCGCTCAGCTTCATTAGCTTAGGCCCATCTCTGCTTGTTATTCTTGGAAAACTGTCAATGCGTTTGAACAGAGCATTTTCTATAGCTTCAGCTGAGCCATATGTTTGTTCAAGCCTGTCCCACACCATAGTCAGTCCCGCTTCTGGACGGTGGATGTGTATTGCTCTTATCTGCTCAACATGCTCTGCTGACTCCTTGCCAAGCCATTTTAGCAGAAGATCCATCTCCTCACTCTGTGTCAGGTTTAAACCACTGGTTGCATTCTGAAAGGAACGTTTCCATGCTCTGTAATTTTGAGGTTTGTCATTGAATTGGAGTAAGCCTGTAGCCACAAGCTCACGGCGTGCTAGATATCTTACAAAGTAATTTATGTGTGAGCTGCCATTACTGGGGTTTGGTGATACAGGACGGCAACAGGGAGAAGGATGGCCATTGTAACTGTGAGGTCTGAAGTGGTGCACAGAAGTAGTATGCTCGTCGTGGAACCCAATGTGTGGCACATGCCTGGTGAGTGGCTCATGAACATCCTGATCAGCATAGATATAGGCCTGCTGTGAGGTAAGATGAAGTGGAGCAGTATTATTTTGATGAGGAAGAAAAGGTCTGGCTTCAGGTTTTAGACATGGAGGTGGGATGTTGTAGCTAGGGCTCGGCGCTAACTTTGCCATGATGTTGCTGTCATCACATAACTGCAGTTCTGATGTTCTTTCTACGAAGCGAGAAGTAAGAAGTTGTTCTGTGCGTTGTGAGGGCTCCAAAGGAACAGAGTCTATGTTCAGTTCATAACTGTGTTTTTCACCATTCATATCAACTGCAGCCACAAGTGATTCTGCTTCAGCAATGGCTGCAACTGCCTCTTTTCTATGCTTAAGCATTTCCATAGATGCTTCCAACCTAGCCTTTTCCAGCCTTAAATTAACTTCCTCTTTGGCGTAAAAAAGACGTGCTTTTGCTGCTTCAGCTCTCGCTCTTGCTTTCACTGCAGCTGACCCACACGATGATACCCTGGATCTTACTGACGAAGCACGAGAATGTGTTTTTAATGAGGATGCTACTGGATCCATGGATTGTTCTGCTTGTGTACCTCTTTTATGCAGACACTTCTCTGACGCTTCTGGCTCCATGGCACACTCCAGTAGTGTATCTCTGAGCAGACACTGCTTGGCTGGTCGTCCACTAACTGCGTGTGACGACGTAGCGGTTAGCCGCCAGCTTACACTGCGTTATCTTGCCTGCTCGAGAGCCGTTGTTTCACTGTGCCGTCTTCGTTATTGCTCTATACACTGACAGCCAGCTAACGTCCACAGGTTTAATGACGTTGCAAGGAAAGTGTGAAACAACAATGCTACTCTAGGCATAAATGTAGGCAAATGTAACTGTAGTTGGCTTGCTACACTTAAAACCATAAATCACTGAACCGTTTGTTTGTAGCGTTTGTTTACTTCCTAACTACGGCTCAGAGCGGTTACCAGCTGAGTCTTAAAGTGACAGCAACATAAGTAGAGAACTCATTAATACTTAAGGCAAATTAACTTCTTACTTTTAACAGCTTATTTATAACAAAACAACAACAATGGGCAAACACCTCACTCCCTCCCCCCCCCACCCCAGGACCAATCCCTCTTCCTCTCTTGTAGTATTTTAGGAAAGATGCAGCTCTCCACATTAAGGAGGATTTCAACAACAAAGTGAAGACTGCATGTCAGGAGCAGCGTACCGGCACTGTGGGGTGAGGACAGGAACCAGCAGTCACATGATGCTGCATGTGGTGGTTTTGTGGCACTTTTTTTTTTTTTTTTTTTACTTGTTGCTATCTTCTTTTATTCTTCTCAGCAGATTTAAAATCTCTAAGGTCATTGTTGTGGGCGACCTGGCTGTGGGGAAAACCTGTCTGATTAATAGGTAAGCTCAAACAGTCATTGGTGCAGTTCTGGGAAATGAATAACTCAAACAAGAAATAACTCAGAGGACACGAGCATAATCCTCATTATTTCATTATTTAAAAAGTGTAGAAAATGTTAAATCTACATTAAAAATAACACATAGCAATAGACGGTGGTGGAAAGTAACTAAGCACATTTATTCAAGTACTGTACTTTACAGTTTACAGTATTTCAATTTTGTACATCTACAGAGAGAAAAATACACCTACGGTACATTTCTCTGACAGCTGGAGGTATTAGTTACTTTATAGATTAAGATTAACAAAACATAATCAGTTTATAAAATAGAATACTGTGCTCTAGATTAAACTATTCAACAGTATATAAAGTAGTAAAAATGTGTTCCACCTCCACCAGCTGTAACATTTAAATGCTGCTTATGTTAAAGCATCAGTAATAATATTCCAATAAAACGATATATGTAATAATATAAGTCTCTGAAAGGCCCAACAAGTTCTTTTACTTTAGGCACTTTCTGCTGGCAAAAGACACAATCCTTTTAAAGGGCCAGTTGACCCAAATTTAAAAAGAAGTACATTTTCTCACTTACCGCTGGTTGGTTGTAGTCATGCAGAAAGTTTTGCTTTCATTTGTTGAGGTTTTAACTAAGCTGTTTCCATCCCACTGTGTTAGTGGTGAATATGATTCAAAGCATTGAACATTAGGTTTTAAACACTAAAAAAAGCTAAATCCTTTTCCATAAACCGTGTCCGTGTTACTGTGAATAATCCACAGCACAGCTGTCCACAGTTTTCATTGTAACTGTACTTCATACCAAAGAAATAGAAAAATATACAGTATTTAAGGTTGGTTAAGAAATTGGTGGTGGATGTGATTGGTTTAGGTTTTACTTTACTTTTTGAGATATCTTGATCAGATAAAAATGATATACAGTATAGCATTCTTCATTTAGATGAAAAAACTGAAGACAATTTTTATGTTTTCAGGTTTTGCAAAGACGCGTTTGATAAAAACTACAAGGCAACGATCGGCGTTGACTTTGAGATGGAGCGCTTTGAGGTGCTGGGCGTTCCTTTCAGCCTACAGCTGTAAGTCTCAAGTCTTCATTATTAAACATAAAACAAAAGTAAAGTGAGTCTGCCTGATGGGACATTGCTTACATGGCTGTCTCTATGTTGCAGCTGGGACACTGCAGGCCAAGAGAGATTCAAGTGCATTGCTTCAACATACTACAGAGGAGCCCAGGGTGAGAGATTTGTGTTTTAGGGCAGCACACTTATAAGGACCGTACTAAAGACTCTCCTCTTTGTGTGTACACAATATCAGGGGAGAAAAAGAAGCTATGTATACATAACTGTGTCTCTTAAAACTGTTAATGTAATATTTTCTCATCTTCCAGTTGTGATTATCGCATTTGATGTAAATGATGTCGCATCTTTGGGCCATGTGAGGTAAGCATATTTGTTATGAGCAGATTGTTGGCACTCGTCCAGTTTTTGGTCCCAGCTGGATGTCTTAAGTTTGTCATGTTTTGTCTGCAGACAGTGGCTGGAGGACGCCCTGAAAGAGAACGACCCCACCGCCGTTCAGCTGTTCCTCGTGGGCACAAAGAAAGACCTGAGTGTACGTCTTTTGACTGTTTTTAAAGTGGAAAGTGCCTGTGAAGATTTCTTGTCTGTTACTGGAGTTGAATGTCAATTGGTTGGATTGTTGCCAGCAGCACAAAGTGCTTGTGTCCCGACTCAAACCTCAGGAATGTAGTTTCCCTGTCCTTTACTTCACTGGACTCCAAATCTTTTCTGAAATGATGGACGTGCAGACATTTCTGCATTTAAGCAGTGGTGGGAAGTAAGAAGCAGACTCCTTTTCTATTTCCAGAAGTTTGTAATTTCTCTTGAACTATTTGAGTTGTGATTCTTCCTTTACTTTATTGTGATTTTTGCACAGATGGTATGAGTGCTGAGATTTGGTATTTGGTCCACTTGGATTGCTAATGCTGTGGCTTTCGTAAGAAATTAGATTACTGGATTAAGTAATTTACCTTTTTATTATTTCTAGAGGACTTCTCTTGTCCTTCCTGAGTCACTCCCTTGCAGTGCAGGACATTGTAATGGCCATCTTTTATTTATTCTACCTTTTTAATAGACTAAATCATTGATCAATGAAGCAAGACATTATATTGAAAACAATTCTTAGTTGCAGATCTTTTGTGTTTGACTTGATTACATGATATCTAACTTTGTCTGCTCTGCTTTCTCGGACAGTCTCCTGCTCAGTATTCTCAGATCGAACAAGATGCTCTCAAACTAGCACAAGAGATCAGAGCAGAGTATTGGGCTGTGTCGTCACTCACAGGTGAGTGTTTTCTATTTAAATACAGTAACATGACAAGTGTCAGCAACCCCACCCTTGGCTGAGGGACTGTTTGAATGGTATTAGTTAAGGTCAGAAAAGGGGGAGAATAGTCTGATTGAAGACATTACTAAATGCATTTAAGCAGTGGTGGGGAGTAAGAGGCTGACTCCTTTTCTATTTCCTAGTTTCATATTTACTAGGGAACTAGTTTTAATACTAATTTGTAATTTATCTTGAACTATTTGAGTTGTTTGGGGGGAAAAGCAGAGAAGGGGCTTTCATTTTTCCATGCCCCAGATTTATGTTTTACTCCATTTTATTGTGAAAAACTTGCCATTGTACTGTATGCACCATTGATCATAAAGGTGCGACAATGTAAAAATCTGCAGAGTATCCCTTTAACTACGACTCCCAAGGTTCATTTCAGCAAGAAACAACAGATCAGAGGTTTCAATTGTGTCACTAAAATTGACTATGTTAAGAAAACACATTTTATAATGTACACACTTATTTTTCAATTTTGGGGTCAACTTTGGTTGAATTCAGCAACTTCTGACGAATTTTGAATTGGCTGTGACTGGATTCTTCTCTGTGGCATCGGC
The DNA here is from genome assembly GCA_023566125.1 of Zingel zingel. Lineage (NCBI taxonomy): Eukaryota > Metazoa > Chordata > Actinopteri > Perciformes > Percidae > Zingel > Zingel zingel. The sequence goes on along the minus strand of CM042316.1, from coordinate 9,955,375 downwards.
AGCTGAGGCTAATGGGTATTCTGGTATTTAGGGCCATCCACATGCTGAACTTACGGAGAAATCATGATCTCTCAGAAACAAAGTTGAGAGGATTAAAACTGGTGGGCCTAATGTAAATCTACAGGGTTGTTTCATTATCTGGGACATCCTGTGTTTTCATGTTAAGCAACACTGAGGGTATGGTTGAGAGAACAAATTTTATGGGAAAACAAAATGTACTTAGTAGCTCTTCAATAACGTCACAAACTGTTACGATTACCACATATTTGGCAATTGCTAATTCTAAGTTTTATACAGCCCGAATTATTTGGGCTGTATAAAGGTTGTTGTTACATTAACACTTTAAATCAGGGATGAGTTGAGAAATTAGGGAGGAAGGTGTGACAGTTTTTTTTCTACATCAGTTGGAAGATCAGAAGCTAATATTAATAGTCCTGGAGAGGGTCTTGCTTTAAAAAAAAAAAAAAAGTCAAAGTTTCAGCCCTCCTCTCCACATTAGTAATGAACTGTATGAAAATTATTAATCTATATTTCCTCTGCTGTAGGGGAAAACGTCAAAGAGTTTTTCTTTCGAGTTGCATCGTTGGCATTCGAGACCAACGTTCTTGCGGAGTTGGAGAAAAGTGGATCGAGGCAAATTGGGGGCATCGTCAGTGAGTATCCAAACTCATCTCTTTGTGGTCATGAAAACCATCCCATCTGTCACATAGTTTTAACACCCAGCTGTTTGTTCAAGGAATTAACAGCACCTCAAACAATGTGCACGCTTCATCGAAGAAGAAGCAGCCGAACTGTTGCCAGTAAGGATGGAAGCAGGAGTTCAAAGTCAAAAGTAAAGACTGAAATGAAGAAAAAGACTGGAGGGATTTCTGTGGTCATACCAGGAGGAGGGAGGCTGGAGTTTTAACTTCCTGACATGTGTGAGTTTAGTTTTTCCTGGCTTAGAACGAGTTTTCCTCTGTGGGATGTGGATTCTTGTGGCGTTGCTCAGTTTAACTTGTCTGGAGCTACAGAGTGACACAGCAATTCCACAAAAATGACTGTTCTGGTACTGCAGAGATGCCAAAGAATGATTGTGGATGTTTTTTAATATGTTTTATGTGTGGGAGTTGCTGTAGTTTGCAAATTAAGATTTTTCTTCACACTAATACTGTTTTAAATGACTGTTTTTACTTTGTACTTAATCTTCTTTTCATAATATTGTAGATCAGACATTCCCAACCTTTCTGTAAGAAGTAAGACTATGCAAATCACAAGAAAAAAGCAAAGATTTGAAAATGTTTTTTCTGCTTTCCTCATTTTCCATCATTTTCCAACCCCTCAGATTAATCTTGTGATGCTTGTCATGCCTCATAGGTACTGCTTTTTGCTTTTTGTTTACAATCAAATCAATGACTGAATTTGGATTATCATGTCTATATCAAAAACGTATGGATAGTTCACCATTCTTTCTTTAGATTTTCTCATGGTATGTTTAATAAAAATATATTTAAAAAAAATATTTACATGGTTACAAGAACAATTATTTAGTTGAAATCACAGTATAGCTTGCTGTTTAACAAACACAGATTTCACTATTTCTTTATGTTACGGCTGCAGATGAAAACGTTTCTATTCAGATAAAACTTTTTTGGGCCAATGTCAGCCATAGAAAATACTATTAATGCTACTATTCTTTGTTAAAAATGCCCAGCTGTTGCACAATTGGCTGCAATGAAAGACCGGGAAGCGGCAAAAGATTTCACAAGTTCCCCTGTGACCCAAAAAGGCGAAAAGTATGGGAGCTGAAGGTGAAACGAGCTAACTGACTACTTATTATTGTGTGAGGTAAATGTCAATTTCTCTCTTCAACTTATGACAACAAATTACATAGGACATATATAGTAATACCATCGTTAATATGTACCGTTCTGTCAACACTGCTTAAGAAATGAAGTTTGGGGCGGCCTCTAGCTCACCCAGTAAGAGCGTTCGCCCCATGTAGGCTGAGTCCTGCAGTAGTGTGGGTTTGAATCTGACCTGCTGCCCTTTGCTGCGTGTTATCCCCCATCTCTCTCCCTCTTTCATGTCTATCCACTGTCACCATAATAAAGGGAAAAGTCCCAAAAAATAATCTTTTAAAAAAAAAAAAAAGAAATGAATGAAGTTAGCCAGGCCTTATGCTAGCGTTAGCTTTTTCGCTAGCACTCCATGTACCTACATGCTTAGAAATGCATGTGATCTTGTCATAGTCATGACTTGAATTTAAGCTAGTCTGACTTCAATTGTCAACTGTAACTCAGATGTAATATACTGTGACCACGCAGGCAGGTCATTTATGTCGATTTAGATCACCAAATATTATTAATACATAACTTTGCCTCGGTTACTACTAAGTTATTATTGCTAGCGTGATAACGGTCTTGTTCTACCGCGATTTACACCTGACCAAAACACACTTTTTACCCGTATGCCGTCGGTCACATTATCATCAGAATCACATAACGTCTTTACGGTATGGGAAGGGTTTATCAATGTCTGTTGTTAATAATAATAATAATAATAATAATAATAATAATCAGGGATGTCACTAGGATTGAAAGACAGGGGGGGGCTTAGCCCCGAGGCTATGCAAAACTTTCCCTTGCAAAATCTTACTTCCAAACTCTAAAGTTAGCTTTTAGATACATCAAAGCTGCATGGGGGGGGTTACTTAGGCCAGACTGTGCTCCTGCTGAGGTCTTCTTTAGGCTAAGACTTAACCGCTATCTGTCTGCCCATGTAAATGTGTGGTAAAGTAATACCATACCTAATCCCTCTCTTTATTAGATAAGTTGCAGGTTAAAATAAGACTATTTAATTACTAGGGGTGTAACAATACACATATTCGTATTGAACCGTTCGGTACGAGGCTTTCGGTTAGGTGCCCATTACAAACCAAACGATTTGTTGGACTAATCCTATTTCATTTAAAAAAAATATAATATAATGTTCTCAGTGCCGCTGCACTCAACAAGGCAGCCCAAATGACGAAACAGGCAACATGCTGTCTGCCCTTCCCACTCCTAAAGAAAAACACACTACTCCAGTCAGGCATGATACGCTGAACTAGCTCCTTGCAATATGGTTGACAAGGATTTAAAGTATGTCTGAATTTAATAACCTGATGGCCAGATGAATCAGAGTTCTAGTATGTATGTATGTATGTATCTATGTATGCTCATATATAGCTTAGTCTACATTTAGGCAACATCTACATACTTATTTAATTTATTACAGCAAAGGAATGCAGAAAGTTAAGTTGGTCAGAATCAAGCATATATAATAAATATCATGAAATAATTTAGTTTAGGCTATGCCTTGGTCTCTCTCTCTCTCTCTCTCTCTCTCTCTCTCTCTCTCTCTCTCTCTCTCTCTCTCTCTCTCTCTCTCTCTCTCTCTCTCCTTCCTGTCATTTACATGAAGCCTACACAGGCCATGCCACCACTGCTACGGCCGACCTTCAACTGCACTGACATAAACCTCCACAGCATAATAGGAAAATACTTTTAATGAAAAGATTGCTTTGACATTGTTCTACCGTTCACCCTGCAGTAACACAGCTTTGGTATTCGGGAAAGGCTTTCATAATAAACTTCGTAGGCATATAAATTAAGTCAGCTTCGGATACCTTACTAGGCGAGCTATTTCTTGTATTTCACTTGTTTACACTAGCTAGACTATTGTTTTCTATAGCCAACTAAACTATTCCTTTATCTTTACCTCAAGTAAAGTAGCTGAAGTGAAGCAAGTAAAAGTCATTAACAACAACTTACAATGTCACTCTGCATCACTCACTGTGTGTGCGGTAGCAAGTCCAGACCAAAGATTAACGACGAGACAAGATAACTCCTGCAGCTCCTTGCAACACAGCGGTCTGCAACATTCTGAAAGCTGCCAGTTTAAACCAACGAGAAGAGACAAGACGGTGTATCATCTTCATAGCCATTGACTCTTTGTACTTCTAACTTTCGACTTTCCGGCTTTTTTGTAGCTGGATATATTATTTGTTGTTTCTAATTATGAATTTGGATAACGTTAATGATAGTGAGATACTTGCTATAGTTGCATTTCGAGTGATAAATCGGCGAAAACAGCATTTTATTTCTCTGATTTACTGCTGTGTTTTAATGCTGCCTGGCGCTCTCTCTCTTCACCTCGCTTGTCCACATACCATTACCGTGCAAGTGGCCGGTAACTTATGAGCTCATAAGGAGCAAGGTTACCTCCCCTTTCTCTGCTTTGCCCGCCCAGAGAATTTGGCCCACCCATGAGAGAGGCATCATGGCTTTCAAACGAGCAAAGCGGCAGTTGGTCAAGGCCACACCCCCACTCTCCACCTTGCCCCCCCCTCTCTACTCCTCAATAGCTACAGACACAGAAATGGCACATCCTAAGGAAAGCTCATTGTGGGACTGGCTCTAGTGGCTGTAATGCTGCACCAAGGCTGAATTTCGGGAAAGAGACTTCAGATACAGTATTAGGGGACAACTAAGGCCTGTATAAAAGAGACTTCAGATACAGTATTAGGGGACCACTAAGGCCTGTATAAAAGAGACTTCAGATACAGTATTAGGGGACCACTAAGGCCTATATAAAAGAGACTTCAGATACAGTATTAGGGGACCACTAAGGCCTGTATAAAAGAGACTTCAGATACAGTATTAGGGGACCACTAAGGCCTGTATAAAAGAGACTTCAGATACAGTATTAGGGGACCACTAAGGCCTATATAAAAGAGACTTCAGATACAGTATTAGGGGACCACTAAGGCATATATAAAAGAGACTTCAGATACAGTATTAGGGGACCACTAAGGCCTATATAAAAGAGACTTCAGATACAGTATTAGGGGACCACTAAGGTCTATATAAAAGCATCTAAAGAGCACCATGTCATGGGACCTTTAAAACCTTTTGTGTGCCCTGTTCGCCAGGTGTGTACCGGTGTTGTATACGGAAGTCAGGACAGGACTTCAATCGGTCACCTGAAAGCAGAGACACTGTCTTCCCCCTACTGGCGTGGGGGTGTTGGATTTGTACACTGAACTGAGCCACTTTAGAAGTAAAATGTGAAATGAAAGAAGTGAATTTTCTTAGTTGTGAAAATCGTTCTATTGTTAGATTCTTGTTTTAAGTATTTTCACCTAATACAGTTAAAAAAAATAAAAATAAATCAAGCACAAAAGTATTGTATTTGACAAAATTGTTATCAGCCTAAAAATAAATATATTCTCTTACTATGTTGTTTATCTTACTTATATTTTATAAGACCAATCATTTTTGAGTGAATCTAAATCAAGTGACTGGAAACCTTTTTATATGCTACTTCAAAAACTTAAATGGAGCTGGTATAAATAAACATTTCAAAACCGCAGTCGGAACAACCAAAAAACAACCAAAAACAACCAAATGGGAACGTTGTGTGGAGGTACAGTGCAACCACAGGAGAACGTTTCAGTTGGTTGTTTCCCTTAATGTTTAGGGAACGTTATAACCCTGAGGGAATGTTCCCTAAATGTTAGTTTTTGGTTTGGTTCAAACTAACCTTTAGGGAACCAGAAACTAACGTTCCCCAACGTTCCCTAAACGTCCTGTGTTAGTGGGGTACACTGTAGAGTCATCTGACGATGGTATCCAATATGGCGCCCATGATTTGAGTTGGCCAAACTCTCTCTATATATCTCTCTATAAGCTGTGTACAGCCGTATATATATATATATATATATATATATATATATATATATATATATATATATATATATATATATATATATATATATATATCCTTAAAGTGATATGTGTGTGTATATATATATATATATATATATATATATATATATATATATATATATATATATATATATATATATATATATATACACGGCTCTGCCCCAATCCAAATCTATGACATTCCCCTTCCATAAACCAGATGCCCTCTGCCATCAACTCCCATTAACACTAGAGGGTGCCGTGCCACAGGGAAGAAATGGACAGAAAGTTGAGGAGACCAGAGTTTCAATTGTTTTTTTTTCTAGTGTCCTTCAGGGTTAGGTTAATTTTATACGATTAGTTTATTGATCGAGTAGCTGACCGACAGAATCAGCAACTATATTCATAATCATAACCCTAACATTTAATATTTTTTTATGCAGAAATGTCAAATTTGTATTTGTTGGTTGCAGCTTCTCAGATGATGATTTCATATTTTTCTTATATATAATAATGAACTGAATATCTTTGGGTTTTAGACTCTTGGTTGAGTAAAAATTGGAATATATCTTGGGCTGTGGATAATTATTATGGACATTGTTTAATATTTTTCACTATTTCACTATTTGTAAAGAATATAGCTAAATCTATAGATTAATTAACTATAATGAGCCCTAGTTGATATATTAGATTTTAATACATAAGAAATAAATGTTATATTCTGGTCAAAGAAATTTATGTTGAAATTCTGACATTATCTTTATTTTATATATAAATACAGCCATGCATTGAAGCTTTTCTTACGCTCACTATGCCTAAAACAACTCGTTCACTACAGAGTTCTGGTGCCAGATAATGATCTAAGTAATCACTCCACCAGTGAATTACTTTTTGCAAGGAAATTTTAAGACCGAATATTTACAAAAAACACAAACAACATAACTCTAAACCTATTATCTCCCACCTGACAGAATGAGCTGCCCTACTTTAAACTACATGGTGGGAGGTGGGCCATTCTGATAGAATATTAACATACTTGTCAGCACTTTTCTTTTAGAAAATATATTTTAAGATGTAGCTCTCACAACCCTGAGGTGTCCCAAATATTGCCAGCTGGGTAAACATTCATCTCCTCAAAAGAAATAAGGGACGTGGTTAAAGGGTAAAAAGCAAAGGACGATTAATCTGGTTTTAGCACATCCAGTCTTACTTCCATAGTCTTTTCTGTGCCTGTGTAGTCGCTGGAGCTTGGGGTTTGGCTTGTGACACACAGGTGTTCTGCTTTACGGACAGCCAGAAAACCTTTTCCGAGGGTGGTGGCAACAGACTGCCACCTGAAAAACATTTATCAGAAACATTCATCCACACTGACAGAATGATATCTTAGAAATGATCCCCGCCTGTGGCTAACCCCCAGTGGGAAGTGGACATTGTAATGCCATTTGCTGTGGCAAAGTATCTCAATTTAGAATTTTAGTTCAGGGGATAGGTTTCCTGGCCTATACTAGCAGAGTAACTGCCTGTAGAATAGTGTAGATTGAATATCTAAGGAAGGTGGTAGTTGCAGACTCTTGACGTCTGGGTGCTTCAGAAAGCGCTTATTGAGTTTGACTGTTTTCCTGCTAAACTATGTCACTATGCTAAATTGAATAACTGAGAAATATGGCGATGTACACTAAAGACATAAAGTATGAGATCATTTCAAATGGATAATAAGTAAAAGAAAAAAGTAATAAAATGAATAAGCTAATTTAATGAAAAATTATTCTCCAATCACATCACATTGCGATTCATATGAAATGTTACATAAATATCAACCATGAAGGTTAAACACATGGTGCAAAACAACGCTAGTGAGAGAAAAGCTGTGTACAAAAGACATTGAATTGCTCTCAGTCTCCTTGCGCCCCTTCTATTTACCCAGAGAATTCCCGCAGATTTTTGTAACTGTTGTTTATATTCACCCAAAGGCCAATGAAAATACTGCCTTAGAATTAATCTATAGCACTGTCCAGAAACTACAGGCACATGAGTCCACAGTGACACTGAGCCTAAACTACACCAAGGTACAAGGTACATTGAGGTTTTGTGTCAGTAAAAATGGTGTAATGTGAAAGTAAACCTGTAATGTATACAGTGGTGGAAGAAGTATTCAGATCCTTTATTTAAGTAAAAGTACAAATACGAAACTGTAAAAATACTCTTTTACAAGTAAAAATCCTGCGTTGAAAATGTTACTTAAGTAAAAGTATGTAAGAATCATCAGGAATATGTAGTTAAGTATTAAAAGTAAACGTACTTGATGCAGAACAATCCTCCCATTGTAGAAAGTGTAAAGGATCCAACCAGTTGTGTGTTTAATGGTCTCATCAGCTGGACTTGTAGGCCGTTATATTGTTAGCTAATTTACTTTAGAATAAAACGTGTTTTGTGTGCAGAAATCTTAATGTGTAAATTAACTAGTAACTAAAGCTGTAACAGATGAATGTAGTGGTGTAAAAAGTACAATATTTCTCTCTGAAATGTAGCGGAGTAGAAGTAGAAAGTGGCATGAAAAGAGAAGACTCAAGTAAAGTGCAAGTACCTCAAATTTGTACTTAAATACAGTACTTGAGTTACATTCCACCACTGAATTTGTACAATGAACATTAAGGGACAAATGGCGGTAAGGAGATTTCTCACGCTCTTGAGATAAAACTATTAGTGTGAGACACCAAGTGTGATTGCTCTCAACCTATTTTGTTTTAGGTGCATATTGTTCACCAAAAACAAATCAAACACTACTTCATAATAATTGATATCAACACTAGACTGGAGATACTTTGACTAATGCTCCACTAAAAAGCTTTAATTTCCCCTTGGTGCATGCCTTAGGTTGTTATTCTAAATGCTGCGCAGAGCTGCAGTCTTCAGATGTTCAGAATCCCCAGAGGATCTGTGTCTAAATAAGCTCAGCTTGCGATCATGTTCACCGCTGGAGCAGCAAAAAGCATTATCTTACTGTATCCACAGTACATTCCCCTTTTCTCAGACTGGAAAGGTTATTTCAGTTATTAAATAAACTGATCTGAAATTTCAGATCAGATCAAATCAAACAGATTTCAAGCTGAGCCAACGACTGGGTGGTCACCTTTCTGCCAGCAGGGACTGGCTGTACTTTCCCACAGTTGCTGTCTCATGTGTAAACCAAATTAACTTACAGTAAATGTAACACTAGGATGAACACATGGATTTTTTTTTACATGTTTGCACACTTAGATGATTTACAAGGTAATAAATCTAAGCTCAACATATGAACATGTCTGACTGATAGAGCTCATGATGTTGATGGTTTGATTTATTTTCTGGCCACCTGGGGGCAGCATAAACAACCTGTTAACTCAACACAGAGTATTAGCACCTTTTGAGTTGATGTAACAAACTTGTTAGCAGACAATTGCTGATTTACACATCTTGCAGTTACGGAGAAATGTCAACCATTCATTTCATTTGGAGTCGCGGTTGTGTCCACCTGGTGAATCTTTAAAGGTGCAATATGGAATATATTTACTGTATTAAATCCAAAAACGACCACAATATGTCATCAGATATTAAGGTAAAACGGGGGAGCTAGGTGCCGATCAGCTCCCCTTAATACAACCCAGTCTCACGTCAGTTCATGAAATGGTCACGTTATTTAATCTATTGATTCGTGTACACAGACACGTTTCTCTCGTTTTTTTTCGTGGTGGTCAGCACGTTTTTTTTTAATTAATGTATTTCAATGGGAACTATCTTTCGTCATCACAGCACGACTACAGTAGAGAGTAGTATGAAATGCCGAAAATCTGCGTAGGGAGGTTGGTTGGGGTGGTGGATGAGTCAAACAACACAGGACTTTCACCCCGGAGACCAGGGATCGTGTCCCGCTTGTGTGATGCTTGCTTTCCCTGTTCTTCTTTTCCTAAACACAACAGTACTGTGGTTGTCCCGCTATAGCGAGTGGATTATGGCGAGTGGATAGTGTCTCCCCGTTGTTCTTTTCCTAAACCCAACCTCCGATAGATGCTTCACATTACGTGCTGACCACCACGAAAAAAAACGAGATAAACGTGTCCGTGTACATAAATCAATAGATTAAAAATGACGTGACCATTTCACAAACTGCTGTGAGACTGTGACATGGGCTCCCCTGAAAACGTGATTTGTGAAATTTTGGGGGGGTCTCTAAAAATATTGACAATGTGTCATTTTGACATGCAATTTCAGTTTTGTGTAATGTGATCATCGTGGATTATTATGTGTGAAATTGTTAAAATATCATTCATTCATTCATGCATGACAGCGATTTAAACCTAATTCACTTCAATAACGATAACTATATATGCTATTCTTGTCATAAGTATCAAGGCGTGGTGCCGCTGCGGTGCAAATTCAACTCATGTTTAGTACATGTTAACTAAAGATTCATAGAAAAAATATAAACGTTGGAGGCCATTAATCGGAGCGCAAAGTCCTTGAAATCCATTCTGCAGTTAGCCTCATATAGGCATGGCAAAAAGAAAACAAGGCAGTTTAATTCATTTTGGTTTTACTAAGAAATTGTGTAGCGATGACATTGATAGCACGACCGATTCACCTTATGCCGGGGGGCAACACAAGAAGAAGCTGAAGAAATAATGTCCTCTCTGGCTGAAGATGGGGGTGGTAACAGCTCATCAGAGACCGGTCACCATCCTAACCCCTCTTGCTCCTCTCTCCCGTTAAACTGGAACAGCTAGCAGTGGAGAGGCTGGAAGAGCCGATATACATGGCTGTTTGTTAAGGATGGAAGCTTGGGGTGCGTTGCTTAGGCCTAATTGAACGGAGGAATTATGGTATTCTTCTGTAGCCTGAGTAACTTTAACCGTTGTTCATGTGAAATCTCAAAGACAGCCTGATGCTTTCTTTATAGACTATTTGTGGCTGGCTGTTTGCTGTTTGACCTATCAGTTCCTGTTGATAAAGTATAACCTGTATAGTGCATACACTTGTAGCTGTTATGTATCTTTATAAGTCATTGTGAGTCTTGTAAGTGAAAAGATGTTTGAGATCATGAAACCCTGTTCTTAAAGGGATATTTCACCACTGGAAAGCTGAATATATCTTTAAATTGGGTCATTTACGAAGTATAAATGTGAAAAAAAAAATGAAATTGGTGCCTTCTAGGCCGAGAAAAGCCAGAAAATGTGTTTTTGGCTCATGTGGATGAAATGTGGATGAAATCCCAGAATGCACTTGCTTTGCTGCTCTGAGTACACTCCCAAGCCACGCCTACTGTTTACAGACAGACAGATAGTGAGACGGTCAACTCAATTCAACTGTGTTTTATTGTCTTTCAACCATATAGCTACACGAAACAACGTTTGACCGTGGCTCAAGTGGTTACACAATTCAAATATATAAAAACGACATACAAAACACATTATATGCTCCGTAAAGTTCAGCTAACACATACTGTACTAGCATTAGCGCTTGGTAGGCTGGAAAACATATTGGAGACGAGACAGAAGGTCTCATATTTCAGACACTGCAAAGTTATACATTGTTTGTCGGGCTATTCCGTTATTAAATTCACTTCTGATACCTTTTTAAGCGAGAAATCAACTATATCAAGCTCAAATATGGGCCGTTTTACGAAAATGTATGGCTAATTGCAAATTTGGTAAGACGTGTCGGACTTTAGGAGCTCCACACAGTCTGACGAGAAAGCGGCAACCTCCATACCCAGTGAAAGTCACCGTTTCTCGTGACAGGAGGTTGGTGCTCCACGAAGGTCGGGGCTCCACAGAGCTCCGGAGCTGCAAGCTAGGCTACACTTTTGGCATAACTCGTAAATTTACAGTTTGAATTTCGTCACGCCACTTACATAACATATACCCCAATGTCTTATAAAGCTAACAATGGTGTTCGATTTAAATTTAATTACTTTTTGTGAACATTAGGAGTTTTGTTAGCTGCGACTGTCCCTTCAAGCCTATGTGTACAGATAACAGCTAGTTAGCTTCATTTTCGGCATAACTTTCGTATATTTACAGTTTGAATTTCGTCACGCCACTTACATAATATATACCCTAAGGTCTTATAAAGCTAACAATGGTGTTCGATTTCAATTTAATGACTTTTTGTGAACATTTGGGGTTTCGTTAGCTGCGACTGTCCCTCCAATGGACACACATGATATGCTCCGTAAAGTTCAGCAAACACATAGCTAGCTACTAGCATTAGCGCTTGGTAGACTGTATCACAGAGTATACAAATTTGCGTGTAATGTAGAATGTTAACTGTTAAATACCGACCAAACTCCACCAGCAGTTAGCAGTTAGTTGGATACATGCACCTCCATTTCTGCACCAGGCAGTCTGTGTTAACACAGCTCACCTCCACTAGCTAGTCTTACCTGGCGACAGAGCTAGTAGAGTAGCTAGACTGGTAGCTGGATAGTCCGATACAGCAATTGTTTCCACAACAACAAAAACACAGCAGACTTGCGTTGAGAGTTTCATTGAAGTTGGATGTAGTCCAGTTTGTTGTCTAATGAGCAGACACTTGCGAGCAGGACTGATGGAACAGGTGACCGACTAGCGTTCAACGTTCCCCGCTGATGATGTCCCTTCTTCCAATGACGCAAAAATCGTCGTTTTACGTCATCGGAAGATTTTTTTGCAGACCCACAATACAGAGATCTCTGGTCTCAGGGGAACATGATGGAGGGAAGCACAGTCATTCAAAAATACTACAGTGTTTCTGCTGATACAAAGCTTAATGCTAAATCGGTGAAGTATCCCTTTAACCAGGTACCATCCCCTCCAAATAACACAGGGAACAAAAAAGGAGTCTTCTCTAAAAAGCTTTCCGGTTACATTAGCTATTTTGTTCCTGGTTATCCACTCCATGCTAAATCGGATTATTTTTTACCAGCGGTTTGGTTTATAACAATATCCTGTGGCTGGAGGGCACCGAGCTGTTTCATTTCAAGTTTTTCTTCAAAACGCAGACTTTTTGGTGTAGAAGATCATCCACATATCTCATGGTGCCGCAGTTACTGTCATATTTAAAAGAAAGACACTTCTGCCAACAATTTTGCAAACAGCCAATCAAATTGCAGCAGGGCAGGAGGTAATCAGTTTTGGTCATCATTGTTTTCCCACACTCAAGGCACTTAACACTTTAATAGCTAGCATGGAGCTAGCATGGAGCTAGTCTCACAGCGGCCCATGGAGCCAATTAGAATACCATTTTAAAATGATTATATCCAGCCACTATAAATTGTAGAATAATGATTAATAACAGCAGCAACCCAAGAATGTCATGCCATGCAATAATTCAGAATTATATTACTTTCTAAATAAGGCTATTCAGTACACTAAAACCACGCTTTTTTTTTTGCTGTTGCCAGCAGTGGAGCTTACTCCTACTATATAGGCTACTGTACAATTATATAATAATAATAATCAATGTATTTACATAGCTCATCATGTAGCATTACTATTGATGAGGTAACTGCATTATTTTCACTTTGCAAGAGTAATTTTGTCCCTGTAAACTGTGATTGCATCAGTATGGTGCACTGAGCTCACAGGAAAGTGTCAGACACTGACTTTTAATTCAACTCATCCAGGAGGCACTGTTCTGCAGCTGACCTAGGTCTAACTGAAAGGAGGAGCATTACCCAGCGGGAATCAATACAACACATATTTCTTCAAGCGTCACCTTTCTGTTTCAATGTGTGCTGTTAGTCGACTCCACATGAGCTCCACATCTTTCCAGCAGAATTATCAGCCTCATTTGTTTGTTTTTTTGAGCACAGTGACTTTAATTCATGGGAAACCTTCCCCCCCCTCTCCCTCCCCCTCCTCCTCCTTTAAGAATTGGTCGAATGTTGCCTCTGGTGATTTTACATCATTTCTCTCCGCCTTCCAACAATCCGATTTCAGTGCCTTGAGTAGGCTGGATCTCCGCCTCTCCTGTAAGACCAGCCATGTGACAAAACACTCGGCGGATTAGAAACCCAACCTGACAAGAGGTTTTTTTCTTCAGGAACAGTCACTTGTTCACAGATGCAGAGGAATTTGCTGTGCATCTCTGGTTTGAGTGAGAATTTGTCAAACAATAATTCACATATAAGCTCTGGTATGATTAGACACATATCTAAAAAACAATTCATGCATGAAACATGTTTCTTGACGATATAAAATGCAGCAACTGCAGCTGCTGATACATTAGACTACTGATACATTTATTGATTGAATGAAGGTTTTTATTACAGTTTTTCTCAATCGCTTTGGCACAATCGTAGAACTATATGACTATTTATATGAACATTAGGTCAGTTGTTCACATGACTATAGTCATTTGTCATTGCTTTGGCAGAAAATGCATCGGGTAAGCCTTGCAGATCAAATAGTTTGCATTCATTTGCTATTAAATCATATTATTGTCAAATGCAATTATACACGTGTTCATTATGTAAATCCCTCCATGCAAAATAGAGCAACCAACAATCACAACAACCTGTCATACATATATTAGATCAACCCGTTCTCAGTATTAAGAGTGACAACGGTAGCGAGTAGTATGAAAGCCCGAAAATCTGCATAGGGAGGTTGGTTGGGGGGGTGGATGGGTCAAACAACACAGGACTTTCACCCCGGAGACGGGGTTCGTGTCCCGCGTGTCACGTTTCCTAAACCCAACTGTCCCGTTCTTCTTTACCTAAACCCAACTGTCCCGTTCTTCTTTACCTAAACCCAACTGTCCCGTTCTTCTTTACCTAAACCCAACTGTCCCGTTCTTCTTTACCTAAACCCAACATCTCCCGTTCTTCTTTACCTAAACCCAGCTGTCCCGTTCTTCTTTACCTAAACCCAACTGTCCCGTTCTTTACCTAAACCCAACTGTCCCGTTGTGCTTCATGCCAAAAGTTTTCCCTTATTGCATTGCAAGGGAGGAAATCAGGTGTGGTGTCAATAACATGTTGTGGCCAGACAGAGAGGAGAGATCGGATGACCCTTGAGGTTGATACATTTGCCGCATATTTTCTCTTTTCTTGCACATCTTGTTCAACAGTTCCTGATCATTTTGCTGTTGTATATCTTTTTTTTTTTGTACAAGCTTCCTTTGTGTATTTGTGGATGGTTGGTGTGTACATACAATGAGCAAGTATAGAGTGTACCATGGTTGACATCAATACTATACAGCAGCCTAAATATACAATGTTAGCAACTGGATGATATTACAAAGTGGGTAACTAACTATCACACTTTCAGAGTCCACTGTCATTTGACAAGATGCCTTTGCATTTTGACTGTCTTGGTCTAAGCAATGATAAAGGAACCTTTTGTTTTGATGACAATGATTTATTCAATATTCATTGATGGATTTATTTACTTTTATTTAGTAATCACCTTTTGCAGGTCACATAGAGTGGTGTGCTGAATGTACCACGTGGTGTGAGGATTATACTTATTTTGACAATTCTAAGTTTGTTTCAGTAAATGTGCCAAAGCAATTGAGAAAAACTGTATTGTGTCATGCACACTATAGCACCACACATTTACAATTGTTCCAGATTCCATGTGTGTGTGTGTATATATATATCCTCTTGAATATTTTTAAATTCAGCACCAGTAGAGTAAAAATACCAGCTTTCAATTGTATAACTAAGATTTTGGATAAGTGACATGTAACACATCCAGGTTCACAGTTATTACTTTTCTCCCCATTATAGGGACAAAACAATCATAACTGGCGGTAGATTAGCCTATTTGAATATTTGTTAACCAATACGATACATTATACAGACACAATTGCTTAAGGATTATAATAGTTTGTCACGCTGTAACATGATGAAATCCAATAAACAAATTTAAATGCGATATCACCAAGAGGCCATTTGAAGCACTAATGTTGGCCTTATTCGGCTGAACTGCTGACACGGCGACTCAGTCAATAGATGCTTCCATTATTTTATGAAGCTTTTGTCTTAATCCGACCACAGCGTTGGCTCTTGTGGGCTGCTAAGGTCCTTCAGTCAGTATGGTTTGCGTGCGACAGCGCCAACCTTTCTGCACATTCCACAATGAAAGAGTTGTGTCCCGACATTGTGATTTAGGTCATCACCAATTCAGTGGCTGTTTTGTGGCATTTGAAAGATGTCCAATCTCCTGGGTTGGCACAATCACCCCATGCCTGTTACCATGGAAAGCGTGGGTAAGAACCTCCTCCATGCGTGTTCCCAAAGTAAATCTCCACTTTCTGGGGGGTTGAGCTGAGGGGGGTGGAAGGTAACTAGCGGTCATCTCTCTGGGCAGTGAAAGGTGCTGGAGGTTCATGCTACACACACACACACACACACACACACACACACACACACACACACACACACACACACACACACACACACACACACACACACACACACACAAATTAACCCTCTCCTGTCTTTATGCACGTTCTTATTCAGTAAGGTAACAATGGTGGGTAATAAGCTTAGAGTGTATCAGCGCTCTGCGGCTGTGTAATAGATACAAAATGCTCTACCAAGGCTGGAAATCTAAGAGGTTAATTCGGCTGACTCCTCCCAGCGTCATTTATCGTATTAATAATCACACCACTGAGCTTCGCCTTAAAAGTGGGAGGGCTGGTCGAGAGCGCCGGAAAACCGCGAGGAGCTGTCTCCGTTACGCGTGGTGCTGAAAGTGCCTGCAGCATCATGTGGTCGGTCTTCTTTGTCTTTCTGTCTTATCTGGACAAAAACGTCGTCAAGGGCGACTTCCTGAGCCGCGCTTTGGACGCGGAGAAGGAGAGCAAAGAAATGTTATCAATGCTCAACGGCACCTTTTGCGCAAAAATGTCAACCGTGAGGGAAAGCTTCCTTTACCAGGTGTCAGACGGAGCCGAGGTGGTGCGCTCCGTCGTCAGCCCCACCGGGAAGCTCGTGAACTGCTCTGTCATAGTGAACCAGAAGCAGGTGAAGTCGTTCATGCATGAGTGCAGGTTGGAGCAAAAAGAACAGAGAGGGCGCCAGTTGGAGACGCGTTTTGCGCGCAAGGATGAAGCCAAACGTATGTGCCGGGAGCTTAAAGAGAGCTCGGAGCGCAGTGGCAGGATGGAAGGGGATGCCAGTGATGACTCGGTGCTGCAGGACAAGGTTTTAAAAAGATCCAAGAGAGGCTTCACTTATCCTGGGACCCTATGGTGTGGAGCTGGAAACATGGCTGATCACTATGACCAGCTGGGTGAGTTATATTACTTCAATATATTTAAGGAAATGAATGCATTGTCAGTGTGTTCTAATAAGACTGACCTGTTTGTTGCAGGAGAATTTGCAGAGACCGACAGCTGCTGCCGTATCCATGACCACTGCCCTCATGTCATCCACGCCTTCTCCTCCAATTACGGACACACTAATTTCAAGTGGCACTCGATCTGTCATTGTGACTGTGATAATGCGTGAGTAAAACAAAGTCTCACCTTTTATGCGATTAAAAAAATGGTTTCTGCTTGGATTTACCTCAATTCACTGTCAATTGGACTATTGTTAAGTTTTTAAACGCATGTCCAACCACAGCAATACAAAGATATGAAAATGAAGAATGTGACATCATGTGGCACAGTGAAAACAGTGTGGGGGGGGGGGGGGGGGGTTCTTAGGGGTTTTAAAAGCACAATCAACATTAAAAATTGTATCAGAGTGAATTACAGATATCAAAACTTGTGATAATCAATAGAGCGAACTTCATATATTATGTTTAATAAACAGCTAAATGTTTCTTTCTGGAACTCTAAAAATAATTAGGTAACATTCTGCATTGACTATCAACTTAAGAAATGTAACAAGCAACACATTATAGGCAACTTTTAAAATGCATTAATCATTAAATACTCATAAGTCATTTTGACAAATGGTAGTGGTCACATTTTCTTAAAAGTTCACACTTTATTTCAATAATGATACAGCCATGAGTTTTCAAGATCTTACTGTAAAAGTTAATAGACAATAACTGCAGGTATCTTCAGCTTTTGACAAACATAAAGGCCAGTGTGTATCAGAAGGGCCAAGTGATACATGTGTTGCCATTTGTTAGACCAAATGACAATAATATCATAACAATACTGCAATAATGATCATCTGATTAGGATGCCTGACACCTAAACATTTAATTTATTGGTTGATGCAAAATTCTGGATAACTTTAAACTAAATTATGGAACAGCTTGATGGATACCTTTGCAAATGCATTATATCCCAGGAACATCTGCTGGAGTGGAATCGAAGCAACAAGTCAAACTCAGCATCCTTTTGCAGTTACTCTACTCTCATAGGTCAAACTGTGTTGCCATCTCCTGAAAGAGACCGCTAGAAAATTAGACTGAATTTTTGTTCTCTCTACAGGTTGAAAAGTTGCCTAAGGAAAGTCAACGACACATCTTCCAGGGTAGTTGGTCAGGCGTTCTTCAACGTGATTGGTGTGCCTTGCTTTGAGTTTGCTTATGAAGAACAGTGTGCAGAGCGGCACTGGTATGGCCTGTAAGTATCAGTGTACTCTGGTGGTAAACTTATAAGCAGATTTTCAACATACTGAGCTGTACTACTTTCTGAAATCACCACACACAATCCTCCCCTTCGATCTCTGTCTCGTAGGTGTAAACGATTTGAGAAGGTTCGCATTGCTGTGCTACAAGAGGCGGTCCCTTACGACTTTGGCGGCATTGAAGTCATCGACAAGCTGCCGGTCGGTTCTCCCAAGAAGGAAGATTCCAAGAAGAGCAAAGAAGAAGAGAAACCAGAGAGTACAACAGAGTCTACAATGTCAGGCCCGGAAGAGCCTTCACTCAGAAAGGTTGTCACCGCCGCCGAGGACTTCATCAAGGTCCTCGCTACCGTCTCCACCTCTCAAAGCTCCACCAGCGACTCCGAGAAAGGCGAGACGCAAAGCTCAGAAAAGAAGAAGAGGAAGAATAAAGGGAAGAAGAAGAAAACCAGCAAAAAACAAAAAGGAAAAGGAAAGGGGAGAAAGAGAAAGCAGAAAGCAGAGGAAGTAGCTGCTGTGTCGCCCTCTGGCAGCAGAGCAGAAGAAGTCATCGGTAACTTTATCAACGAGTCACACAAACACAACCAGTCGAGTAGAAACACAAACAGAGTCGATGACACTGAATATATGCTTGGAGCAAAAGAAGAGCCCTTTAATGAGGTCATGAAAGATGAACCAGTGATGGAAAAGGAGACCGTTTCCATTACGTCACCTACGACAGTCCAAAAGAAACTGGCAGAGTCCACGGAAGAAATCGTTCTTTCTACGCCAACAACCACGACAACTGTTAGAACTAGAAGGCTAAGAAAGTGGAGGAGAAAGAAGAGCAAGAAAATCCCTCTTCCTTCCTCTGAAGAGCTTGTAACGAACACAGCAGACAACTTAAGGGCCCTTTTTGTCACCACTATCATTACCATTAGCCCAACGACACAGCCCGAGCAACAAAGCTTTGCTGTCACCACTGCCAGTACCCCCATTGTAATCCCAAAAGTCAAAAGGAACAGGTCAAAGGAGAGAGGGGACAGAGAGGGGAGGAAAAATAGGAGGAACATCAGCTGGGCTTCTTCCATTGTGGCTGCTGCCCATGAAAATTCAGCCGCGGACAATCTGAGAGTGATCCCTCTCACCGGGGCTCCCACCATACTGTTGGCGCCCGCCACAGAGCGGCAGGTTTCCCACAGGATGGATGTTTACGGGAAGAAGACAGCCATCCATGTTACAGCTCTGAACTCCTCCTTTAGTGTTTTGAAAAAGCAAGACTCAAAAGGACTAAGGAGCAGAATGAGAAAAACAGTTCTGCCTCTTTTGAGTGAAAATCCCCTTTTTCATAACAGCTCTGAAAATGTGCTTCCTACACTTCCAACTCCAGACACAAGTTATGCACTGAACAGCCCCGCAATCACTTCTGCAGAAGTAACAGAAACTCACAGTGAGTGGAGGCTTTTTACTACTATCACAGCAGCCCCTTCTGTCGTTACAAAACGACAAAGGCAGCAGAGAAAACCAAGAAAGAAAGCAATGCCTGCTGCTCTCAGAGATGGAGTTTCTATCCCTGAACAAACACCAATGACTTTCACAACCGCGCCATCCAAAGTCGCCACCACTGAAGAAATCAATCTAGACAGATCTGAAAAGCCCTGCATGACCACCTCAGCAATTCCAGTCATGAGTCCAATTCAGTTATCTATTGAGAGAGCAAAAGCGCAATTCAGCAGGAAGAAGAAGAGGAGGAAAGCATCACTGTCTGTTAGACAACAATGAGCAACAGGATAGGCTGACCAAAACTTAGCTGGCTAGGCTAGCTCCTTTCGATCAGATAAACTTCTACATCAAAACAAGTTTCACAGTATAATCTTTTCTGGTTCAGCATTTAAATCACAGAAATGGCCAGAAATCATGTTTGATTGTAATGTGAGAATCATGTTTTTCTAATACGGTTTTCTGCATGCCCATAATAAAATTTCTGAATGATTATATGAATGTATCTGACGATGCCTCTGTTCATATCTCGTGATAAAATGAACAAAAGTAACATGTTTGTCATTTTGGTAAATATGCTAATTGTTTTCCAGCTGAGAGTTAGATGAGAAGATTGATACAACATTTGTGATATGCTAAATAACATGGACAACTCAAACCGTTTTAGTCGATTAAAAGTAATTTCATTTAAAAAAACTATAACTTTGTCTTTTTAGTCAACCTGATTTCACATACGGTTTTATCTGATATATCTCATCATTATCTGATGAAAAACACAGGTGCCTACTAACACTTTACCTGTTTAACTGACTTTAGCTGTTTAGATAACTGACACTCAACTCTCTTACTGTAATTACAGACATGTGAACTAACCACAGAGCACATTATGGCATTATCCTTTTTGGATAAAAGGTGCCGGAGCAGTCCTGTATTGTGAAAGTCCACTTTAACCTCTGGTTGAATCATTAGGAGTGCTTGTTTGTCCAGGTTTACTTTCGTACGACAGCGTGCTGTGTGTGACGTCTTTAGCCCATGTGGGTCAGTTGAGTTTCATTTTTCATTTTCAGTTTATTGATATTGACAATTACAAATTGCACCAAATTCACTGCACTTGTTACCCAGCAATACCTGCCATGCGTGAAGTAGCTCGCATCGGATGAACGATTCTTGAGATATTTAAATGACAGACAGGAAATACACACAGACAGAGATTCCTGCCTCTATAATATGATATTGAGCTATGGGGACATAGATACGCTAACCTTAAAAACAAGACATGTTTTTTACACTTTTGCACAAATTAAAACTATATCTGACGTGTAAATGAGTGACGGTCAGTAAATGCTGTTACTTTTAGACAGAGCCAGGCTGGCTGTTTCCACCCGTTTTCGCTCCCTCCCATTTTGTCTTTGTGCTAAGCTAACAGTCGCTAGCAGTAGCTATGTATTTACTGTACGCGATAATTCTTTTCTTATCATAGGGAAGGAATGATCCACCCTACTCTGCCTCTGAATGGCTTACCCTGGTATTCTTACCCTAATCCTAGCCAACCTCAGGCCTCATGCCTTAACCTATTTAACCAACAAAGGCAACGAGTTCGAGCCATCATCATCAGCCACAGAGGCAGAGTAGGGAGGGTCATGCTTTCACCATGATAGCAAACGCAAATTGCTTACTGTACAGACATTAGAGTGGTATCAATCTTTTCATGTGACTCTCGGCAAGAAAGTGAAGTACCCACAATGTTAAACAATCCCTTGAAACTTTGTAGATATCTTAAATGATATATATTCAGATAAAATATGACATTATAACGAGCAGAGAGAGCTAGCAATCTAGATAGATAAAATTCTAAATCATCTTTTAGAAATCATTTTGGTGCACATTTCCATGTTATCACAGCTGGAAATATTTAATCAAAAGGAAATAAATTGCAAATCTAAAACTCAGAGGCTTAACGCTAACCTTCTTAACCGGATTTTGTGAACATTTCATTCCATATTGCATGCACAGAAACCATAGCAAGAAAATTCTGCGAGTTTATACTGTGCTCTTTTGTTCAGAGGGGAATTTGACCTTATAGTTGCCCCCTTGTGTGATATAAGGCAGGGTCACATTCTCCACACAGATTATAGTTGCTCACCTTGCACTTTACTTTCACCTCTCAGTAGGGGTTGTAATACCCTGTGCAGAGGCTGAAATCCTTCCAGGTCAGCTGATTATCACATGCTTGCATAGGAAGAATTTATCTGGGTGAGTTTGAAAAGGGGGAGATGTCCAAATTAGATGTCCATCACATCTGATACATAAAAACTGAAATGCACAGTTGAGGAAAGACTTTCATACTGTACTGCACAGCATCAGATTATCTCGTGTGACTCTTGCAAACGGTGGGAAATGATGTAACAATGCAGACTTTCATGATCCAGCTAAGATTTTTTGGAAGACACCCAAGAATTTAAAGGAGCTTGGCATTTAGACACAATCATAAGCTGAAATGGCAGAGCAACTAAGTTGACACAGTTGGATCCGTTGTAAGACCATTTCTCACAGGGAGGGGAGAAAAAGTGGCAAGAATTTTCCATTTTACAGTATCTGCAGGTTTTGTGTTATGTGTTGGATTCATGTTTATGGTTATATTTAAGTTTATAAACCCAACATCTGCATAAAGATCAAAACTGTAGTTTAGAATTTTAAAACTCAAATTACTTTGATGCGCTGCAAAAATGCCCAATATAAAGACTATTATTAATATTTATGCCACAATGCTTACACACAACTTTAATTTACATAAGAAATGAAACATTAAAGAAATGTGTTTGTTTAGTCCGTACCAATCAGATTTATATGAGGACTAAGAATGATTAGCACACTTACAGGTCACACACAGACACACACACACACACACACACACACACACACACACACACACACGTTTCACTATCTTTGTGGGGACCCGTCATTGACATAATGCATTCCCTAGCCCCTTACCCTAACCTTAACCATCACAACTAAATGCCTAACCTTAACCCTCACCCTAACCATAACCTAATTCTAACCCTAATCCTAAAACCAAGTCTTAACCCTCAAACAGCCCTTTAACCTTGTGGGGTCCAGCATTTTGGCCCCACAAAGCTACCCGGACCCCACAAGTATACTGGACTCCCCGTTTTTGGACCCCACGAATACAGTTAAACAAGGACACACACACACACACACACACACACACACACACACACACACACACACACACACACACACACACACACGCTATGAAGCAACTTACTGTGACTGAGGTGAAGATGGGCTGAAACAGGAAGGGGTACAGCAGTGGGGTTTTGATGCACTGTGG
The DNA here is from genome assembly GCA_023566125.1 of Zingel zingel. Taxonomy (NCBI): domain Eukaryota; kingdom Metazoa; phylum Chordata; class Actinopteri; order Perciformes; family Percidae; genus Zingel; species Zingel zingel. Next base: position 9,932,262 of record CM042316.1, on the reverse strand, counting down.
TTGATATACAGTACGTGTAGCTAGGTGTCATACTGGGACCTGCAAGCACCTGGGCACAGAACAGAAAAAAACATGAGGTTAGAAAATGAAATCATCAAGCTCTACTGCAAAACTTGAACATTGCCTGAACCTATGTGAAATGTGCAGTTGATGCTTCCTCCACAGTGCACTGGTTGGATGCCCACTGGGCAGGGGTCGTGTTAAGGTTTTGACACCAGCCTGTTACTGCAGAGTTGGCTTTGAAATATCCGAGATGTGTTCGGAAGCATGCTCTGGTCAGGCAGAAAAAACACACCAAGGGATATATAATCCATAATATGGGTGATAATGAGAGGACATCACGCTCTGTGGCATCCTATTAGCTGAAGAATCCAATAATTAATTATATTTACCAACACAGAGAAGGGTTTATTGATTGAGAGAAACTAACCTGTAGAGCTTACATTGGCTGGTGTGGCACTGATGGATGAGGAAGAGGGATGTTGTGCTTCGGCTCCAAGTGATCCAATAAGACCGCTCATCAAGATGATCCTGCTTCTGCAATTCAACTAGGTTGTGTAGAACAGTGTCTCTATAGTAGTTCTAGTATCTATGTAGCACTACAAAGGGCTTCACAGTTACAAAAAAAAGACAATAAAAAGCATTTGAATAAATATTGAAATCAAAGACAAGCTACATTTTTTTAAAGAATAAGACGAAATCAGGGCAATAAAGCATCAAAAAAACACCTTTGAGATTAAATAAAGGGCTCAAAACAGTTATCTGTCCTACAAAGATGTTTCTGTGCTGATTTTCAAAAAAACTGCAAAAAACAAGTGTCCCTGTTGTTTTACATTGCCTGACCCAGGCACTGTACAATTAAATATCATACCAAAGCACAACAAATCTCAATGGAAGTCATTTTGACTGTTCATAACACAGAAAGATCTTCATTATGGGACATATATGGAGTTTGAAATGAAAGCAATCCACGAGGATGCTTATTTATCTAAATGCTCATTGCATCGGTGCAGCTGCTTTGAGTGTAAAGGAATTCATGCAATTTAATACATCATTTTGTAGTTTGTTTAAAATGCCTTGTAATGTATCATTCTTGGGAGTCTAAAATATCAAATTCTGCTCATTGATGTGCTACATTTCCATGCAAAGATCTCACTCCAAGGTAGCACATAAACTGCATTGCCAAAACTTTTGTTCTGCTTCTATAAAAACCCAGTATTTTATTTCTGGCAGGTGACAATGGCAAAGACTAGCCCCTATTTCTCTGGCACACATTTTCTGTTTGGGTGTGAGGAGCTGCAGTCTAGTCACAAAACAGTGAGCCAAGTGCTTTGCCAACATTTGTGTAAGTATACAAATGTAGGCTCTATGTAAATGTGTGTTCATTAACATCAGAAAGACGGTGGGTGGTGGTGGCTGACAGTCCCCAGCTAACCCTGGCTTTCCTTCAGACTGGCAGCAGAAACACAGGAAGAGATGAAAGTAGGTTTCTCTTTCAGCAGCACAGAATGAGATACAGTATCTCAGTCTGGACCAAAGTGACAGATTAACAGACCACAGCGACGCTGCTTACATGGCTAAAAAAATTACCTATATTTCCATAATTCTGTGTACAAATTCTTACGTCTTCTCATCTCATCATCTTCTCTTCCCATCTGTTGATATTGTGGAAGAAGAGGTTGATCACTCTCTCCAGAGAATAAAGGAGACATTTACAGTGCCCTGCTATGACATGAACTACTACAACTACTATTTTCTAGTCAGGGTTCCATTATCTTTATTGTGACTATTATTGCCACTGTTCATCACACCCCCAACCGGCACCGTCAGACACCGCCTACCAAGAGTCTGGGTCTGGCCGAGGTTTCTTCCTAAAAGGGAGTTTTTCCTCACCACTGAGTGCTTGCTCTTGGGGGAATTACTAGAATTGTTGGGACTTTATAAATTATAGAGTGTGGTCTAGACCTACTCTATCTGTAAAGTGTCTCGAGATAACTCTTGTTATGATTTGATACTATAAATACAATTGAATTGAATCTAAGCAACAAGCAAATATTGGGACTGGAGCAGTGGGATTAAACACTATCTTTTAAAGAGAGATCTCAGAGCATGTGACCTCTGAGACAAAGGAAATCACATGTCCCACATGCGGGCCTGAGCGCCCTCTTAAAAAAAGAGAATGCGGCCTCCATATAACTGTAAAAGCCTAAAAGTCACACCTTCATGAGAAAAGATGGCCGGAGGTCTAAAAACTTCAGACGTTGTAGTTTGTTTTGTTTGTTTAAGATCTGTATTTTAAAGGGAACACCACCTTTGAGACAGTTTTCACAGTTCAGTTATTGGCCCCTGAGTTCAGGGTGGTGCCCCGTTTTGATCGTTTATCAACTTGGTAAAGTTATTCATAACTTTACTAATATTGATAAATCATCTTTGATAAATTGTTAATAATTGAATCTGTACCTCCCCAATTCCCAACACACAACATTGTTAGAGGATGATGCTTTTCGGGCTCCTAAATATGGAACCACGTACTAACAGTGCCTGGATTATTGTTGATTTGTCTGTGATGATGTATGAACTAAAGAAGCTGTAACCCTGTTGTCCTGAAGATCAGATGTTAGGTTTTAGTTGTAATAGCACATAGCCTGTACAACAGAAAGGAGACATCATAGGATTTCAAAGGAAACCTCCACCCACTTAAAGAGAAATTAATATGTAAAACATTAAGATTAAGATTAACTTTATTGTCCCACAAGGTGGGAAATTTGTCTTGGGCACTTAACCCATGCTGCAGCCATAGTAAAAACAAGCAAACACAGACAGCATGATTAAAAAACAACAGATACTGTACAATACCATACAACAAACCATAATATGGCCCTAATGGTGTATAAAACACAACATGGCCTCATGCAGTGCATTAGTTAAACATTACTCATAAAACAATAACAAAATCCCCATTGTCAACGCAGGCCTGTTCTGCCTTTAATCTGCAGCTATTTAGGAGTTTAATAGACACTGGGATAAATGAGTTTTTGAATGGGTTAAGTCTGCAGCGAGGAACTCTAAACCTCCTACCGGAGGGCAGCAGCTCATACTCTGTGTGCAGAACATCAGACATCTCGCTAACAATTCTATTGGCTTGTCTCAAAGAAGCCTGTTCATAAATAATCTGCATGGATAAGTGCTCTTCATGCAGGATAAATCAATCTTAACAGTTTAGTTTTCAACTGACAGTGAGGTTGCCAAACCAACTACAAGAGACACACAAAATAAACAGAAGGATTTTGCACGAATTATCTGACAGTAATCATAAAAATTATGCTTTGAGCCTCCTTTCTTCCTTTACAATATCTAGGCCTGCTCTTACTGTCTTACTTCTAAAGACTAAATAAATACATTCATATTAGCTACAAATTCATAGTGGTATTTTTGTACAACATGCTTCTCTTTGTGAACAGAATCTGCTTACCACCAAAAAATATGAGGGCACCCACCACAATATCAATATCCTGGATGCGTGTAATAATATTGTGCTTGTGACCTCTAGTGGGCAAAGCCTGAAGGGTTGCTTATCAAGCTGTGTTGCCTATTAGAAATCCATACTCGTACTGTATGTCGGTTGAAAGTGCATTGTTTGGTTTAACTTACTGGTAACTTTTTTTTTTTTTAATGCTCTTGGAGAATTTAAACATTGCATTGCAAAGCAATGTTTAAATAACTCAGTATATGAACTCAGATTATTTTCTCATTTAGGTTAAACATGCCCATTTACAAACAGTCCAGAACTTGTTAATAAAAGTCATATGGACTCAAAAGGTTTACCTAATCATTTTGTCATCCTGTAAAGTCAAAGATTTTGGCACTGGAGTGAGTCTTTGTTTAACACATCAGTAAAGTCTGCCGATATTAACCATAGTGTCCTGTCTCCCATAATTTTATTATACAGTAATGTTCTTGCTCCCAACAATTGACTATCTTCCTGAAAAAAGAAGACTCTATCTTCAAGCATCTCAGTTATTTCCACAGTTATTTGATGCTTAAAAGCCCAAATATCTGAAACTAATAAAAAATATATCCATGACTTGCAGGACAACACCCTAAACATGCCTGTTGTGAATGTGTACCGATTCCCCTCCAGCTCTTCAGCAAAGAGATCCAGTTCCAGGTCTGTGTGTCTCTCTACAACGTTTACATGTTGGCATCTTCCACTGACTTTACGCACTTCAAAGAATTACTGTAACAACCATCTTGTAGTGCCACTCACAGGTCTGTGGGTACGGTGGCCCTGAGAGGCCACTGCACAGCAACTTAAGAAAACACACAACATACAACAGAAAGAAAATGCATGCAAATAAACCACAACACGCAACAAGCTTCTTTTTTCACCTTTGATTTTATAAATAGATTTTACTCTAAAAAAATGCTATAAATCTATTCATATCTAAGAAGCTTTGTGTTATATGTAGGGCAGTTAGCTGAGTTCACCAGATGTGTTTTGAGATGGATAGGTCAAAAGGTCAAGCTGCATAATAGATTTTTCGAATGCGTGGAATATCCAACGTCCAATATAAAACCAACTTTACCATAGCGTTACACCACTGACTAGCCAAGTTCCAGAAGTCATCAAAATCCGCAGCAGTTGTAACGTTAAATCTCGCAAAGCCTAGGCTAATATAATAATATAATTTTAATACTTCGTTCCCTGGGTGTGTTTTCATCCCAACCACGATCTTTTTCCTTAATTTAACTTTTTGTTTCGGTGTCTAAACTTGCCGTAGCTGTAACCTTAACCATCTGCAGCCACATGTGCATCACTTAAATGTGTCCCCTGGAAACACTTCCGTTGTGTTGTGGTCTATTTGCATGTGTTGTCTTTATGTTGCGTGTTGTGGTTTATTTGCGTGTGTTGTCTTTTTTTTGCGTGTTGTGATCTATTTGCATGTGTTTTTCTTAAGTTGCTGTACAGTGGCCTCTCAGGGCCACCGTATAGGGTGAGCAGTCCACAGCCTCTGTAGTCAGTGCTGTCATTTCCGACAGTGACAACACACCACCCAATCCGTGCCGCCTGCACGATCCGTTCTACGCATGCGCAAGATGTTCGTGCATGCACTGTTGTACGAGGATTTACGCCACTGCCCAATCTGTTCCACGCTAGCCTCCACCGGGAAGCTAACGTTAGTTTAGCTAACAGCTAGATTCAGTCTAAAATAACGTTAAGTCAAACTTAATGGGAAAAGCAGGCTACAGTTAAATTAAGACTTTACAGTAATAACAATAAAGACAAGTATTGAGTGATTGTATCTTAAATGAGCACAAGTAAAGTAGCACTGACATAACAGCTCCTATATATGTTAACGTTTATTTTCAAGTTTTATTTTGAGAGTCTTTTAAAGTTTACATGCTGTCTCAGCTAGCGGTTAGCCGAATTAGCTGTTAGCTAAACTAACGTTAGCTTGCCGGTCGAGGCAACCGGCAGACCGCTACAATCAGCTAGCGGTTAACCGAATTAGCCGTTAGCTAAACTTACGTTAGCTTGCCTATGGAGGCTAACGGCAGACTGCTATAATCACCTAGCGTCCAGCCGCATACGCAGAATGGATCGTGCAGGCGGCACGGATCGGGTACTGACAGCAGGCCATGATGCAAATAAATCAGGTTTTTAAGATCAAACATACTAAAGGTGAGTTGTATTAGAGTTCAAGTTCAAAATCCAACTTAATATTTTTACAGACAATAGAACTGTGTGTCTGTGATGTGCAGCATCAGGTTAGTGTGCTTTTGCTTTCATTGTTCTTTTCTAGGCAAATATTTAAGATTATGAAACTGATTCATCAAGTACCCTCGTCTCCCTGAAAAGAGCTATTTCACTGACATCTAGTGGACATTATCGTTTCAGTTTCTGGGATTTGAGTTTCTTAACTGGGACAGTTTCACATGCTTTCACCTTGGTTATAAATATTGTAAATTGATCTAATTTACTATCATTTGATTCTAACCTACGTAAACCTCTAATTTCTAACTCAGCTTTCCAAAATATCAACATTTCCATAACATGGAATGTGTTAGTATGTAGTAATACGGTAGTTCATATGGTCCACCAGGACTGGAAACCAGTGGATTTTTATTTCTCAAAAAGTTAAAAATGTCTTGCATAGTCTGACCTCTTCCTTCTTGTGCGTGTTCCAGGACTCTTCTTCAGTGTCTCCACTGTATGCCACAACTCTCATGTCTCCTGGAAAGCTCTGGGAAGAAGGTGTAGATGTATCTCACTGGGATCTGTTACACTATACTGTACAATAAAAACTTTACATGAACGAGAGTAGACATTCAGCTAACAACCACATATATTTGTGTAACTTCCTCCCCATGTGAGTTTCTTCCAATGTTTACCATTACCATCCATGATGAAACAAAGCGGAAGACAATATTAAATCTACATCAAAGTACACATTATTAAAATCAAGATATGGTTATGACATGACTCTCCTGTACCACTAATACATATTTATCAACATCCACTGGAGCAACAAGCTGTTAAGCAAAGCATCAAAATAAAATGTCTGTATGAAATGTATTAAGTATAAAGTAGCATCAAATCTATATAGTCAAGTAAAGTACAAATACCTCAAGTATATACTAATGTTGGTTCCAATTTCAGCATGGTTGGTTTGTGAAGCCTTGTTTTGATGTTTAGTAAGTTATGTTTCCTGCATGTTATGGACTTTTTGTGACAATACTAACCATGCAGAGAAAGAAAAACAACTGTAAAAGCATTTGTAAAAAAGTATAAACTGTGTAAGAGAGGCCGCACCTCACCAAACTGAATGATGAAGTCTTTCCTGAATGCCGATAAGTGAGGGCCCTGTCCCATGCACACCTACAGTAGGTTATCTATCTTAGCAAACATGAAAATGCTCAAAGTCTTGTAGAAACTGTTTTCATAGACACAAGCTAAAAACAATTAGTACATTATATTGATAGTACCACCCAACCTTATGCCTGTTATTGGAAGGAGAGAGAGATAATATAATGCATAGACCACACCTGTCTGGATGGAGTTATACAGTATATGGCCATACTGTATGTTTGATAATACTGAATGAATGCAGAAATGGAACTGAAAAATATTTGCATGTATAGAGGTGAGACAAAATGAGCACATAATAGAGGCAGATTATTCTGTGAATCATTCATTTATTGAGTAACAGAGTCTACAGCTGCTAGCTGCTCTGTGAGGCTGTGAATGAGCACAGAAGTACTTTAACCCTTGTGTGTTGTTCGGGTCTGTGGGACCCGTTTTCAATGTTTGCTAAAAGAAAAATTATGCTATTTATTATTTCTTCTAACTCAAACTCATTGGCCTTGGCTCATTTTCTGTGAAGAACATAAAAAATAACTTATTTTCAATGACTGCACACGGTACAACCCCCTAAACATAACTATTACATATGAGGTGTTCGGGTCTACTGGACCCAAGTGTAATTATTACAGTGTAATAATTATAGGTGCTATGAAACTATGTTCTATGTCTTTCTGCACCTGCTATTCCCACACAGTTACAATATTGTTATATTTCAAGCACTTTCACCTGTTCTGATTAAGTTCTAAGAAATAAGCACCAATAATGATCAAAAATCTTGTTTATATTTTTTTTTTACCTTTTTTATAATTGAATTTCCTTATTTTCTCACAAAAAACAAAAATGATCATATGATCATAAATATGATCGCACAGGGGTAAATGGCAAATATGAACCATAAATTATGTATATATCATTGGTAATTGAGCTAAAGTAAAGATCTGTTAAGTATTTTTACATAAATTGTTATGGCTGTATTGATTTAAAAGCCTAATAATGTGGTGGGTCCACCAGACCCGGTAACATTGGCTGTGTAACAAAAATATGAACACCACACAAGGGTTAAGCTAAACGCTAACGTCAGTATGCCAACATGCTCGCAATCACAATGCTAACATGCTGATGAGAAGCAAGTGTAATTTACCATGGTCACAATCTTTGTTTAGGGTGCCAGCAGGGGAAGACTGGGACCAATATTCAGCCCTGGCACTGTAGTCACACCAGCCCACCTTACCATGCATCCCCACCCACGGACACGTGCATTCACTAATTACATTTGTGTACAGATGGTGAAATAATATAAGCAGTACCTTATGTAACATATTTTTAAACATTGAATGTAAGTAACTGGCAAACAAGGCTTACTACTTTGAAAAGAGCACACGTTTATAACAAATGTACACATACTGTCTGTCTGTTTATACTGTTTGTATACTGTCATTCTCTATAGTATGTTATTCTTCGTTGTCACTGTCTGTTTGTTCGATTGTCCGTGTTTCTCTCAGTTGACACTGTACACTGTCTTTTCATTTATTTTAACTCTCTAACTCTGCAATTTTAATGTTTTTATGGCTCTCTGTGATTATACTTCAGGGTTTTTCCTTGCTCAGAATTGGCCTTTGGGGGAACACATAAAGCAGGGGGGGTCTGGTCTCCCCCAGGAACTTTTGAGGGTAAAAGACTTCAATTCCTGCATTCCGATACATTTTTGGGCGACAATTTATGGTAAAAACGTCTATATTTATGGCAAGGAAATCACAAAATTCTGGTGGCAGGTAACAATTTAAAATACAAAATATAATGGAATATTATTATATTCAGTAGTCCAGTAAGGGGGCTTTGACATCCGGGACATGGGCTGGATATAACAATACTTGACCCCAAAGTCCAGTTGTTTAATTAGCATGAACAGGACTTTATGGTCACTTCTTTCCCCCAAGGAGCATGTTTTGCTCCCAAGTTGAAAAATGTAGGATTGACTTACAGAGGCTACTGCTTTTACTGCTAAATTGTACAATAACACAATCATGTTATGGATACAAAACGTTGTGAAGGTTTCTATATTCTACTGATCAATGATCAGTGATGTTGAGACTGCAGTGTAACGGACCACCACAGTTCATGCATACATGTGAACCGTGGATTAATTGCAGAGTTTAACCTTCATAGTGTAAAACTAAACACTAGGTGAATGGGGCACAGCAGAAAGACGGAGCAGAGCGACGCTGCTTGTTCAGGGTTGTCATAGGCCTACACTTCGCATCAGGCGTTAAAACCAACTGTACCAAAACACAGAATTAGACTACTATTTAACGCGACAATGAGACGTTTTAAACCGGTAATGAAACAGTCTCAATTTAATACTGATGCCGTCAGACGGCCGCGCGGACAGACAGCAGTCAGAGTTCCGGCGGAGCTCTGCGCCTGTCAGCAGCGGCTTCTCGCTGCTGCAGCCTGATCACCGGGAGGGTCCGGCACAGCCTGAACCCTGCAAACAGAGATCCCGTTTGAAGGTGACGTGCTTGATTTTGACTGAATGTCCCAATTTGAGTAACTTCTGATTGGGTTGGCCAAATGCTTAATATGTATTATTAATATTATTATTATAATAACCAAAGTGAAATCGTGCAAGCGATAAAAACCCATCCTCTGCGCTGTCGGCCTGTAAAGACAATTTATTTGTATAGCATATACATATATATATATATAATCTTACCGGCCCACATTAAAATGTCCGGCCCCTCTGGCCAATCTTCCCCCGGGATGCTAATTTACCCTAAACTAAAAATAGAGCTGCCAACATCGCTAACCAATCGTGTAGATACATGCTGCACAACATCAGAAGGATACGTCCCCTTCTAACGCAGAAGGCGGCTCAGGTTCTTGTTCAGGCTCTAGTCATCTCACGTCTAGACTACTGCAACTCCCTCCTGATTGGCATGCCTGCACAACCCAATTCGTGTAAATGTCACGTTATTTTTAATCTACTGATACGTGTTCAAGGGGAAGTTTTTCTCGTTTTTTTGTGGTGGCCAACACGAAATACCCTACGGGTAAAGGACGTCTCACATGCCGGGAGACGGCCGCTGGGGACGCGCCACAATAACGGACGGTTATGATTAGGAAGACTGCTGGAAACAAAACGCAAGGGTTAGGGGCTCGCCCGGGTGGAAGTCCTGTGTTGTTTGACCCAAACCAACCTCCCTACGCGGATTTTCGGCTTTTTAATACTACTCCCTACCATTTTCGTGCTGTGACCACAAAATATGCTTCCCATTGAAATACATTACTTCCTATTTTCATGCTGGCCATCACGAAAAAAACCTCTCCGTGAACACGTATCAATAGATTAAATAACGTGATCATTTCACGAACTGCCATGAGACTGGGCTGGCTTGCATGTGCCATCCGACCCCTGCAGCTCATTCAGAACGCAGCAGCTCGACTTGTCTTCAATCTCCCCAAGTTCTCTCACACTACACCGCTCCTCCGCTCTCTTCATGGTTACCACTTGGTGCCCGCTTCCACTTCAAGACACTAGTACTTACATACAGGGCCACGAACGGATCAGCCCCAGCATTCATCCAGGACATGGTCAAACCCTACACCGCAACCCTCCCACTCCGCTCTCCATCAGCCAACCTGCTCACTGTCCCCTCACAGCGAGGGACAACTAATCACTCGACGAAATCTCGACTGTTTGCTGTCCTGGCTCCTAAATGGTGGAATGAGCTCCCTACTGACATCAGGATGGCTGAAAGCCAACACATCTTCTGCCGAACGCTAAAAACACATCTTTTCTGACTACACCTTGTATAAACATAAAAAAGTATATATATTTCTTGAAGCGGCACTTGCATATGGCTCTTTGTAGCATTACCTATTTTAAAGCTAATGTTCTTGCACTTACTACTTTTGATTGCACCTTCAGAGTTGAAAGCACTTAATTAGAAGTCACTTTGGATAAGTGTCAGCTAAATGACATGTAATAATAATAATAATAATAATATAATAATAATAATAATAATAATGTAACAGCTGAGACATGCAATCATTTTCACATATTTTAGTAATATATTTTACTATATTTTGTTAAGGTATTTTAGAGTTTTTGGGGGGATATATTACAGATTTGTTTTGTTCTTAATATTTCACAAACAATTTAGTTGGATGATTTACTAATATTTTTTGGATAATCTCCTGGATATTTTATTGATAGAAATGTAAAAGATCTTTAAATATATATTTTCATATTATTTGTGTATTTTAGTGGTTTATGTTTCTGACAAAAACATTTTGACAACAATTGGACACCAATGGCAGTCCCCATAGTGGACCCTGCTGTCACTGGAACGATCCCTGTGGTCCAAATGGTTCTGGCCGAGCTACTAATCTAATTTCCTTCTGTATAATAATTAAGTTGAAGTGCAACAAATATCTTCAAAATTAACTTTTAATTATTTAAGAGCAAAGTTATAGTACAAAATACCAAAGTTATTCCATGATCAGATAAAGTAATTGTAGTAAACCAGTGGGGTGAAGAATGTGCCTGTATGGTGCAGAACTACAACAGCTGCTCCACAGGTCTCATCTGAACGTCCCCAATCTGAAAGAAAAGACGTGACGGTTATCTCATTATGGGTAAACAAATGAGATATCAACAGTGAAAGAGCAAAGGTTGAAAACATGTGTCATCAGTCACTGTAGAAAGCACTAAAATTTGCACATAAAATCACATACCTGGACATGGGGAGGGGCACTTAGGACGTATGTAACCGAATTAGCAACATCTATTGCTTCCAAAGGCTGTAGGAGAAGTGAAAAGTGAATAATATGCTACTAATTATTACCATAATACTGGAAATGTAGGAATAATATTTTACCTTAAATTTAGAGTATGAAGCAGCAGCTTTATCGGCATTGTCTCTGTAGAGCCGAGGAGCAAATTCTGTCTCTACTACACCAGGAGAAATACACTGCAACAAGAGTGGATGATCAGAAATGAGAAAACTTCATGAAATACTGAACATTTGTCTTATAATAAAAGAATGTTGACTCAGAATTGATTTTGAAGATTTTACTGATCACTTTTAAAGCTTGTTTGGGTCTGGCTCCTAGTTCCATAGCAGAGGTGGATCAAGGAAACTTTATTACCCCAGAGGGGCAATTTGATTTACAGCCAGCAGTACCACACACCAGACAAGCAACGTAAGAATCACAAAAACACAGGGAGACAGTAAAACAAACTAAAACAAATTGAGCATAATATGAACATCAACAAGTAAATAAATAAACCTTTTTTTAAAAGACTTTTTGAGCCTATTGGTCCAGCAGATGTTGACTTGCAGGCTTAGATTCTCGGGTGGGGCCCTTCTGGCCGTTCCAAAGTCAAGGCTTAAACCTGATGTGACCGCTCCTTTTGCCATCAGGGTGGCTCGACTTTGGAATGACCTGCCCGCGTAGATAAGGCTCGCAGAATCAGTGAACTCTTTTAAATCACTTCTCAAAACCCATTTTTATAGACTTGCTTAATGTGAGGTCCCTTTTTATTGTCTCTTTTTATTGCCTTTTTTGATCTTTTTGATATTGTATTGCTTATATATATGTTTTATTGTCTTCTCACTACTATGTTTTTCATCTTTTGTCTTCTTGTTTTTACTCACCCAGTTTTGTCTTGTTAATGTTTGGCTCTACTGTTTAGCTCTTTGTTCTTTTATTGACCTCTGGGTATCCTGCTTTTGACTTGCTTTGCCTGTCAAAGCACTTTGTAAACTCTATTTGTAAAGGTGCTTTATGAATAAAGTTAATATTATTATTAGTAAATGTTAGTTATGCTAATTATGTAATGATGCTGGCTTTGGTAGATTTTAAATTGAGCTTGGCTTTGGACATGTTAAATGCATGAATGTGTTGAGTAAAATGTATTTTTTAGTATCTCTCACTGTGGCTCTGATGTGGGTTTTGGCCTCACGCAGCTCCTGTCTCAGGCCCTCGGTCAGGGCCGTCACAGCGTACTTGGTGGAGCTATAGAAATGTACATCAGTACTGGGTACTACACGATGTCCACTCATGCTGCAACAGAAGAAGAAGATGTTAGGAGTTGTAGGAAAAATTAACCAGAACAGCAGATTTGAGTTAGTTCAATCAACTCGGAGTAGGTTCACTCAGAGTTAAGCGCGTGCACCACCACAATAAAAAGGCAGCATGAATGGAGCCATGATACTACGATTCACCACGGCAACAACCACAAACAAACTGGTCGGCATACTTTACCCCTCTGGAACTGGAACCACTCATGTGCACATACAGCAAGTTTGAACAATATATTTTTGTTAATAAAGCAACACGGTTGCTGTAAAAGAGAGAGAATTGGTGTGGGAGAAAATTGCTGCTCGAGTCAATGCGTAAGCTCTAATATAGTGTATTAATTTCATATTTAATCACAGTTATAATATTACTGGTGAAAACTGGAATGGTATTACGTCTATAATTTCATTTAGGTGCAATCCTGCGGGCGAAAAAGTAAGCTACTACTATATCCCATTCTGAGGCTGCAGCACCATGATAATTAACAGAAATATAATTTATAATCATTTATTTCTTTTTAATGGCTCTCACTGGTTTGTGTCCAGGTAACTGAATAACTTTAGGTTTCTGATTGTTGGTTGGTCAGAACAGGCAATTTGAAGACGTCCCCTTAGGCTTCAGCATATTGTGACTCACATGATGATGATATTCAATATTTTACAGTCAAACTGAACTGAGCTTCACAAGCATGACCATTATTGCGCATCATCAGTGAATAAAACTGTACCTGTTTATGTTTATGATGTGCCCATCATCAATACTTCTTTCTTTCATTGACTGATATGCTTCACGTGTGCATATACACAATGCAAGAACGTTGATCTACAAGACACAAAAAATATATTAATACCTTCCAGGAAATGTAGGCCTGTAGTCTGATGGTGGAAAAGAATGGCATTGGAATTTACCTTCATGCACAGAAAGACAACTTAATCATTAATTCTTATGCACAAAAAAAAAAAAACTTTTGCCACTTTGAAAACTATAAATGAGTCAAGGTGTAGGAAACATTTCCTTATTTTTAGTTCATACTGGACTCAATGTTTCCCTTAAGATCTGTTTGATATCCTTAAGAAGCTTTGCTGATCGAAAGTAATGTCATGTTTCACTATTTTTGACTTGTCTAATATGATAAGCACATGTGTTACTAATAACCTTAACTGTCTTCTATTCAAGTGTCCCAGTAAACCATGACAGAGTGACAGCAAGCCAGCATGCACGATACCAGGAGGACCCAGACACAAAAGCAGCTAAATTAATTTACAGATGTGTTTTTTCATTATATATTTCCTTTTTAAAATAAAACACAAAGCTCTTACATCCAGCATGTTCCTCCAGCCACTGGTGTTGCCATTTAACAGTGACTCTGGATGAGCCAAGCCAGCATTGTTGATGCACACATCCACCCCGTTGTGCTGCGCTTTGATGGCAGCGAACATGGACAGAATCTCTTCCTCGTTGTTCAAGTCGCACTTGAAAGGTACCAACACACCACTGTGGCCTGTACTTTGACACTCATCTGCCAGTTTCTGTAATCAAAAATGAAAAAGATGTCAGAAAAGCAGCCGTGTAGTCAGCTCAGTTGTTCACACAATCCACCCCACCATCCATTCAGAAGTTTTATTTTGACATCAACAAAAATACTGTAAATCTGTAGATTAGGGCAAAGCCTTTCACATCTAAGGCAACAGCAAGAAAACACTGTAAATACAATCTTAGTATGCTAGTTTTTGGATCATTTGTATAGGGGCCTTTTGATGATCGCTATTACTTATTGTTACACTTTTATATTCTTTAAAGTCCTTAATTTGGTAGATACACTAATAATGCTTCAGGGAAACATGAGTTAAAGGTGCACTATGCGTTCCTGCATGGTTTCAGGGCGATTTCATTTTAGTCTCAAATTGTAGTCATCTCTCCTTGATCCGCTAGCTGCCTGCCCCCTGAATACACCGTGAAACAACCCGGTCTCGGGAGACAACACAGGGGTCGTAAACGTCAAACATACACTAGAGGCACAGGCTGTGCACAAAAATACAACAAACCATTCCAGCCAATCACCAACAAGCTGGTTGGAGGAGGGGGTGGGGGTTAGTGACAGTTAGTCAGTTAGTCATGACAGTTATGGAAACATGGGGGGAGGGGCAAGCTTGCTCTGTTTTGTTTGAAATTTACTTGGAACGTCAACAGAAGTGACCATGCAGGAACTCATAGTGCACCTTTAAAGCAACACTATAGGGGCTTTCCGATCGGAGGGATTTTTGCAGTTCTTAGAACTAAACGTTCCTAGAACACTTTTTTCGTAGTGTTCCGACAGGAAAAATTTGGGGATTTTTAAGTTCCTCTGGCCGCAGTAGCGTACTTTTTTAGCTCCTACTTCAGAGCATGGATGTATTAAGAGAACTGGATACAGTGTTCGGCGGGAAGCCCCGTACATTCCAATGAGAGTGCTCAAAAGCGCATAAAGCAAACATGGAGCTTGGCTCTTCCGCATTGTTAGCCCATGACGCTGATTGGCCCACGATGGACATGCGCACTAGCAACAATTTGTTTGTGTTGTCATAGCAACCGGTAGCAACATGCTCGTTCATGAGCTTCTCTCTCGTGTCTCTTACAAGTGGCGAACTCATGAACTTGCCGTTTTCATTGTCTAAAATATTTACTAACATTAAACACTGTGTTTTCGTTGTTCCCGATCGTTTACATGCTTAGCTAAATAAACGATAGATGTATTTAGCTAGACAACCAAGGAGATTTAATAATTATGTTGCACTAAAAGCTAGCTAGCTACTAAATAGCGCTAGCAGTTAGCCTGCAGTTTTGTGAACAAAGCTCATCCATGGCTTCATCCTTCATCCACGTTACAAGCTTTACAGCATACAGCCCTCGGATGTATCATAAGAGAGAACCAAGGCGATGTAATCACTATGTCTGTAGTAACGTTATGTAGGCATATAGCTAGCTATGTGTAGATCTTAATACAGCCATGCTAGCTACCCCTGATGTTAGCAACTAGCTAGCTAGCCGATAGCCCCCCCAGTTTGGGAAACGCTAATGATGTTACATCCACATAACAGGCTTTACAGCATACATACATCCCTCGGATGTATCATAACTTCATAAGATAATACCATGGACGTATTAATAGAACACATGGTGAATTACAACCGTTAGCTATATCCATTATTACAGCTAGCTACATGAACTCGGGAGAACAGTCATGTGAGCGGGCGGGCGCAGTCCCGTGGGTCTGCTTGCGTTCATTATGCGCGTTCATCATGCCAAACTTAATAATTCTGGATTCACTTCTAGTGAATGTTAAAAATGTTAAAAACATGACGTTTTAAACAAGGACCCTTTCAGTGTTCGGGCTGGTAAGTTGATATACCCCGAAACAAATTAACCGGTGAAATATAGACGTTTCTTTCTCCATGCAAAGTCTATGTGAAAAGTCTTTCTGGGCCATGGGGTGCAGTACCACCGTTATCCGCTAAGCCCATGGTGGCTTTGAGAGATGGCGCTCTTCCTGGGGGCTTGCTTCAGAGCAGGGTCTTTTCCCATTTCCTAGGTGTACTTGATTGGTCGAACTTATAAGTCAAGCCCACTGCCAACTCGGAACTTGCAGACAGAGCAACAACGGGACATTTTTAACAATTTTCACCATCTTATTCATCATTAAATTCACTTCTGACAACGTTTTAGGCGAGAAATTAACTGTTTAGATTTTGAATATAGGCAGTCTTGCGAAAATCGATGCCGAATTGACAATTTGCTTCAAAGTTGAGGAGTTGAGGAGCTCCATGAAGTGAGGCGACAGCCAGTAGGCGCCTGCCCTGGCCGCTAGATCGTCGCTTGGCCAGTCATGCTCAGACACCTCGCTGTGAGCTGGAGGTCTCTCAGACCGCTCTCGTAAATAAGAGGCTTTTATTTCGCCGTTGACGGTTCGTTTGTTTAAATATCACAACACATGTCCATCATAAGATTAACGGGAACCTGTGGTTAACTGTCTTTTCGGAGTTAAACTCCACAAGCGTGTCCTGCGGCTCGCCGGCCGTCACACACACACACACACACACACACACACACACACACACACACACACACACACACACACACACACACACACACACACACACACACACACACACACACACACACACACACACACACACGTCCACAGCGCAGCAGGCAGAGGCGGGGTCTATTCCGAGTATAACAAAGCCCCGTCTGCGTTGAGCAAAACATTACGTGAATTACTACGAGAATGGACGGAATGCCAAACTCGGAAAAGTGGACTGATGCGGAGGTTATATACTGTCTATGGGTGCAGGCACTGCTGGCCATGTACGCCTTTTTTTTTATTATTGTATGTGGCGCTAAGGTCTAGTGACGATGCTATAAAGACCGTTGCCGTGCTTGCGTCACTCCCTTACCCCTCGTACCAGTCACTATGGCCACTTGGCCAGTGGGAATGCAAACAGAAACAAATATTTTGGGGGAAGAGTAGTTCTTAGAACTGCTTAGAAGTGTACTTTTCCTCTAAGAAGTACAAGTACTATCCGGTCGGAAAGCACCTAATGTCACTTTTCGAGCAAGCTGTAGTTCCAATGAGACAACCTGTAGGGGGACCAAAGCGGGAAAAGATAGATAGATAGATAGATAGATAGATAGATAGATAGATAGATAGATAGATAGATAGATAGATAGATAGATAGATAGATAGATAGATAGATAGATAGATAGATAGATAGATAGATAGCTTTTTATTGATCCCAAAAATTCCAGTGTTCAGCAGAAAAACATCAGACACACAGCACACATACAGAATATACATGAAATAATAGGATACACTATACATGAAATAATAATAGGATACAATATAAGAACAAATAATTTAAAATATATACAAGTTGGGGATAGAAATGCACAACTGTTTACATAGTGTTTCTTTAATTGATTGATTAAACTAGAATAATACATACATATACATACATAAAAGCCACACTCATTCAATGCATGGCATTTTCTGTGTGGAATGGCACCTCTGCCCCTTTGCTTATAAAGGTTAATGTTTTATTTCATTTAACTTGTATGATGTTATCTGTAAAACACTGGAAGAAACCATGTATTAACTATTAACTAGTATTTATTGATGGATGATATAACATTATTATCGTATATTATTGTGAAATCCAGATAACAAACAGTCATTATGACAAGTTGAACTAGTGTTTATGGGAGTTTATGTGTAATCACGTTAAAATGTCCAAGTTTACACCAAACATTATGACATTGTCCCGGTTGTTAGTGATTACATAGCCCGATCATTAACTAAACCCCTGTAGAAAGACTAATAAAGCGTCCAGCGTATGATTTTAACAATGTGTGTGTGTGTGTGTGTGTGTGTGTGTGTGTGTGTGTGTGTGTGTGTGTGTGTGTGTGTGTGTGTGTGTGTGGTTCAGTCAATCGTAGCGGTCTGCATAATCTGTGCAGCCAGCATTACAATGTAGGCTATATATTTGTAAACATTGTTGCAATGCCTCTTATCTGTCCTGTTTGAACCAGTCCCTCCAGGTCTGCTGGAAAGTCAGCGGACGAACGCTGGGTGTAGGGCTGAAACGATTCCTCGAATAACTCGAATAATTCGATTACAAAAAATCCTCGATGCAAATGACTTGCCTCGAAGCTTCGTTAAATCAATGTTACTAACGTTGTATCGCTGACGGACGGTGTTTCCGCTACTGTCGCACACCAGACACGGCTCAGTCTGCTGTTGGCGACACATGCCAGAGCGTAAATAGTGAGGGGCTGAGAGAAGAGACAGGCTGGAGGAAACCACAGGAAGGGTCCAAAGTTTGGAATCAGTTCAAACGTAATTAAAACTAAAACTCTGTACAGTGTGTCTACTGCAAGATCAAACTAGCTTACCACAATAATAGCACGATGTCAGTGCTTTAGCATCAACAGAAAACATGGAGTCTAACTTAATCATCCATTCCACGAAGAGGACCGACAAAAGTAAATCACAGAGTCATATGGACGATGAAACTACATCAAACACAACAACTACCAAAATCACAGACAAGAAAATACGTAGTGGTGACCACGATCTGAGCTGATTTCAGAAAAACAGCTGATTGTTGTGCATCTCTCTCTCTCTCTCTCTCTCTATCTCTCTCTCTCTCTCTCTCTCTCTCTCTCTCTCTCTCTCTCTCTCTCTCTCCACGGAGAAACAGCTGGTCAACGATCTAATAGCATAAGTGTAACAGAACTGTGTAACATTATAATCAAATATATAAATGAAAATAGGTTAACTATAACTAATATTTACATATAGGTCTAGTTTTGGTTGTTTAAAAACATTAAAAAAATAAAATAAAAATTATCCGATTAATCGATTGATTAAGTGCTAGATTAATCGATTACAAAAAGAATCGATAGCTGCAGCCCTGGCTGGGTGGAAATGGGGACATTCTAAAATGTGAAAAAGCTTAATGTGGTTTAATGGACCTAAACAACGATCAATGATCACCAAATTTCTATTCATATTGCTCTGGTTATGAGGAGCAATATGAGAGAGAAATTTGGTGATCACTGATCGTTGTTTAGGTACATTAAACCACATTAAGCTTTTTCCTTAGAATAGCCTCAATGAAGTAGGAACACTTAATGTCAGATAACGTCCATAATAATTGGACTTTGGGTTAGATTTTTCGACAGTTTTCAGTGGTTATGAGGAGCAATATGAGAGAGAAATTTGTTGATCACTGATCATTGTTTTGGTACATTAAACCACGTTAAGCTTTTTCACGTTAGGAGTTATAAAGCCCATGAGAACCCTGCTGAAAATGTGAAGCAGACACTCATCACATGGGCCAATTTTGCTGACACCTGTGCATAATTTCACAGTAGGCTTTCAGCCAACAAATTGATTCTTGAGCAAATTCACTCCTCCAAATATACGGAATGAATGTTTCCAATACGGAAGCTATCTGCTTTATCAAATGAGATTACATTTGTGTGTGTTGTTGGTTAGAATAACACTGGTAACAATTTACGGTAAGGGTACATGGATTCATGCATGAATTAATTGATGTAGGCTGTGTATTATTATGCATTATGTAATTAATGATTTATGTGTTTAATATCCCATGAATCAACAGGAATTGACGTTTTCATAGTCTGTCATTCGTGACCAACACAACTAAAGCATTAGGTATGTGGGCACATCATTATGAATTATGATTTATTAAGCATGTTCATGATTATTTATTTTTCTGCAAAAAAGTGTTGCCATCACTGCGCAAATTCTGATTTGAACACAACTTGTGCGTAATGATGTAGCCACCTTACCTAATGCTTTAATTGATGTGTTGTTCATGCATGAGGTCATGAATGAGAGGCTATAAACTCATGTCAATTCCTGATGTATAAAGAGTATAAAGGAATTAAGTAATGCACAAATCATGAATTCATTCATGGATGAATTCATAATTCATGTAGTGTTACCATAACTTTAATTCAAGCCTGTGGCAGCAGTTCCAAATAATTCGTTTAGTGTGTACACTTTAATGTGTAGGGGAGTTAGCGGAGTTCACCAAAAATGGTTTGACATGAATCGGTCAAAAGGGCAAGCTGCATAATAGATTTTTCGAATGTGTCGAATATCCAACGTCCAATATAAAACCAACTTTACCACGGTCATAATTTGGTACACTCAGTTTTTGGAAAATAATTTGTGACAATAAACTGCACGTAAGCCCATGTTCAAATTGTTACCAGCCACTCAATAGATTACCATTGTTTTTTTGGCTGGTGAGTGAAGCAAATCTACCAGCATTTGGAGAGGCACCTGGCTGCAGGCCTCCACTGTGAGGTCGCTCTTGAGCATTTGGCTGGTAACGTTACATGGTGATCATTTTGACCCCTGGCTGCTAACGTTAACGTACACAGTGCAGAAACGAGCTTTTAAGTTCGGGGCAAACCTGTATTTTTTCGACGTCCCTGGCACAGCCCACTACCTTCATACCGTACCGGACCAGCTCCCTAGCTACGGCCGCCCCTATCCCGACCGAGGCTCCGGTCACCAAAGCCACTCTGCCCTTCCAGCGGTCCATCACATCCGGGACACTGCTAACCTTCAGCTAAATACAACCCTCAGGTAATAGCATGAGTGACACCTGACCGGAGGCAGACGCGACAAGGGATCTACAGTCAGGTGCTCCTGAACGCAGCACGGCGGATGACGTTCTGCTATGGAACGTCACTGTGCTGCATTCAGGAGAACTGCGAACTGTGATCCTAAACTCGCATGGTAGTATCGTAAAATAACGTTCAACTCAAATGCTTGTTGTCCACACTAACAATCATTATTAAACACTCGTTTCCTAAACCATTACAGCTATAGAGTTCTTACCATTTTATTCAATAATATTCAATTTTCTATGTCTGTTATTAATAACATTTGCCATATAGTGACACAGATCCACCTGCCGTGCATTCATACGGAAGAGGATTAGGGCAACATTAACAGTCTATGGGCAACACAAATGTATTTGAGTTCTGAACATTAAAGTCAGAATTCCGAGTTTAAAGTCAGTATTCTGAATTTGTTCTCAGAATTTCGGACAATCATTTATAATTTGCACCTACCTTTATTCTACATGTAGACATATCTACCTTTGTACTTTTATTTTAGGATGTATGAATATATTGTATATTTACTAAGTAGGCCGATACAGGCTATATTGAACATCTTTGTTAAAGATAAAGAAAAATCTATCAGGTGGAATAATGTTTTATCTTGTTCAGTCATTGCTTATCTTATTATACATACATAGTGCACTTCGGTTTCATGAAGTAAACGGATATGTACATATCTGTACATTTATGCTACTTTTTTCTTTTCTTTCTCTATCTAGTGCAGTTTTTGCACATTAAATAGCCTACCTCCACCACTTCATCTTCCCAAACCGAAATTATCTCTTTAACTTATTAAGGTTGTAATTTCTGCTCTTAGAATTTAAAACCAAATAAACCTAATGTTAAAACTACATCTAATCACATACCACACACTCTCATAACGTCGTCATAAAATTAGCCCAAAAGATGAAGCTTCAAGAGTGGAAAGGCAAATGTTTCTGAAGAAAATTTGATTGTGATCTCCTCAGCTGGTTGATATTATGAAGAATCAGTTAATACTTATACAAATGTTGTGAAAAAGGTCATAACACTGAGGAGTATGGTATAGATAGTGTAATATAAGTATATTGCTATATATGCAGTCATATAAGTGCTTAAAGTATTTGTGCAAGATCATTTTCAATAACCTCATCTCTCACTGATCAATATACAGATACATACACAGAACACATTGCACAAGTTAAAAGTTCAAAGATAGTCTACATACGTAGGCCTATTCAAAAGTAACCTCTTATTTTTTGCCTGTGAGCAACTGCAACTAAACAGTTTCCCTGAGGGAGATCAATGAAGTAGACCTATTCTGATTCTGATCTAATTCTGACTAGAATGAGTAGTACACTTGTAGTGTAATCATACTATGTTCATAGATTTTGATATTCATTTTAAAATTAATTTTATCAACCAAATGTATGAATCAATAGTGGACCACTTCCTTTTGGAGTGGAAGAAACTCTATACTTGTGAATGATTTGAACACAGATAAGATTTTAATCACAATATAACATTTAATCAGTGTCAGATTGAATGCTGTGAAATTCTTGACACCTGCAAATTGACCGATTCTACTGAAGAAAAAAAATACAGACACAACTTTATCAATAAAGGAAAGGATTCATTAATCAAATCTGAAGAATAGAGTAGAATAACATAGCCTGACTGGGTGACTGAGTACCCAGGGCCCTCATGTAAGAAAAATATGCTAGAATGAAGAGCTGTGGATGTGGGGAGGGGTCCATAGAGAATGCCTTTCTACAGGAGCCAGAATTATTTGCTAGGATCCTGCCTATAGGCTTTAGACAGAGCTAATGATGAGCTGATGAGCAGGCTTTTATAGCCTAGGTAAAGTCGGTTCGCTTCTGAGTCACTGTTCGTTTGATGCGTCCAAAAATGATCCACTTGAACGAAAAAAACAACTTCCGATTTGTAAAACAGAGGTTATTGAATTAGGCTAATAGACGCAAAATCACCGAAAATATAGAAAATCTTCAAAATGACTGTGAATCTCAAAAATGCACCGACAACATCTTAAAACAGTGGAGGATAAAAGAAAAACGAGGAGGTTGAGTGTGTGTCTCAGTGCGAGACAATTTGTCTCACTCCGCTGAACTCTGTGTGACTAGACTCAGAGCTCCCGTGTCACAGGAGAAGCCCCGTCACTCATAGGGAAGAAAAAGCCCCCCCAAAACAATGGGAGAAGTTGGTTTTAACTCCCACGTCTCATGGGTTGTTCTAAGAGGAGGGGATGAGACAGGGGTCGCTCCCTCTTCTTCTCTGGAGGATTAAGATATAAACGTTTTATTAGAGAATTTAAAGAAAACTGTTATTAAACTTAATTTGTACGCGCAGAACAATATGTTCCCATCGCTAACTTAGGTCTATAGCAACATTCTAGCATGGCCTATAGGTAACAGAATTACTTGACACACATCTGGCATACTAGTATATATTTATTGATGGGCTACAAGCTTTAACATGAGATTAAATAAGCACATTAAAAACATTTCTTGGATAATACATATTTGTGTAAGCATAATTTATTATGACAAAAATGGCCAGTAAGAGTTTTGACACTAAGATTCAGAATATTATAATATTCATAATATAATCAATAGAAATGTTATAACAGTTTACATTTAGCAGTTTGTTAAAGCAGTTTTTCGTGAATACTAGCTGTCTTGTGACTTTGGACACTACAATGCATCTTTATGTAGGCTATGTATGGAATAAACTTTGTATTTCTGATGTCCATCGATACTCCAAGCTGTCTTTCAAGACGGATGATTCTATGCAGGGGAATAAGAGTGCATGGACATGGAGAGAAAGTAAAATACTATTCTTCAGGTTCACCTTTGACCTTTTAGAACGGGCCACTGCACTATCGTCCAAAGAGTCTGGATAACAACTTGTTTCCCATATGGACATTAAGTATTTTAATGTACTGTCCTGTTGTAACTGTTGCCACAGAAAATGTTCAAAGAGAGTTGAGGGTTCAAAGGTTCTTTAGCTTGGAGCAGTGAGATTCATGTGAGTGATCAAGAATCTCCTCAACAGAAAGAGGTTTTATCACCAAAGTGATCTCAGATTGTATCAGGAGGCCTGGGGACTTTACTCCAAAACCACCTTCACATAGCTACACACGTGGCCGGTAAGGAGCTCGACAACCTCTGAGGCCCCCCAGCTCAAAATCCAACATGGATGCTCCGTGCATCAACAGTACTAAAAGCTGTAGTAACATAGAGTTATTAGCTCTTCTGTGTTTTTACTGTCTCACTAAATCAGCCGTACATTGCTGTCCAACTTCTGTGTACATGTTGCACCTTAATGAGTTCTCTGATGTTGAGATTTTTTCTGTCAACAAACCTAATCTGCATCATAAACTGCATCATTCAGATTGCAGGCCAAACCCTGTCAATAAGGGTCTTGTTAGGACAGGCAAACATACAGTCAGACTAAACAGATAGGCAAATGTTGGTCTGGAGAGAGACTAACTGTGACAGTATTGACAATGATCTGACGCAGAGTGGAGGAATGACCGGGTATGTGAAGCAGAGGTTGCTTGTGGTAGATGAGAGGCAGCTGGAACCCTGACTCCCGCACACCAGACTCCACTCCTGCAATTAGGACAGACAGAGGGAGGGGGAGAGGAGAGAACAGAGAATCTACCAGGGCAGCGGGAATATCTATGTCTTCAGAAACCGGTGTTTGTTTTGTGTCAGTGGTCACAAGAATCAGGAGTCATAAAACTTAGGCATGAGGTGTGGGCGGGATTGATAGGTGGGTCTACGTGTCTTATAACAGAATGGTTGAACTCTGTTTCTGCCATCATCTTCCAAAATGTTCAAGTCAAAGCAGGCAGACTCAGAAGGATACAGTACATTCATAATGCTGCTTGTACCTGTTTTATTTTGGTTTGCATCTCTCACGAAGGTTGTCTCAGGGGCAGGTACGTTCACTAAGGATAAAAACTAGTTCACTTATTTGTCTTTTGAAAAATGTAGTCAGTGTAGACAGGATTTTTTGTTTTTGAATACGTTGCATGATATTCAACTTAGAGTGTCTTGGGCTTATTCATTACAAAGAAGAACTTTCAAAGATTTGTTTCTCATAATTACTCCTCAGCTGGAAGCTTGTATTTTTCTTTTTTTTTCTTCATTAAATGACTCAAACATGTTTTTGGCAGATTGGTGCTACCAGTCCCAAGTTGCATGCAATCACACTTGCACAGGTAAACTTCAAGGCAAGCCATTAACAGTTTAAATAAAATAAGGAAATATGTACTTGTGGAGTTACCTTTTTTCACCCTCCTGCCTTCACAGGTCCAGAAGAATGGGGAGTGGTTT
This sequence comes from Zingel zingel, assembly GCA_023566125.1. Classification (NCBI taxonomy): domain Eukaryota; kingdom Metazoa; phylum Chordata; class Actinopteri; order Perciformes; family Percidae; genus Zingel; species Zingel zingel. The sequence goes on along the minus strand of CM042316.1, from coordinate 9,906,771 downwards.
CACAGTACTGCAGTGGCAGATCTCAGTCTCCTGTGAACATTGTTACAAGGAGAATACTACCAGATGAACGGCTCACTCCTTTTCACTTCACCGGATATCAAGAGGCTTTTCATGGTCTCCTCATAAACAACGGTCACACTGGTATGTCTCTTTGATAATTGCAGTTCAATATAAAAAAAGATTAGGTAAAAAGACAAGTCAATGAGTGATTATTAAATCAACTTGACTAAAGACAACTGGCTGTAAAATACTCATAAGGCAATTATCTAAGTTGTAAACCATTAAGATAATGATCTTATATGGTATAAGAGGTAGCAAAATGGATAACAGTGAATGTAAAAAAGGTTCTGCAATCACATTTCCTCTGGTACAATTACATGTGCAAAAGCCCAGAAGCCTGAAGAAGCTGCAAAACATTGATACTCCTTTAAAGTGCTCATATTATGCTTTTTCCCTTTCCTTTATTGTGTTATATCTTTTTTTTTTTTTTTTTTTTGTGCACATTTATAGATTTACTAAGTGAGCCAAAGTCCCATTCCCCCCCCCCCCCCCCCCCCCCCGCCCCCACCACAAGGGACCTCCAACAGAAAACACTGTTCACAAACTGTGAGATGTCTCACTCTGCAGCTAAAAGAGAGCTCAACACACAGGGTGAAAAGAGGAGCTGCAGCAATGTGCAGTACAACAAAATATGGTGTGTGGTTATTTATTTTTTTTAATTAAACCTATTCTGATATAACCTCTAGATACAATTTATGAACCTGAAAATGAGCATAATATGAGCACTTTGAATTTTGCACTGTAGCCAAATCCAAAAAGTCCCTTTTGTAATCATCACTGAATTTTGAAATTATGTCTTGAATATTTTTTTTGTAGTTCAATTGGATTTACCCTCTAGTATAAGGATCGAAGGAGGAAATCTGGTTACACCTTACAAGGCAGTTCAACTTCACCTGCATTGGGGCAAAGATGGAGGGCCAGGATCTGAACACACCATTGATGGAGAACAATTTCCAATGGAGGTAAGAAATGTGGGGATGGATGTCTTATAATTATGTCATGAAGCCATCTTGTGTACTGTCTTCAAATAACTGAAATATTGAATACTTATTTAATACTGTATGCATCTACAGATGCATATTGTCCACATAAAAGAAGAACACAACAATTTATCCCAGGCTGCAAAAGACCGCACAGGCGTGGCAGTTCTTGGATTTTTATTTGAGGTGATTTTATTTCATTATTGTGCAATTTATATATTTAAAAAAAAAAAAAGGTGATTGGGTAGAAAGGTTAGATGAAAATAGGTGCAATATTTGTTATTCTGCAATAGCATCCTTCTTATAAAAATGTAGTGAGGTTCAGTAATTGCAAAGATATATGGTTTGATCCCAAAGTTCATACAAAATCATAATTTTTCAATTATACTTGCTAATCTGGCATCAGACTTTTGACACATTTTTAAAGCACTGTAATTTGCGGTCATCAGTTAATAAGTACATTTACAAAGGGCAGTTTTAATGCTGTGGTTTAAATTTTTTTTTTTTTTTAAATAGATTTGGTAAAAGAACCAAATCATCTAGAGCAAGTTGTCTCGACTTTTTTTTTTTTTTTAAATGTGACTTTTGTAACTTCAACATTTTATTCTTCCAGGAGTCCAAGTCTGCAAATAAGAAATTTGAGCCGCTTATTAATGCTCTGAAAAACATCACACAACCCAGTAAGTCATCTGCTCACATGGAAAAATTAAGATAATTACACCTCATTATCTTCCAGCAACATTGTACTTGGTTGTACATGTGCTGCTGATTGTAGCATAAGGCGAAAGTGAAATTGTTATGAGATAACACAATGTCATAAACATCTTTTGTAACCTCAATAATACATTAATTAAAACAATAAGGCTGTCACCTTGAACATATTGTCTTATAATATATTTCATGTTAACTTCATTGTCTTGATGATATTCTATAAAACAAGCAAACAGGACGATACTGGCAGGTGTGTCCCTGGAAATGTTAATACCTCCTCAACAAAATATGACCAAGTACTTCCGTTATGATGGCTCCCTCACTACACCTGGCTGTCAAGAAGCTATCGTCTGGAGCCTGTTTGAAAACACAGTTCCTCTGAGCAGAAACCAGGTAATTATTTTCACAAAATTGTAAAAAAAAAAAAAAAATCTGCATTTCTACATGCTTTTATCATATTCCCAGCTACAAAAAGGAACATATTATGGGGGGCAGGTAGTGTGTGTGTTTTGTTTTTGTTGTTTTTTTTGCTAAAGAGGACACAGAGCTGTGAGAGTACTCAAATCAGTTGATTCCTGAAAAAACAAATTGAGTGGAAAAATGATAAAAACGCGCCTTAGAGAGAAGGAATCGGTTAATAATTCTCTACGGGTGTATCACTATTCATGTTATAGTCCTTTTGATCCAGTGTTTTAAAAAATGAAATAAAAAATCATTAGAAAAGCTTTAAGTAAATCATGAGTAGCCTTTACCACTTTGCCCACCCTGTGTTTACAGACTTTGCCATTTGACTTTTTTCACCTGTCTGTTGTGATTTTTGTCACAGCTCGCTGCGTTCTCCCAGCTTCAGTTTTCCAATGGAAAGCAGATGGTGGAAACCTACAGACCAGTGCAGCCCTTGAATGCACGGCAGGTGTATTACTCCGGAGGCGATAGTGCTCTGGTTAGCACTGTGTTACTACTCATCATGTCAGTGCTGGTATCCAGTGCCCTGTCCCTGTCTCCCTCTGTTTAATTCCATATATTTGCCACTGATGTCAAATATGTAATGTACTGTATATTTTAAATTGTGTGAATCTACAGTATGCACTGTGCGGTTGTAAGGACAACCTAATATTTCAAAGCATGTCATAAGTAATTTCTTTTTGTGTATCAAATGTGAGTTAGCATCTTGACACCTCATACTTTGTCCATTTTATTTCTGCAACAAACTGCACTGAAGTTAAGTGAAAATACTGATCAGTCAATCATTTTCCCTTTTTGTTTGCACATTTACAGAACGTTTTAATGACTAATAGTAGATGTTACTGCTGCCTGTTAGACGTTTTGTACACAGTTTTATCTCAGCTGTTTGTAAAACATGATGTAATAGGGATAGGTTTTATTGCTGCTTTAGAGAAAATAAATTTGTTTTTAAAATTTTTGCTGTCTTCATTTACACAAATTAGAACATGATGTTGTAATAAAAGTTGTACATGCTGGGTTTTCTTCCCATCTAGGTTACTGTAATGCACTTTACACTAGTCACAGCCAGAGCATCACCTACTCTTAACATCCACTGTGTGGCAGCACCAAACAAGTCTGATTAGCAGTTTAGACTGTGCTTGCATTCAATTTTGGGTAGTAGTTTCATCCTGTACACAGAATTAAAAAAAGGTCATGTATATTGTCAAATGTTTTATTTCAATGTTTAGGAGTCCTGGGGGAAGTTTCATCTCATTTTGTGACTTACTAACCAACCCACAGCCATGATGTAATGAGAAAGTTACGACATTTGACTGGACACAAACAGGAATGGTGGCTGTGTGTGTGTGTGTGTGTGTGTGTGTGAGAGAGAGCACATACATTTAATAGATTCATCATAACTGTTCAAACATCGTTGATTTTAATACTCTTAATATTTCTTGATTGCAATACTAAACTTTAACTGCAGCAACCATTTCAAAGGAAAGTACTTTCACAGCTACCATTGCACAGCAGAAGAGGACTGACTCCTTGAGATCAATTAGCAAAGGTAAAACATAATTCAATCAGTTCTAAGCAGTGTCCTAATACTGTACCTACTGGTGTCATTCGATGATGTGCTTGTTGTTGGTACAATGACTATCTAAACCACCCTAAGTACTCAAGGAGATCACTTTGGATGTAATCCCATGTTGCACAGGAATAGATGTCTGATGCAAGGACAGCCACTGGTGCAACAGTGCTGAGGTAATCAGCAGGATGCACAGTCATGCTCGCCTGCTGCAGAGGCTCAGTCCTTGTTTTGTTGGACAACACACATATGGACACTTTATCACAAAGTAATACAACCTTTATATTTGTGTTGTATGACAGGACATTTTAGTGTCTGATTCCTTGCAGCCAATAAACTGTTTGTCAGTTCCTCCATTTACAACCTTTCATCTGCTTCATTACTTATTACTGTCTGCTTGTCTTCTTCTTTCTCTTTTCTCACAAGGACGACATCTCTCGGTTTGTGCGTGCTGCCCCTCCTCCACTTCCTCTTATTTCACTTGGTGTGACTCTGAGGTTTGGGTTGTCGTGACAACGGAGGACACAGGCCCGTCTCTATTCTATTTGCGAAGTTTCTGTTGTTGCAAGCATATTGCACATTTGCTGCTGAGATAGGGAAGGGCCTTGCACCACCATCCCCCACCCACACCTTGTCAAAAACATGCAGGCGTGAATGAGTTCTCAGAAATATAAATGAGATATGAAACTCTTCCTGTGATCTATACAGGAGATTTTGGACTTGCACGCACTGTAAAATATATTTGAGGACAGTGCTGAGGAACACCATGCTCCCTTTGCAAACATAATCATTTAACATCTCTAAAATAAGCGCACCCAATCAATAAGTCTGCTATTTTTTTTTAATCTTTCATCAATATGTTCCTATTTAGGTCAAAGTACATGCCTCAATGCTGCATCAGTAAAGGATATTTTGTCCTTAACTCATTACACAACCACATACATTATTACTGGGATCAATATATACTGTATATCTGCTTTAGTGTCTGGCTTCCTTTTTTTTAAAGCAGGTGTCTTCTCATGACTGCATGTCCTTAAAAGGGATGAGCTAACGTTTAGCAGCAGTGGTGCAGTCTGCCAAGGCCTCATGGGCGTAGGTTTGTAATTTGTGTGTGTGTGTGTGTGTGTGTGTGTGTGTGTGTGTGTGTGTGTGTGTGTGCTGTGCGTGTGTCTCTCTGTGTGTTTGGGTGCAGATGTGGAAAGTAACTAAGTACACTTCCCAAAATTGAAGTCAAATTCTGAGGTATTGTTACTTTGAATATTTTTTGATTGTGAAACTTTCATTTAACATTTATTTGATGGCTACAGTTACTTTACTGAGGAAAATTGTACATTACAAATATATAATAGGCTTCTCTGAAATGCTGTATTGTTAGAATCACTACACAAAAGTAGTATATGGACCTACAACTACCAGCTACAGGTTCATACATACAATAAATTAAAAAATCTCCGAAAATAATCATTTCTCAGAAACCTATACGAATAATAATTTACTTACTACAGTTTTTTCCCGATTACTAAACAACAGTGGGCACAACTGGAGCCACATGTGCAAAACTCTAACTTCAGTCTGCACAGCAGCAGTTCATGTGGACCAAACTCTAGTTTGGTTTTCATCGCTTGAACACAGTTTTCAAAACTCTACACACTTATCCCATGACTTTAACCACAACCTGCACAACACTGTGGATCTACAGCACTTTACCTTTACTATAGTAACTATATATATACTACCGGTCAAAAGTTTGGGGTCACTTAGAAATGTCCATTCCAGACAGAATACCAGCTGAGATCAGTTGCATTGTGTTTTTAATCAGGGCAGCAGTTTTCAGATTACATTATGTGCTTACATAACTGCAAAAGGGTTCTCGACTGTTGTAGACACAAGTGGCTGAAGAAACACTTGAAATCCATGCTTTTTGGTCTAAACGTCATACCCAAATTAAAAGTGGTACAGTATATACTCTGACACCCTGATATAATTGGAAAGGAAACACTCTCAAGTTTTTGTTACCAGTGTCAGGGTGATTCTAGGCCTTACTGACACAGAGTTACAGAGGCTAGAATGGAGGGTTTTTATTTCTGTCCAAGTCATACATCTGTAAAATGATTAGAATACACTGTTGTAAACACATCTGACAGGTGACAGACAACACAGGGCATTAGCCACGTCTCAGCTTACTACAGAAAACATGAAGCCAAAAGACTCAAAAATGGATTTTATATGATTTTAGTCTACAGATATGTCTGTGCGTTTTTTTATTTCCATTTGAAAAGTGCAAAGAAAAAAGCCCAAAAACTACAAAATACAACACTTCTCTAATACACAAACACACCCGCATCAATCACCTTTCCAATGATATCAGTAAGTATATGGGAGTTGTACCACTTTTAATTTGGGTATGACGTTTAGACCAAAAAGCATGGATTTCAAGCGTTTCTTCAGCCACTTCTGTCTACAACAGTCGAGAACCCTTTTGCAGTTATGTAAGCACATAATGTAATCTGAAAACCGCTGCCCTGATTAAAAACACAATGCAACTGATCTCAGCTGGTATTCTGTCTGGAATGGACATTTCTAAGTGACCCCAAACTTTTGACCGGTAGAGTGTGTGTATATATATATATATATATATATATATATATATATACTGTAGGTAAGCAAACTGAGGATTTTTATTCATTCTTGTTTACCTCAAAACTTGTATAAAATAAAAAAAGGAAAGAAAATAATTTCACTCTTTTCTTATAGAAACTATTGATTAGTGTAAAGTCACTTAAATTATACAAACTGTAAAGATGAAAAGTTAGTATGTTCTGTCTTGGTGTTAGATGCTAGTGTTTTTACTCTCAGTGTGTTCTGAGTGACAGTGTGTGTTATCTCAGTGTGTGTGTGTGTGTGTCTCAGTGTGTTCTGAGTGACAGTGTGTGTTATCTCAGTGAGGATTGTTCATAGTGTTTGGCTGCACTGGGTCTCTTTTAAGACGTGTGTGTGCAAAGAGTTGTGTTGCTGTGAAGGAGTTTTGCAGGAGATGTAAACTGTTGTGCGTGTGTGCGTGCGTGTGTGCGTGCGTGCGTGCGTGCGTGCGTGCGTGCGTGCGTGCGACGGTTAGAGCTTTTCCTGTGTTAACCACGTGGCTCAGACCGGGTTAATAAAAAGATCACATTCACTTCTGGGTTTTCTTTCTTCTGGGGAGTCCAAACGATGGTAAGGCCATGACAGCAAGTGACTTTAATTATTTAATTTTGACCAGTATTTGATTGCATTTGCTTTTATTTGTTGTATCTTTCCAATTAAAATGCACTGAATTATACATGAGTTACTACTTTATGTCTCATTATTGTCCTATATCAGCATACCTTTGAGCACGTTTCTGCCAAATGCTGTGTGTGTAAACTGTTTTCATGTTTCTCAGTTATAAAATGATGTTAGAGAATGTGCTTGTGTTTAATTTAATGTGTGAAAACTTGCCTTTACTCGACCCGTCATGTCTTCATTGTTTGCGGTGGAACGACCAGAAGCTACTGATGTACAGTGTTGTCACCCATAAAGTAGAAAGCACTACTAAATTCTACTACACAGTGTAGTGTTTCCTACTTTATGGATGAGTATACTGTTGGCTGCAGAGAAATGTACAAGAAGAAACCAACAGGCTCTGTGTGAAAGATTTTAAAACATGTAGGCCCCATCATGAAAATCTGCTGAATTTCTCTGTCAATTTTGTCATTTAATTTTGTATTGTGTTCATTTGTTAGAAATTGAGAGGATAATGGTGAATGTGAAAACCTGCCGAAATAGAAAATGATTTAATTTAACTTAGTAAAATCAGTTCAAACGGGTATAGCTGAGATCTACAGTTACCAAAGAGCAGGTGAGCATTGTACAAATTCAAGAGACTTTATTTTCAGTTTCTGCTTTACACTTGTTGCATGTATAACATGATGAATAATTTCCTCTATACAAAGCTACTGTTGTGAATGCATTTTACATAAAAATTGCTACATAAGGCAAATATGGATTTACTATTTTAATACACACTGGTCTACAAAACAACGGAGAATAAAGGTGTATTAGAAGGCTAAAATAGTCTCTCCATTGTCATGGTATGATTGAAGTAATTAAATTGACATTTATAGATAATATATATTATATTTACGGTATATCTAAGCATTCATTTTTTAATTGATTGGCTCATGTTGGGCTTTGAAAGTGCATAGAGTCAAAGCAAAAGGAAAGTAGGCGGGCAAATATAAAGTGAATAAAGGCTATGATTTGTATTTTCTGTACTTTTTTCACCAAATGATTTGTATTTTTTTGCTTTTCAATAAATAAATTACCTGAAAATTGTATGACAAGAACTTGTTTCACTTTGTGGCATTCTGATCAATACTGACAATCCTTAGAGTACTTATAGAACGTTAATTAGTTGCTTCTTTGAATTGACCCCTTATTGAGTTGCAATCTAAAGTAGGTGCAGTGCAATACTATAATGTGAAAAATAAAAACAAACACATAAACTGTCCCAAAAACTGCAGATTTCTTACTGTCTCTGAGACTTGGCATTGGTAGCAAACATCTTAGCGTGGCCTTTTCTTCTAATTCCAGGGTAGCGGCTGCAGGTAATTAGAAGGAACCAAACCTCGTCGTCCGTGCAGATCCCCCTAAAATAGAGGTGAAAGTTAAACTTTTGTGCAAAAGTCAGTGCAAGAACTATTCAATCTAATCATTGTATTGTAATTGTAGAAGTGACACTCACGTAATAAAATCCATCTCGATCCATGTCACCTAGCACATAAATGATGTCTCCTGAACGAAAGCCAAGTTCGATCTTTGAGAGACAAAAAGAGTTTTGAAAAATCACAAAACCACTTTGTTGTATTTAAAACAACAGATACGACTAAATCAGTATAAAGTGGTTAGAAACACAACGTGGTTCATGCTTACCTCACTGTCCATGTTGGGTGAACTTTCCCACGGATCGTAGTCAAATATGGCCACCATTCGTCGAACAACCAAATCATCAGGAATATCGGCTACGTCGCTCAGATCTGGCGTTGAAGACATGCCTGTGGGCCCAAACACACAAGCACTCCTTTGAAATCACACAACTTCAATGAATGAAATTGCATGTGTCAATGAGAGCCTGAAATCTCAAAGAAAAATAAATTATAAGTCCAGTGTTTCACTCACATTTTTGTGATCTAAACTCAAGATTTCTGTATTTCTTTAATTTATTCTTATTTATTGTAGCATGCTGTTTAACGTTAGTGGCTTTCTACAGTTATAGACATTCACAGCTCAGTGCCAACAGCCCCTACGTTACGTTATATTACCCCTGCGTTGGTGTTCTGTTATAGCACAGTGTCCTGCAGAAACAGAGGGTTGATACCTGTGTGGTCCACAGGGAGGAATCCCTGCTGCATGAGGCGATGCTTCAGGTACTCATCCTCCACTGGGATTTCAGCCACCATGTTACTTGGCACATAACCAGAGAGCCCACCGGACTCACCATAATAGAAGCCATCATAGTCTTTGTCTCCAAACACCTAATAAATGCAGAGGTTTATCTCTTTATTATGGGAGGTTTGGAATAAATACATGTATATTTGCATGGTGCAGCAGTGAATTCAGTAAAAATGACATCAGTCGGTTGGAAACGGTGACAGGAAATAAAGAAAAAAGCTGATATCTTTGTACACAATCCGCTGGCTTGACTTTAGCACAAACAGGAAACACCATCATGTTTCAACCATCATTTCAAAGAAGCTTTTCAACTGATGAAGTGAGAAAATACAGCTCTAATATATGAGATACACAAGTCAGCACACTTAAGGAGCACCATAAAAGAAGTGTACACCATTTTACCTGCTTTACTTTTTATATTAAAGTGACTATATGTAACTTTTTAATGTTTCTGAAACTCTGTCATTTTTCAACTGATGATCATAAATGACCTGTAACAGCAAACAAGACTAAGGGAAAAGAACGCCATTTTTATATAGTTTTTAGTAAGGCATCTGCCCGGGTTTGATTTTTCCCGCAAAGTCACAGAAGGATTTGCGGCAGGTAGACGGAGCTACAGTAACACATTCTGACGGGTCACAGAATTCTTTGTTACACCAGAAAAGCCTGTGTTAGTATCCAGCCAGGTAAAATGTAGTATGAGATTTCTTTATATAGGCCTAATTGTATTTTAATGTTATTTATCTGTTGTAGTTATGGCTGATACTGGGGCAGGACCATCACAGGAAAGAAGGAAATTAAACGAAGAACAACTTAAAGGTAAAAGGGAAAGGGAACGACAACGGGCTATAACACGAGTCACACTCTGTCTGGCTTTCACCAGATAGAGACAATCATGGGATTGTTAATGATTCAAAACCCACCCCGAATTGGCCCTCAGGTATGTAATATGTCTATTTCATAGACATATTTCATAAATTAGTCTTTTTTTACCTTGATTATCTGGCCTGGCACAAAAGGCAGCTCCTCTGCAGCCATCTCATAGTTGGGGGACATTGCAGCAGGGTTGTATGGGTAAATTGCCACAAAGAGTCGGATGGTGGGTATGGACACCTGGCTCGCAGCCTGAAGCTCCCATTCTGCGATTTCTTCTGCAGTAGCAATCCTCACTCCATCTGGGAATATCAAAACATCCAACTCCAGTCGAACTGTCTCCATTTACAGCTGTGTGAGCGCTCAACTGTTTACTGGACAGACAGATTGCCGCTGTAGACAACAGACCTCTCCTTACCCTTATCCTGATTTGAGGAAACTAAGCTAAGCAAAAAGAACAGTAATCCTCTTTGGAGCAAGTGGAGTGATTCATTAGTTCAGCACTGCCTGTTGCAATGTAATGAGGGTAATGGTTTTCAAAGGAAATCAGATAATAGCATGAAGTTCTTTTAGGTTTGGCAACTGAGAGACCTTGTCATGTCTGTTAAATATTACTGAACGGTATATAATAAATACATTTCTGAAAAAAAAGCTGTTATGGAAATAGAGGTTTTGCAAACAAGCATTGAAATAACATTGTGTTTTGCTCCAAGAATTTGAATATAAAGGCAGAGAAAAGAGTTATAAGCCCTTATTTTCTTAAAAATGGCTGTAAATAAATGTATCATCTTAGAAAACAATTAGGCCGAAACATAACTGTGAGGATACATTCAAATTAGACTTTTTTTTGCATTGACTCTGGTGTTACCGGCCTGACTTCTTCGCAGTGGTCAACAAACTAATTTTGACTGTAATGTGAAACCGCACGATACAAGAAATAATAAATAATCCTTCTATGGTTGAAGCCATATCAGTCCAATAGTCATATTATTTGAAACATCAAACCATGGTTAAGTGGGAAGAGGCAGTGTTTTCCTCCTCCTCCTACTTGACCCACTTTACACGTCACTTAAAGTCAGCAGGACCTCTCTTGACCTGCAGGTCAGCAGATGATAATCTCTTCCTGCAGAGAAAAATAAGGGTTAGAAAATAGGGGATGGACACGGCTGACAGCAGTGCATGCTGGGGGTTTTTGTGACCAAGTTTTTGGTTTAGATACCTAAAAGAAATCCAGGTTGTGGTTTCATTCATTCATTCGTATTTTAACCGAATCACACCTACCCATACTTGAATATGTTTTTTTAGCTACATATTTTATATTTGTAGAAAAGCTCTTAACAGGGCACTTATTAATCTCTACATACAGTCTCATGTTTTAAAAAATACATTTGCCAGCGTGCACATTTTATAAAATGTGGCATGAACATCTTACTTGCATGTGTTTAGTTTAGTTTAGTTTAGTTGTTAATTCGTTTTTTTGTATGTCAATTTTCATTAAAGGCAGTCACTTGCTTTTTAATTAAATTAGTTTCTATATATTTATATTTATATATTCATTTATTAATGTATTTAGTACCTGCATTGATTGTTTTTAGTTTTTGCTCCTTTTTTCTGCATCTATTGTGTTTATATCTGTCGATGATGTGGGTGACGAACTACTGCACACAATTGGCCTTACATGAGTAAATAAAGTTGTATTGTTTTGTCCACTGCCACGACACGGTTGTGCTGGGTCAGTGTGTCTTTAGAAAGGGCTGACCTCAGAACAGTTTTATTCTTGCAGGTTTTAGAAGAAAGTGCTGTGGTCTCAGAAGCTTTTTCACCACAACAACAACAACAACATATTTTACTTTGAAACGCCTCACTGCCGAACATGTCTCACCCTCAGATATCTTCATGTCCATGTTTGGCCAGAAGAGGGAGCTGTGAACAGCAGTTTCTCCATCTGCTTTAAGTAGCTCATATTGTTAGTATGGTGAAGACACAATACATAAACCAGGGTGAAATGATTTACACGTACTGTAATACATTAAAGCGACTGAAATTAGATTTTGATACAAAACTGCTGCCTCTGATAAGTCTGCTCTCAGTAGAAAACAGCTGCACAAATCCAACCTCACCAGCAGAGTTGTCCCTTTGTATTGCTCACTAGTGGTTGGCCTTGAGGACAGGAAGTGCTTTGATGCCCTGTGAGCCATACTGCAAACAAAATGATGTCATGATTAAGGGCCTGCAAGGGCCTACGGTCTTGTTACAAGCACATACGGTTATAACTTAGTCGGTAACTCCCTGTGGGTGTAATTTCCAATGGGGACATGACGTTTATTGTTTCAGGTAGATCTTTTATACTTAAATATCTTTGAACATTGTCCTCTTACTGTCCAGCTGCCACAGTCCAGACAAGATACATTTGTTGAAGTGAACATAATGACTCATTTAGGACTTGAAATGGAAAGTTTTAGACTTTTTCTGGACTTCCTAGACAGTCTTAGAGGTCCACTTTGTAAAACATCCATGTCATGGGTCCAGAGAGTCTGATTAGGGAAGTGATATGTAACCAGGTTATGGTGCATATAAATACTGTAAAAGTATAAAAATGATCAATCCACAGAGAACAGCCATATTCAGAAACTATGCCTTTAAACGAGGCGTCAGGACTTCTATACAGTTGTGATGTCACAACTGTACTATATATTCGTAGAATAAAACGCTACACTGCCATTATAGTCATTCCTCGGCTGCAATGACGGTGCAGAGACTCCAAGAGTGCAGATGCAGAAGACCCGGAAATGCTGACCAATCAGAGCAGACTAAGCTTTTTCGGGAGGGAGGCTTAAAGAGACAGGCACGGAGTGTATCAGACACAGGGTGAACACAGACTAACGGTATGACAACAATAATGTGTTTTTGGAACATTAAAGCATGTAAACAGGTTCTAGTATGAACCCAAATATACATATGGACCTGAAAATGAGCATGATATGGGACCTTTAAAATTCAGATTTCACTGTGCTCAGCCATGTGTCACTTTATTTTACAATTATTTTGCTGGTATAGCTTAATATGATATAATGAATGATGATTAGTCCAGATTAGAGTCCACCTAATGCGTAAACAATGACTTTTTGCCATAACTGTATATAACTCCATTATCTCCTTGAAATGGGCCCAGTGAAGTGTTAGCCTAATTAGCCACATGCAGGTTGGGATTAAAAGGGGACCTCCTGTCCCGCCAGCAGCCCCCACAGAGAGATGCTGTGTCACACCCAGACACCCCCATAATCAACACATTTGTACAGGCCTCTGGCTCCAGCATGCAGCCACAGAGGACTCCATTTCCCACAATGCCTTTAGCCCAGCTGCTCCCATCCATCCATCCCTATACGCTTCTTGTTCCTGTGCATGAGTGTTACATCATTGGCACAGACACCCACCTTTCTGAGTGATGACGCAGCCGTGGGAGAGCGTGTGAGGAGGGGGTGAGGGAGGGAGGGAGCGAGGAAAAGGGTGTCCCGTCTGCAAGGAACACAGACAGACAGCAGGGAACAGCTGCAGCATTAGGTTCGCGTAGGATTTCACTGCATTGCGATTTAAAATATCAATAATTCCATCCCCAAAAACTCAAGTAGAGCAGCTCGACTTAGCAACCACATATCATTTAAAAAATGGTTGATCGCGAGCAGCTGGTACAGAAAGCCAGGCTGGCTGAACAGGCTGAGCGATATGATGATATGGCAGCTGCTATGAAATCGGTAAGTCCACTCAAAAAAAGAAAAGATAATAACTATGACTTGTATGAATAATGTTGTGCTCTCTGTGCGTAAAGGCGCAATCTCGACTGTGTTGGCTGTGAATCTGGGAGTTTCACTGTTGCCTTGGTATTACCGCGCTACAACTGGGAGAAAAAAAAGATTTAATATCTTCATTGTCTTGTCGTCAACTCATCGACAGCTGACTGGGATTTCTGAGTCCAGCCCAAATCGTCTGCTCCTTGGGCGGTGCCTTTCTATCGACTGTGCCGTTCAATGAAGCGATATTACAATACAATGCACACAGGCCTGAGTTATAAGGCTTATAAGAGGCTCGTATCATATAATGGCTCTGCTCTATTGCATTTGCTGCCCTCCGACACTTTTTTACCACCCCAACTCCCTTTCCCTCCATTACAGCTAATTTATAAAAGCTTCTGCTGCTGGGAGCCATGTGAGGTTGCTCGGAAAAAGCCTATCAACTGCTGCTCCCCCCCCCCCCCCCCCCACCTCCTCCTCCTCCTCCACCTCCTCCTCCTCATCTTCATCTTCATCTTCCTCCTCTCTTTGTCACGTTAATTAAAATAATATGCATTAGCAAAATCTGCCAATTATTTTTATACTTGTATCCAAGGCTTGGTCGCTTTTTTTTTTAGCATGATTGCATTATAAAAATGCTCCAAAAAATCCCCCTTGAACTGCTCTTTCCTCTAAACAAACGTAGGAGGCAGCAGCAACTCTCTAGAATATTCTTTGTCATATTGCAGTGAGTCAATATGATCAGATTTGATTGTGGGCTTTGTTTTTTTTCCTCTATTGTTTTATTCCTTATACATGTGCATGTGCTGTTTCTGAAAATTGCTCCTGAGCAGCAATTTGAAGTCATTTTGGGTTAATGACCCTGATGAAGTGTAATCTTCTGATAATGAAGAAGAGGATGAGCTCCCTCACAGGATCATTTCTCAGCTCCTATTGGCCAGTGTTGAGAACAGAGCCTTTTGTCTGCTTTTCCTTTTTTTCCCCCTTCAAATAAATAAAAATAAAATAAATACATTTTAGGAACTGAATTCAGCAGTGAGTTTAAAAAATAAATAAATAAAACCTGCTGTGTCACACCAGCTCATACTGGGACCATTAGGATCCTGGGAGTCTTAGCCAGGAGCCTGCATGAGCTCACATACAGCTTCAAATCACCATTTGTGCTTTAAAGGAAGAATATTCTGTCTGATGTTCCTCGTGAGGGATGGAGTGAGCCCCTGTGGATTGTTTGTCATCGGGGGTTTCTGGTTGAAGGAGGTGGGGTGATGTGTGTGTGCAGGGAGGGATTCCTTTCCCTTTAAACAATCTGCCATGTCAGTGCGGTCCAAACTAGGCTGTTTTGCAGGGGTGTGCTCTCACATTGTTTAATCAAAAGGGAATTCCTTGCCATTCCAGCCAGAAATGTCAAAACCACATGGAAATACATAGGGTTTAACAGCCTTTAATGCTGCTATCCAGACTGACTTTCTGCATGCTAGGGCTGCAACTAAAGATTATTTTCTTGTTCAATCGATTAATGGTTTGGTCTTCAGAATGTCAGGAAAATGCCCACCACCAACAGTCCAAAACCCAAAGATATTTAGTTTACTATCAGAAAACATTCACATTTGTTAAGCTTAAATTAGTAAATGTTGTCATTCTTTGCCTAAAAAATTTTCAAAAAATAGCTGCCGATTAATTTTTAGTTTTTTCGACTAAATGTTTCAGCCCTAGAAATACATGTTGGGCTTTATAGCTTTAAATGAGGATCTTGGTATTATGCTTAATATCAGTGAAAACCGTGAAATTACAATCTTTGTGTCAGTTGGATGCATTGTCAGCTAATATATCAGTACAACTGTAATCCAGTTGACACAGCAGTAAGCCTTCCGAACATCAGCGCTTTATAGTTATAGTGATGACCTATTTGTTTCAGTTGAGTCATTTGATTAATATAAATCAATTGACAGTAAATGTCATGTTTGTCGTTTGCATGCATACAGTAGGTCTACAGTTGGCCCCTCCATCTCTATAGCTTGAGCCGTGCTCTCCATCCACTCAGTGTGATGTCGGCAGTCCTGCTCCTCTGCCTCGACAGAAAATGTCAAAACTGAGAGATGAGAAATATTAGCATGTCACGAGGAACTTTTCAGATAAAAAAAGCAGTGTATAAGGTTTTGTGAAACCAAAGCTACATATATATATATACAGTATATACAGTATATATATATATATATATATATATATATATATATATATATAAATTTGACAGTGGAACTCAGAGTGAGTAGTCCGACGTGGTGTTAGAGACAGGTAAAAGGTCAGTTTGAGCCAGAGAGAAGGTCAGTGGGACACGTGAACCGCCTGTGCAGTGATGGTTTTCACTTACAGTGCAGCTGCCCCGGAGAGCTCGTGGGAACATTTTAGCCATCTATCAGCCCAAACCCCCCCCCCCCCCCCCCCCTGCACTGCCGGCGACTAAATTGTTTCTCATTAACCAGTCCACGTGGCAGCTGGAGCTACTGGTGAAATAAATGAGTGGATTGGCATGGAGACTGCACATGTCAAGTGAAATATTGTTCAACTTCTGTGCTGTGAGCTGTACTGTTAGTCCAAAGTCTTTTTTTAACCTAAAAATAGTGTTTTTTAATAATTAGGCCTGCAACTAACAATCTGTGGTCAGTTTCTTGATGACTTGATTTATTGTTTGCTTTGTAAAACTTAAGAAAAGGTAACTTCCTTAGTTTTTTTTTATATTGAAAGTATGTTTTCTTGGGATTTTTATGCCATTATTAGAGACAGTAGTAGAGAGACGAGAGAAAACGAGGAAAAGAGAGGCGCAACAAAGGTCCCCAGCCAGGCTCAATCAGGGGACGTTGCAGTCCATGGTTGGCGCATTATTCCTCAAACCACAGGGGCGCACCCCAACGTGGCATCCTAAAATTGTCCCTTTTTCCGACCAACAAACCAAAACTAAAAACTATTCAATTTACAATGATATAAAACAAAAAAAGCAGAAAATCCTCAATTTTGAGGCGCTGGAACCATAACATGATTGGCATTTTTGCTAAAAAACTGTTGCCAACTCTAGTAATACTGCTAGACTTTCTTGGATTATATGTTCTCAATATTCCTTTTTGTATAATGCACATGCAATCTGGTGCTGTTAATCAAGACTTCTGCTCTGAAGCTGGTGATGAAATGGTCCATTGTCTCCTTCTTCCAGGTAACAGAGCTGAACGAGGCCTTGTCCAACGAGGAGAGGAACCTCCTGTCCGTGGCCTACAAGAACGTGGTCGGGGCCCGCCGCTCCTCCTGGAGGGTGATCTCCAGCATTGAGCAGAAGACCTCGGCCGACGGCAATGAGAAGAAGATCGAGATGGTGCGGGCCTACAGGGAGAAGATTGAGAAGGAGCTGGAGGCCGTGTGCCAGGATGTGCTCAACCTTCTGGACAACTTCCTGATCAAGAACTGCAGCGAGACACAGCACGAGAGCAAGGTGTTCTACCTGAAGATGAAGGGCGACTACTACCGCTACCTGGCCGAGGTGGCCACGGGGGAGAAGAGGGCCACCGTGGTGGAGTCGTCTGAGAAGGCCTACAACGAGGCCCACGAGATCAGCAAGGAGCACATGCAGCCCACCCACCCCATCCGCCTGGGCTTAGCTCTCAACTACTCTGTGTTTTACTACGAGATCCAGAACGCCCCGGAGCAGGCCTGCCATCTGGCCAAGACCGCCTTCGACGACGCCATCGCCGAGCTGGACACCCTCAACGAGGACTCCTACAAAGACTCCACTCTCATCATGCAGCTGCTCCGAGACAACTTGACACTGTGGACAAGTGACCAGCAGGATGACGAGGGAGGGGAGGGCAACAATTAAAGAGTAACCCCACTTTGAAAAAAAAAAATATATGAAGGGCCGGTGGACTTTGGCAGCCGCTTTTGCCGATGATACTACCGCAGCAGCAGTTCTTTATTTTTCCATGTCTTAAAAGAAAAGAATCAAAAGAGAGGTTAGAGTGGAGGTTAAATCTTAGTTTAAATATATATATAGAAATATATATACAGTTGAAAGCGGCCTCCGTCTTCTTGGTTTTCTCTTTGACATTTGCCAAAAACCACTGATATGTCAGTCAATCAGCCTGAAAGTGGTTGTTGTTGGATTGAAATGGCAGCCTCACACTGGCATAGGAACTGATCTTGTTCTGTCAAGATTATCTGCTTAGTTAGGTTCTTGCGTGATAGAGATGCATTTGAGTCACTTAAGAGAGAAAACTATTGTATGGGAATGCCTCACAAAACTAGTTTGCATTGGTTCCAGTAGTGAGTCTATATATGAGAAAGGGCCCTGAAAGCCATTAATGTTAAACTCACACAAACAACAAGAAAAAGTTGAAACCGATTAATTCCCCCCAAAATTTGAAAGGATATATTAGACGGGAGCGAAAATGAGGACTTGATGTTAAAAATGGATTCCCCTACTTTAAGTGCAGATTAGTCTGTTATGTCACTGCACTGGAACCATAGATTATTTTGGAGGTGAAGAGTATTAAAGGCAGAGACTTAACAATATAAAACAAACTAAAAAATGACACAAAAAAAAGAAATTAAAGCAGCTTCAGAGTTTGTGGTTTACTTCTGTGTTTGTTTTATTAAATGCACTTGCCTACTATACTGTTTCTTCAGTGTAAGATGATGATGACAATAATATCGATTATTCAATATTGTGCATGCTGGTGATGTATTTATATACAGTAGCTTGACTTTATTAACTTATACAGTGGGTGTTAAGTATTCATATGATTGAGAAAAACAGGCTTTGTCTGATGTTGATTTCTAATTTCTAATTTATTTTGTTTTGTTATGGTTTTTTGATTTGCTATACCAAAATGGTGATCGTAAAAATTGATCTGTTATGGGCGTTGCTATAGTGACATGCAATATGTGTATTTAGTTTGTTACTGAAAGTAAAAAAGGAAGATAAAAAATCACCAGTGATCACTTAATCTTACCAGCTGGTGTTTGTCACATTGAATTATGATATATTTTGTTCTTTGAACAGTATCGAAGTACTTTTTTCATTTGCCATGCTATCCAGTTTAAATAATAATAGTGAAGTTTTCAGACTCAATGTTTCTGTTATAAATTCACAAACACGGACCATATTTGATTTCTGACAGTATACCTTTTCTGTTTGTATGTTTTTATACCTTTTAGCTGTTCCTGAGTGACAAAATATCTTGAATGTGAGTCATTATGTAGCAGTTGCACAAGAACCGAAATAATAGCTATGATAATAAAAAAGAATATGACTAAATTATACATGCACCATTTCCGTGGTGGTCTAGTGTATTGTTGTATCATCACCCATCAGACAGTTGTGGTTTTAAGGAAAAAACATTTCATGGGGGAAAAAATGTTTTAACCCTTTGTGTTGTGCTCAACTACAGTATGTGCTTCCTTTTTGCCTGTATCATTATTTAATATGCTTCATGTACAAGTTAACCTTTACAGGAAAAAAGTATTTATCTGCCAGTATTTTAAGTTCCTGCAAGCATGTGTGCAAGTTGAATATTTTCTTCACAATATGTGTCAGACGGTATTGCTCTCTGTGCAGCACATATACATACATATTTAACACCAATGCACAAGTAGAGTCACAGGGAAAGCATAAAGGCAATTCAATAGAATTGGGTATTTATTAGCAAATGTGATAATTGACATCTTCAGAACAAACTTTAGACACTAAGAAGCTGCTTAAGAGCACAGAAAGCTGCTGAACGGATTTATCTTCATAATGCTGCTACTTCTAGATTATTACATTACTATATATTCATACAGATGGCAGTTTGTTGGGACTTTATTTTTCCTAAGAGATGGCAGTTTTATTTTTTATCTCAGATGTGATGGCTTACAGTAAGAGAGAAACCAAAAGCCTTAAGGTCAGTCACACAACCTCGTTTATCATGTATGCCAATTATGTCATTATCATGAGTCAGCCTACATGAGCTCACACAGTATGTCACAGTTGCTTTGATTTATTTTTAACGTAGTATAAAGTTGATGGTCTTGAAGGCTCACAGTCAAATAGCATGACATCCTGATGCCAATCTGCAACACTGCTCACACAGTTTATGAGTATTAGAATGGAGTTGAAGGTTTTGTGTGTTAAAAAAAGCGGAAACTGAAACTTTCCCTCACTTTTTTGTTTGAATATTTTTTTTAAACCACGTCAGGAGACTTTCACCCATTGCCAACAATACCTGAATTTTGTTCCTTTTTCATTAATTTGTATTTTCTTTTCTGTGGTTTTTCTTTTTAAGTTTTTATTATTTTGGATGTTGATCCTTGTTTCTGCTGTGAGGGGGGCGGGGGGGATGAATTCAATTAGATTAAAGAAGAGCTGACCTGCTGGAAATTAGCAAAGGGGGGATAGGGATACACACCGTATGTTCTGAGGAAGTTTTGGTTTCCATCTGTTGCCCATTAAAAGTTATTTGTTTATCTGTATTATTCTTTATTTTCATTTCTCTCTGTAACATAGCCATTTACAGTCACAAACACCACAGCTCATTTTCTTTTCATTCTGTGACTTCAGATTTTCAACATTTCTGTTGAGTTTTTACAGCCTAAACATTGATACAGGAAGTTAATATGACCTCATGTAATCCCTTGTGGGTCACACAGAAGGTGTGTGTGTGTGTGTGTGTGTGTGTGTGTGTGTATGTGTGTGTGTGTACTGTATATGCCTGCAACATTGCATGTGTTGAGTGTCTGTGGGTAAACGTATGAGATGGAGTCTGTATTAGCTGCAGTGCAGAGACACCGCCAGCTCACACAACAACTACAGTATGTCTTAAATGAGGCTCTTTTTAAGGCCCTCTTGCTAATCATTAACTAAATTAGGGCATAGATCAAAGAATATTGCTTCATAAGACAGCAGGTTTTATGATCGCAGCAGAGGAGCAGTGTGCTGTAATAAAAATAATTTCCTGCATCTCATGATGGACAACGGAAGGAAAATCTGCTTCTCTTAGGCGTTTAGATTTGCATGCAAGTCGTGTTTTTTTTTTCTTTTTTTACAACTAAACGCCAAGTTTATCTGAATAATTATACATATCTGTGTGTTTCAATGTGGGAGTTACACTAATTGATAAGCTGAAGTGGCAAGCTGCTGGATGGCCCGCCCTCAGACTGCAGCCTCTTGCTGCAGCTTGCTGCACTGAACCTTTCATGAGATGAAATTCTGTGCTGTGAAAGGTTCTCCTCACCAGCCAATCACTGACAGGCTCACTCTCCACAGCCACCAATCCTCATCCTGTTGCTAGGGCTATAATAAGTATCCCACTATTAGCCCGGCTCCTTGCTGCACTGCTCAGACACCTATTGCATCCCGTAAAAAAAATGAAAAAAAAGAAAGCTCCAAACACACAGCAGGCATTAAGATTCAGCACCAACCTATCTTCCAGTCTGTGTTTTAATGCACTGCCACACTTTCAGGGACATTGGTGTCATCATTATTGGTAAATGTTGGTCACATTGTAAAACACACAGAGGCCTACTGATGGACATGTATTTAAATCTCCAACAGCTACATATTTAATTTAGCATGTTTAATGACAAATTATGTCAAATTAAAGTCAAACTAAATACATGCCCCTCATAAAATAATGTGTAATTCATGTTGTTTACATTAAACATTATTCAGTTTATTGTATTGATGTAATTACATCCCTGGAGAAGATTATGCTTCAAAGGTCACATCTTTAGGATGCATACAAAACAGAAAATTGTTCAGGCGTGCTTCTCTTCCACTTATACAAGAACTGCTCTGTCTGATCACTTTAATCACATGAAGCGGTATTTCCCTGAGGGAGGCTGGGATGACAACGCACAAGAGATCACTGGGTCATATTTATGTCACACCAAGGCAAATGCCTTCTAAATCACTGCATCAAATTCCTCGTTAGCATCAGTGGACGGCCGCTATGATGCCACTTTCAGCAGCGTCTCATTGAAATGGTCCTGATGATATGAAAGCATCTATATCTTTGATGATTCAAAATAAACTGAGGAAGCCAGGTGTATCTTGAAGATGAAACAGGTAGTATATTTTTGAAATTCTGAAATTCACAAGCTCTTTCAAGTTTGTAGAAAGGTAGTTGTGTACACATCCCCTCCTCTTCTATTCTTTTTGGGTCAGGTGCAGGATGATAGATTAAATAAATGAAGGGAAAATGGAGACTGGATTTAAAGAAATAGTTCAACATTTTTTAGGAAACACGCTTATTTGCTTTCTTGCTGAGAAGATCAACACCACTCTCATGTCTGTCTGGTAAAGACACTTCTAGCAGCCAGTTATCTTAGCTTAGCACAAAGACAGGAAACAGGGGGAAACAGCTGGCCTGGTTTTGTCCAAAGGTAACAAAATCCACCAACCAGCACCTTGTTTGTTACCAGACTATTTATTTCTGGGAGTGTCGTTGGAAATAGTGTGGCACATGAACCCCCTTACTGTACATATATTGACTTAAAATTTTATTTTTTTGTACAGATTAAGAAATAAGATATAGCATGTCAAATTTGTTGGTTTAGAGGTGCTCATAAGCAGATTGTATTTGGAGCAAGGCTATAGCGGTTTCACCCTGTTTCCAATATTTATGCTAAGCTAAAAGCCGACTGTAGCTTCATATCGGACATACATTATTGATATTAATCTTCTCATCTAACTCTCAGCAAGAAAGAAAATAATAGGATTTTCCAAAATGTAAAACTATTTCTTTATGCTCCACAAAAAAGGCAATTATTCACTTGATGAGGAATCAAATTCCTTTTTTCCAATAAAACCTTTTTAGCTTAAATCCAGTGTGCAGATACTCCATTTTCTGACTTTCAAGTTTGTCTCAGCTCAGTTTGAAACAGCCTTTTGGGGTTTTTGGTTATTTTAGACTTTTGTTTTAACAGCAACATCACATGTTTTAGCCATGCTAAAGATGTGGCGCAAGCTTGCAATGTCAGTTGGTCCACCACTTTGGTCTGAACTGAAATATTTTGACAAAAATGAGATGAATTGCCATGAAATTTTCTACAGACATCTGTGGTCCCAAGGGGATGAAACCATACTGACATTGGCAATCACCTGATTTTACCTCTAGTGCCAGCAGCTGGTAGACATTTTTGGTTTGGAGTGACGTACATCGGCAATACAGGATGCAATGTGTTTAGTGCTTAGCATGCTAAGATGGTGAACATTATACATTATACCTGCTAAACATTGTATGTCACTTTTGTCATTGTTATCGTGTTAGCATTTAACTCAAAGCACCACTGTGCAAACAACAGAAACTCACAGAGCTGCTAGCATGGCTGTAGACTCTTGGTTCAGTCTTAAACTTTTTTCTTTGTTCATTCTAGACTTTTCAACATCAGATTACCAGTTTTCTCAAATCAAGTTTGCTGTTTTTTATTCAGAAGACATGAGGTCAGTGATTTTTGTCAAAAGGTCATTGCACGGTCTGAGCATTGTTGCAGTCTATTGATTACCTTTGCCAACTCCACGTTGAATGCAGCATTTCTTGCGGTCTACAAATTCCTGCACTGAAAGGCATTTAACCTCCTGTGGCTCTGGCTTCTCACAGCCGTTGCTGAGCCATTAATCATCAACCAAACCACATGGCTATCATGGATGGTTTTGGGGCTCTAGGGCAAAAGTGGAAGCTCTGTGGACTGGACACACAACAAACAGCAGCCTGAAGTTTGACTCAGAAGTAATTGCAACTTGAGAATATTTTGTCTCATTTTAAAACTGTATGGTTCGAGATTGATGGCTTTGTGAGTTTTGCGCCTTGAGGTGAAACCTGGCAGCTTGTGACCAATCAGGTGTTAGAAATAAATCCTTGGATTAACAATTCAATTTGATTCAAACACGAGGATTATATATTTCTGAGCAGCACAGCCACACAGATAATAAAAGAGACAGACATGTCGGAATTTAAAAAGTTTATGATATGACTCAACGTGATCTGCACCTCAAAGATGCAAAGAAGATAATAGCTGTGCAGCTCCAGAAATATCAGCCCATTAGAGGGGGGAGGGGGCTGTGGGCTGGGCTGAAAACAGAGATGGAAAAGAAAGAGGGGACCGATGTAGAAGCAGAGAAAAGAGACATATCTATAAATAGGCCTCCCTGCAGCCTGTGAGTAGACAGTGAGTAGACCAGAGACATCAATGTGACAGCCCCTCCTCTAGAGAGACTTTCTGCCTCTTTATGGATGTGAGAGTTCATATCTTCGGTTAAGAGAGTCTGATTCCATTTCATCTCCAGCTGAGCAAACACCTGACACGACATGAAGTTACACAATAATCAGCTACGATATCTGCTGTTTTCTTAAAGTTCATTCCACCATGATGTTTTTTCAAAGTTATGACAGGACAAAGAGCACTGCTGCTGGCACAAAGGCAGCTGTTATGCATCACTGCTGCAAAATAAATTATTCAAGATAACATTTAGACTTTGTATTATTTATCAAAAAGTGCCACAACGTTCAACTGAAGGTTTTAAGAAACTATTTTAAGAGAGGCAAAACATTGCAGGGTAGATTGAATCGGATAGGCGGTGGAAAGGTATCATTGCATGATTTTTGGGAGAGCTTCAACCCCCCCAAATACTGTAAATGTTTTTTAATTTGCCTGCAACATACAACACTGCTGTCATTTAGATAGTTTGTCATTTTTTAGGATCAAATCACCTAATAATACCGGAGGTGATTATTAATAACTACAGAGGCTTGTGTGATGAACAGAAGTTTGTAAAAGGTGAGTCTAAAATTAAGTCCTCCCCCCTCTCACTCCCTTCTGTCTCACAGTTACGTCACTCTGCATGTTCTTTCAAGGCCTCCCATTGCAGGAGGATCACAGTCACACCATGTTCCCTGCGACAAAATAACATTATCACCATCATCATCAAAGTAACAAAAGTATTATTATTTAAACTCTTATTTGATGTGTTGGTTACATATCTAGGAATTCATGAAAATGATTTAATTTATTGTAGATAATAGTCTATTCTCAAATATACACTTAAAACATTTCATCGGTGTCCTCTAAAAATACAGTTTCAAATTCTTTTTCTCCCACAATCCTCCTTTACAATAAATATCTGCAAAATAACCACATGCTAAGTGATAAGCAAGCACAGAATTTTAACTTGTGACAATATAGCCTATATACCGTATTGTACGTATACTAAAGTGTACAGAATAGGTTTTGTAAAGCCTAGGATAAAGATAGTCCTGTGACTTGCCCTTTAACCCTTGTGTTGACTTCAGGTCACATGGGCCCGTTTTAAATTTCTGTTTTATATCAGAAAATATTGGACGCAGAAATAAGCGTTTTTGCTTTTTCCAACGTTTTAAATTTTAAAATTTTTCTTCTACACATTTTCAGCGCTTATTTCTACGTCCAATATTTTCTGATATAAAACAGAAATTTAAAACTGGCCAATGTGACCCGAGGTCGTTTCGACCTTGAAAAAAAACACCTTTTTTTTCTGACATTTGTGACGCCTTTTTTCACTATTTGTTTTTGCCTTTTCCAACGTTGAAAATTTTAAAATTTTTCTTCTACACATTTTCAGCACTCATTTCTATGTCCAATATTTTCTGATATAAAACAAAAATTTAAAACGGGCCAATGTGACCCGAAGTCAACACAAGGGTTAAGAAACTACTGCGATATGTAAAGAAACTCATCTGTCATCTGTAGGAAAAAGAATTTCCTTTAAATCCCTGTTCCCCAACTCATCCAATACTAACACGTTGTCCTGGCCCTGTCAGTGTCTGATACCGAAGCAGCATGCACTCACATGCACTATACTGAACTAACATACATGTGCAGCCGGACCGGCTATCAAAACCGAGAAGCTCGGATTACAACACACACACAGAGGGAATGTGACTTTATTCTCTGCTCAGAACACTATTACTCCTCCATGTCTTTACATAGCAAATACTTGTTTACTGCTATATTCATGTTTTGAATGTTGAGTACAGCCACTTTAATAGAGAGTATAAATAGTATCCTGGTTAGGATGTGGGTTTTGGAGTATCCTGGTTTTGTGCATGTAAACACCTTATCCCGGTTTTGAGAAACCTTGATATGCTATGTTACATGAATAATGTTACATTCCACATTCCATTCTGTAAGAACACTGAAGAAAGTCGTTCTCATCCGTTTTATTTATATCCTAAATTGCAACACTGTTTTCCCATCTGTGTGAACAAACTTTGGGACAATCCTTCCGCCCATCCTGACTCTTTCCTATCTTACCACATGTCATCTGAATGTATGTAGCGATTGTTAGAAAAAAATATATATCCTTGTGTGTCTCATTAAACCTTCAGAACATTGTGAACTGAACCATGCTTCGTGTTGCTTTGTTCTCTTTGTAAACACCTTATCCTGGTTTCTGAAGGCTCTTTGTTAATATAGAACATGATGATTGAGATGGTGAGAAATCAAAACAGACCTGCAGGCAGATGATCAGAAACATGGATACTGTTATTATCACTTATACAGGGATGTGAACAACCACGTGTGGTATGTTCCATGTTAACGTTACATCCCAAATATGATCAAAAACAGGATAAGATTCCAAAAATAGGATACTAGTATGCATGTAAACACACTCAAGGATGTTCTTATACAAAATTAGATGAGCTTATTGATAACAAATGTGTATTAGACCTGTTCCTGTGTAGGGCTGGGTATTGGTTACCAAAAAAACTCAGTGAAGGGATACCTGCATTTGATCCTTAATGTACTCAGATCTAGAAAAAAATACTATTTGTATGGTTTTGCTCGCAGCCAATCACCGCAAGCCTTCTTGGATTTAATGCGAGGTGTGATTGGCCCACTACCGTAGCAGCTAGTGGTGGTGGCATTTTAAGCAACTGAATGCTTCCATTCACATGAGTATCAGCTGAAGTAGAAAAAAAAAGGTATCAAATTAAGAACTCCACTGGTGTCGGTATCTGGTACAGATACGGGAACGATAGCCAGCCCTATTCCTGTGCAACAAGAGTCACTGGTGATGGGTAAGAGACTTCTTGGAGCCCATCCTCAAGCATCTAAAGCCCCCCATGGATAGTTGTACAGTCGGAGGATCCTCCACAGCCAGCCTTTTATCAGAGGAGGCGACCTATCTGTGTGATCTCCTCTGACAGAGCGCTGACCAGGGAGGTGTCCGCAGCGAGGAGGCCACACATAGTGAAACGGTTAACGTCTCACATTGTGCTTAATTTAAATTTAGCTGCATCTGTAGCCTATGAGAGAGTTCTTTTTCTTTTCCACTTGGCATGTTTTTCTCAGGTTTTTCTTCATAGTCATGAAAGTGAGAATGAAATGGCATCACCTGGCAGGCTGTGGTGTGAATCTACACATCATATGTAACGCATATTTTGGAAGTCCCAGACAGGCTGACAATGTGATAATTAACTGTTTATGACCTAAATAGGATATAAAGAATTTTGTGGATTCATCTTTTAATGCTAGGTTTGATAAATATATGCAGGGTGTTGCTTTCTGCATATCAATTTGAGATAGTTTTGGATATTTCTGTGTTCTTTTACCTTTACAGGATCTAGCCCGTCACGCTTTCTCTTAAGTAAGTAAAACGCCGGAAGTAAAAGGACGGTGAGAGTGTGGAGGGGAAGAAGACTGACGGAGGAAAATAGTGTTATTTCGAGATAAATGTTGTACTATTTGCTTAGTTTTTTTTGTTTCTTTTAGCCCCCTGGTAGCCCTTAGTCTCTAGAAAGAGCCAGCATCTACGCACCTGTGGGTGGAGGACCGCACTTGTTCTACGAGTAGTAGCTAGCTAAACATTAGCTTCAGGCTAACACCAGCCCCATGGCTACCTCCACACCTTCGTTGCTTGAAAATGCAAACAAAGAAATCGATGACCTTAGGGAAGAAGTTCGCCGGCTCTCCGAGGACTTGAAAACCAAAGATGCCCTGTTGACCTCCTACCTGGACGTTGCTCAAAACCAGTCGCTTCGCATCACAACTCTCTCGGCGGCACTCCAGGATACTGTAATTTGGGACACATCCGCCTGTCCACACCCATCTTCTAGTTCGACACAGACCACCAGGGCATCCTGGACTGAAGTGGTCTGTGGCCGAAAGAGAGCCTCGGGTAGGGCGCCATCGCCTCCTGCCCTCAGCCTCTCCAGTCGCTTCGATGCCCTGTCGAAGCCGAATGTTCCCCCGGTAACGGCCGACGTGGCTCGCCCCGCTTCAAAGCCGACGGACCTGCAGGCGTCAACGAGGAGCACCGCTGCCTCACGACGACAATTTCTGAGGGATGCGGTAGTCAGACGGTCCGGTGGCCTCCCCTGCCTGAACCAGCCAAATGACAACGTTCCTCAAAAACAATCTCCCCCACCGAATGAAGGTAAGCAATATTCCGCTTCTTTTCCTTGTCCATCTGAATCCAATACTGGCTGTTTTGTTCCTACCACCGGCCATTCACGCCCCCCCACTCCTCGTCCACTCTTCACCCCAACCACAATAATTATCCGCGACTCCACCACCCGGAATATACGTTTTTTTAAATGCGGTCACACACTGCTTTCCTGGAGCCAAAGTTGCAGACATCCTGGCTAAAGCTGTGGACCTGATACCCTCACTCCCGACCTCTATTAAACGCATCACGGTCCATTGCGGACATAATGACATCTCCTATCAGCAGAGTGAGCGCACAAAGAAAGACTTTGGCACCCTCATTGCAGCTTTAATAAGCACTGGGAAGTCAGTTTTTATTTCGGGCCCACTTCCATCTCGAGGTCGCGGAGTAGGCCTTTTTAGCAGACTACTCATCCTCAACACCAGGCTCCAGCATGCATGCAGCATGCACAAGATAGGTTTTATTGACAATTTTAATCTGTTTTGGAAAAGTGACTCCATGTTCAGCAGGGATGGGATTCGTCCCAATAGACGCGGCAGCCAGGTGCTATGTGAGAACTTGCGTCACGCCGTGCAGACCCAGACCTGGGTGCAGACTCAGACCTTAGATTGACTGTTTACACCCCGTACAGACACGCACAGGCGCACCTCCCAATCACACTCTCCCATAAGCTCTCAGTCCTTTACAAATAACTCTGCTAACCCACAGACCAGCTATATCATTCCAGTAAGAGTCAGTAATAACATTACTCAAAGGTACAGCGCTACACGCTCCTCTGTGCACCAACGAGGTGCTATACTTAACAACCTAATTGGAATTAAAACAACCACTGTAACGATAGAACAGAATAGGAGAATCAAATGTGGACTAATAAATATCAGATCTCTGTCTTCTAAAGCATTACTGGTAAACAATTTGATATCAGATAATAAAATTGATTTATTCTGTCTTACTGAAACCTGGCTGGGCCATGAAGAATATGTTAGTCTAAATGAAGCCACTCCTCCCAATCATATTAATACTCAAATTCCTAGAGGCTCAGGCCGAGGAGGAGGAGTTGCAGCCATATTTGACTCAAACCTGTTAATTAATCCTAAACCTAAACTAAATTATAACTCGTTTGAAAGTCTTGTTCTTAATCTTCAACATCCAACATGGAAATCATTAAAGCCAATCATATTTGTTGTTGTTTACCGAGCGCCAGGCCCATATTCTGAATTTTTATCTGAATTCTCAGAGTTTTTGTCATGTATTGTCCTAAAATCAGATAAAATAATTATTGTAGGTGATTTTAATATCCATGTGGACGTTGACAGTAATAGCCTTAGTACTGCCTTCAACTCACTGCTAGATTCAATTGGTTTCAGTCAGAGTGTACATAAGGCCACGCACTGTTTTAACCACACCCTCGACCTTGTGCTGTCATATGGCATCAAAATTGAAGATTTAATAGTATTTCCACAGAATCCTTTATTATCAGACCATTTTTTAATAACCTTCGAATTCTTACTACCAGACTATATGAAATTAAATAAAAGCTTCTACACTAGATGCCTATCTGACAGTGCTATAGCTAAATTTAAGGAAGATATTCCAACAGCAATTAACTCAATGTCGTGCTTTAATATAACTGAGGACCTTTGTGCTAATTTTAGTCCTTCCGTAATTGATAATTTTGTAGACAGTGCTACGACGTGCCTACGGACGACTTTAGACTCTGTTGCTCCTCTCAAAAATAAGACGATGAAGTAAAGGAAACTAGCACCTTGGTATAACTCCCAAACTCGCAAATTAAAACGAATCTCACAAAAACTTGAAACTAAATTGCGTTCCTCCAAACTAGAAGAATCTAGTTTAGATTGGCAAGACAGTTTAAAAACCTATAGGAGGGCCCTCAGAAATGCCAGATCAGACTATTACTCATCATTAATAGAAGAAAATAAGAACAACCCAAGGTTTCTTTTCAGCACTGTAGCCAGGCTGATAGAGAGCCACAGCTCTACTGCGCCATCTATTCCCATAGCTCTTAGTAGTGACAACTTCATGAGCTTCTTTAATGATAAAATTATAACAATTAGGGATGGAATTCATCACCTTTTGCCCTCAACTTCTAACGGTTCACCTTTTGATACAGGAGTGCTAGAAAGAACGACAAGTCCTGACATATACTTTGACTCCTTTTTTCCTATAGACTTTCAACAATTAATGATAAAGGTCTCTTCAGCTAAGCCATCTACCTGTCTCTTAGACCCCATCCCAACGAGGCTACTTAAAGAAGCATTACCCGTGGTGAACACTTCATTACTAGATATTATCAATATGTCTTTATTAACAGGTTATGTACCGCAGTCATTTAAAATAGCTGTGATAAAACCTCTTCTGAAAAAACCCACCCTCGATCCTGAGGTCTTAGCCAACTATAGACCTATAGCTAACCTTCCCTTTCTCTCCAAGATCCTTGAGAAGGTAGTCGCTAATCAGTTATGTGACTTTCTACATAGGAATAGTCTATTTGAGGACTTTCAGTCAGGATTTAGAAAGCATCATAGCACAGAGACGGCACTGGTGAAAACTACAAATGACTTTCTAACTGCTGCTGACAAAGGACTTGTCTCCATACTTGTGTTATTAGATCTTAGTGCTGCATTTGACACTATTGACCATACAATCCTTCTACAGAGACTGGAACACTTAGTTGGCATTAAAGGTTCCTCAAGGCTCAGTGCTTGGACCAATTCTATTCTCCTTATATATGCTTCCTCTAGGCAATATTATTAGGAAACACTCAATTAACTTTCACTGTTATGCGGATGACACCCAATTATACTTATCAATCAAGCCAGACGAAACCAGTCAGTTAGCTAAACTGCAAGTGTGCATTAAAGATATAAAATCATGGATGACCAACAATTTCCTGAAGTTGAACTCGAACAAAACTGAGGTTATTGTGCCGGGCGCTAAACATCTCCAAACTTCATTATCCGAAGATATAATTACTCTGGACGGCATTGTCATGGCTTCCAGCACTACTGTCAGAAATCTAGGAGTTATTTTTGATCAGGATTTATCCTTTAACGCCCACTTAAAACAAACCTCAAGAACAGCTTTTTTCTACCTTCGTAATATTGCCAAAATTAGGAACATCCTGTCTCTAAACGATGCTGAAAAACTAGTCCATGTATTTGTTACTTCCAGGCTGGACTACTGTAATTCCCTATTATCAGGATGCTCAAATAAAACTCTTAAGACTCTCCAGCTGATCCAGAATGCTGCAGCGCATGTTCTGACAAGAACTAAGAAAAGAGATCATATTTCTCCTGTATTAGCTTCTCTGCATTGGCTTCCTGTAAAATCCAGGATTGAATTTAAAATCCTTCTCCTGACCTACAAAGCTCTAAATGGTCAAATGGTATTCATGTTCCAGAAATGCTTGTTATTAACCTAGCTCCGGGGAGCT
The DNA here is from genome assembly GCA_023566125.1 of Zingel zingel. Lineage (NCBI taxonomy): Eukaryota > Metazoa > Chordata > Actinopteri > Perciformes > Percidae > Zingel > Zingel zingel. The sequence goes on along the minus strand of CM042316.1, from coordinate 9,874,955 downwards.
TTCCCGGAGTCCGTATGTTCTTTGTCCCCCCAGCACCATCATCTTGGATCATGAAGGCACCTACATCATGGTGGCAGCTGTCGCCGTGGTCCTGCCCTACGACCTGCTGTGCCCCGTTACACCCTGCAATGCACGGCGTCGACTTGCTATGTCCGGCCAACGCCCTGCCACGCCCTGTTACGCCCTGCTGTGCTCTACGACACCATGAACTATTACAACTACTCTAGTCATTATCTTAATTGTGACTTTGCTATTGCTATTGTTCATCAAAACCCCAACCGGCATCGTCAGACACCGCCTACCAAGAGCCTGGGTCTGTCCGAGGTTTCTTCCTAAAAGGGAGTTTTTCCTTGCCACTGTCACACTTACACATTGCATGCTCTTGGGGGAATCACTGGAATTGTTGGGTCCGTCACCAGACACCGTCACCACATTTAAGACTAAACTGAAAACTCTTCTCTTAGATAAAGCTTATAGTTAGGGAGTGAGGAGTTGCAGTGTACGCCTAGACCGGCGGAGCAGGATGTATAGCTGCAGACACAGCACCACTGCTTTTCTCTGCTTCTCTTTATAGTCATCAGATTTATCTATCAAATAATCAATAATATAGTGAGAGTAGGGGGAGGCAGGCCAGTACAGCCCGATCCGGTTGGGGAGAGTTCTAGCCCGACCAGGCACCTCTCTTTAACCTGCCTCTCTTAGTTATGCTATTATTATTCTAGACTGCCAGGGAAGTTCATTCCTTCTTATGACACAATGAACTGCTCTCTCTTCTCTCTTTTCTTTTGGTTCATTTTATGTACATCCTGTCCCAGAAATGCTTGTTACTTATAGAGTGTGGTTTAGACCTACTCCATCTGTAAAGTGTCTCGAGATAACTCTGGTTTTGATTTGATACTATAAATAAAATTGAATTGAATTTTACAATTAGCTTCTCCAACTGGTTGACAAATTATACCTTGAGAGTTTGTGGGTCTGCCTGATGTCTGTACTGGTGACTCCACTCAGCAGCCTTGAGGGGATGTACAGCTCAGTTGACAGCGGGCCAGTGGGGTCGTTGTAGCAGGCAGCGAGCGAGAGAGAGAGAGAGCGAGAGGAGGGTGGCTGACCGATGCTGAAGGGGTGAAATGTGGTGTAGTGACAGGAATACAGGGTTAACAGTGAGAGCCAAGGGTTAGTGTTCAGCTAAATATCTGAGGTTGAACTACAGCTGGCTCTGGCTGCGGAAACTGAAGGGAGTCTGGGTGTGGAACCAGTCGCTGAAGTACAGTTGCCCCTGCCCATCCACAAAACAATGGCACCACAGTTACAGCCCAAAGCATAAAGACCTTATGTATTTGAAAATACAGTAGAATAGAATAGAGTAGAATGGAATAGAGTGTGCATTACTACTCCAGCAGTGAGCTCAGGAAAAAGAGCAGTCATACAGTGAAGTTACCATGTATGAGCTCAGTATTGTGCTGTTGCATGGCAACAGTTTCCACAGACATCTTTGCTCAGAAAAACTCCTCTTTGGTCTTCACATAACTGCAACGGCAGAAAAATGGGCTGACTGCAGGAATACAAATGGTCTCATGAACCATTTCAGCTTGCAGAGGCTAAAGAGTTCATATCGACACAGAAAATGTAACATCAGTTTTATTCTATTTCATATTCTAAACAATTTTTCAGACTATTGTATTAGAGGCTGTAGGCCACTTGATGTTCATCTGTGATAGAATATGTGCTACTACAGCTTCCATTCAACATGTCCGGAACTGATCAGATAAAAGGTACTAATTTGATTGCAATCCTGAATAATATGTCACACTTTGTACAAACATCCAGCTTTTCTCTCTAGAATAATGATTTAAAATGATTTCTACAGCTTCGATGAAAAACCCAATTGAGAGCAAATGATACATGCTAACCGCCGTATTTGTTACAATGCTTACCCAAATCCATCAAAGGAATAATAGTGCTTTGTTCTGCGGAAGTAATTTATTCGCTTTATGCTGATATTAAAAGTAAGAAGAATGGTATCAGTCTCGGCAACAAGGTCAAATAATTTTTCACAAAATGTGGAACTATTCCTTTTAAAGTGGTCATTGTATCATTATAACATATAGTCTTGTGATGGTCTATCTTTATGGACCTGACATCGTTGACACTGTTCCCATGTTTCATCAGTACATTTTCATAAACCTGGATTGGCTATTGCGTTTGAGGTTTTTCAGTGCCTTATAACCAACAATTTGCAATACATTCAACGCTTCTTGTCGCTGCTCAGTGCTTGTTGCCATCGTCTCTTTAGCACATTGTTCTGCTCCGTCTTTAGACCATCAGAGAGATTGTTCCACCTACTACACACACCTCCAGAGAAACCTTCAGGCCTTCTCTACAGTACGCTGAGTTTACATCATTACAACCTGCCTCTCCCAAACCTCAACGTGAAATATGATCAGGTCACGTGATGGACAGTAACACTGTGATGGAGACTGTCAGTGGCACTCAGGCACTTTACATTTTGCAGCATCATACCTCCAATTTATCCTCAGAAGTAGCTGAAACATCTATTTTGCAGCACTATTAAAATGAGAGAACAGAGCAGTGTTGGAATACAGTTTTCATTTGGATAAAATATCTAAACGGTTACTGAGAGATGCTCTTTACAGATGGGGCTTACAATAAAAAACAGGTCTGAGATACTCATAACATTCAATATGATTAAAAATGTCTTAATCGGGAATGTCATATTTATTTTAAGGATTTTTGGAAGATATTAAGATTTAACATTGTATTCATTTCATTTGGTGCAGCGCTTTTTTTTGGCTTAGCAGTTTTGAGTTGTTTCAAATTATTCCAAAGCCTAAAATATACCAATAATGAAAAGGGTGCGTTATTTTTGGATGCCAATTGTTAAATTGTTGTAAAGGAGGTATGTGTCAGAGCAGTGTATCCTGGAGCTGGAAGAGCTCAGAATTACAGAGTTGACCTCTTTACTTATAACACAATGCTTCCCTCTACTGGTCTGGAGAACAAAGTGCATTTCTATACAGAAACAGGCCTTAGAAATAAAACCATGCTACGGTTTGTTGGTTTGAGAGTGCACTTAGATGTAAGGTCCTATGTGATGCTGCAGGGCATCTGTAAAGGTTTGACTAGAATACGCAGTGAGGTGGAGTATTTCAAATTATATTATGGCTGAAATATTAAAAGGCCTCCTGGGGGAAATAAAAAGCAGAAAAACTTTGCTGAAGGGAACAAACACAGAGGCAAACCAAGGACAACAAAGAAAACAATGCACCTGTAGTCACAAGGTTGCCACCTGTGTGTTTCACATTCAACACATCAACACGGCTATGGCCTATTCAAAAGGCTATATCACATAATTATCAGTGTTATGCTATATAATGTCAGAAAATGTAAGAATAAAAAAATTAGGAACGAATTAGGACAGAAAGAAAAAGGTACAAAACATAATTTTATAATCTGTGTTCATGTGTCAAATCAATCTGTACATTTATTCTGCAAGTGCATCGTCTTCATACAAGTCCTCCAATTCGGCATCTCGGCTCCCCTCTTTGCTGACTTTCCTGTGGGGCGACAAACGCTCGCTCATGTTGTTGAAGGTGCCAAATGAGATTGCAGATAATGGGGGGGGGGGGGGGGGGGGAAGACACTGAACTAAAACTAATGGAGTACATCATGTTCTCAGCAGCTCAGCTCATCACTGCTTATCCACATCAAGAGAGGCAGGGAGGCAGACAACGCAGCCAACAACACCTCCTGTGTGTCTTTTTAGTTTAGGTACAGCTTGCTGTTGGGCTTGGTCTCCCTTAGCTAATGCCCAGAGCTCACATAGCTAAAAATGGCAGTTATGGGGTCATAATATAAAGAGTGCATTTGTGCCTCTTAACAGACACAAAATGCAATTAAAATGTCTGTGCAACATGAACAGGGCCCTTACATAACAAGATGTGTTTTCAACTCAGACATTGTTTAAATTCACCTACCCTGTTAGCTGCTAGCTGCCGTCTGGGATGAGTGAGTGTGTTCAGCCAGGCTTCGGTAATAATCATCAAGCAGCAGTTCCTTGTGTTTATTTGTAGCACTGGTCTGGTGCAGGTCCTCCAGAAAGCCGTTCATGTCTTCGCAGCGATGAACTGTATTTTATTTCCCCCTCAAAAATAGGTAATTGAGCACTGTAGTGTTTATGACCAAATCAGTGACTATGTAACTACATGGAAACAGACCAAATTATGTTTGTGCCTTGTAAAGTAAACTAGTGTTACAGACGGCTAACTGTAGCCTCGCACTGTCTCCTGGGAATTCAGTTGTAGCAGGAAAAGGTAAACACTAGTGTGCAGATCGGAGCGTAGTGTGTGAAGAGTGGAGTTGTTTTATAAGGGAAGAAGCTTGGAGTAATGTAACTATGGAGAATAGAGCAGCTATACAACACACGGAAGAGCCTTTTGAGTTTGATGGTCATCCTTATTTATTTGAGCCCCGAGTATACAGATGAAGAACTAGCCTCACAGGAGTTGGAAAGAACCAGACAGCCAGAGGGGCAACAGGCAAATGAAGCAGCTGCTCCAAGTGCGAGCTAAAGCTAGGCTTCAGTAATGCTATTACTGTACAAGGCAAAGACATAATTCTGCCCGTTTCCATGTAGTTACATAGTCACTGATATGGGCATAACCAAGTGCTCAATTACCTATTTTTGAGGGGGAAATCAACTACGTTTCTCGCCGCGAAGGCATGGACGGCTTTCTGGAGGACATCCACCAAGCCAGCGGGCGCTCATTGGATTGTTGTCGGCCACGGCAAGTGAGGGGTCAGCAGAGGCAGGGACGCTGGCCAGCATAGATAGATAGATAGATAGATAGATAGATAGATAGATAGAGCTAACAGGGTAGGCGAATTTAAACAATGTCAGAGTTGAAAACAAATATTGTTGTCATGTAAAGGCCCTGTTCATGTTGCACAGACATTTTAATTTCATTTTGTGTCTGTTAAGAGGCACAAATGCACTCTTTATATTATGCCCCCATAACTGCAGTTTTAGCTATGTGAGCTCTGGGTGTTAGCTGCAGCAGCTCCGTGTTGCTAGCACCGATTCGGGTCATTTATTTTTTTTTTTTTGCCATTGACAGTACTCACATACGTAGAGCTATAAAGATTAATGTAAAAATTGCCCGGAGTTCGCCTTTAAATCCTCTTAAAACGACTGAACAACTGATGAGCTGTGCATGAGCCGTCAGAGGTCAACCTTTTATAAAAATATACCTTAAGGAAGGATGAACGTGAGGTGAAGACCCAGATAAGCCCCAAGAGCCACTGCAAAAAAAGGAGATGTAATGTAAGAGGCCAGAATTAGTTTGCAACACCGATAATGAAACACAAGATTTTATTGTAGCAGGATTGGAGCAGTTTAAAAGAGGTTTTGGAAAATAAACCTATTCTCTTTTTTAGCCGAGCGTTAGAAGAGAAGATTGGTACCACTGTCATGGCGGGGGGGGGGGGGGGGACGGGGACGGGGGGGTTTGGACACATGCCTTTGGTGTGGGAGCTCTGGGTTTGATTCCCACTGCAATACATCAACCAATGTGTCCCTGAGCAAGACACTTAACCCCTAGTTGCTCCAGAGGCGTGCAACCTCTGACATAGCAATTGTTAAGTCGCTTTGGATAAAAGAGTCAGCTAAATGACATGTAATAATGTCTGTACAATATGAAGCGACAGACAGTTAGCATAAAGACTGGAAACAGGGGAAAACAGCTAGCTTCATTTCAAGTCCACCAACGAGTCCCTCTAAAGCTCATTGATTAATACCTTATATCTTGTTAAATCTGTACACAAGCCTTTTGTGGTTTTACTCCAAGTTATGTACCAGACTAAAAACCACAAATTTAGGCCTACTTTTTGACACTTTGCTTTAGAGGTGTTCGCAGGTACACCATTTCTTTTGGACAGAGCCAGGCTAGCAGTTTCCCCGTTTCCAGTCTTTGTGCTTGGCTAAGCTTACTGGCCGCTGACTGTAGCTTCATATTGAAAGACCAGATGTGAGAGTGGTATCAATGTCTCGTCATCCAACTCCCAGCATCAAAGTGAATAAGTGCATTTCAAGTTTCAGCATTTTTTAATTTTTTTAAACCTTAATGATGGTGCCTCCATCAGGAATTTATCATAGTGCGCCCCCATATGGATGATTCAATTTAATCCGTTTGGATGGAGACCCAAAGTATTCAATATAAAATACATAATCAGATATTTTGAAAATTCTGTGAATAAATAGGCAAAATGAAGAAAAGTGTTGTATTACATCAGTTTTGTCCATAAGACCTGCTGCTGGCTAAAGACTTCCATCTCACATTATCAGTATAGATTTCACATGTGTGGGAGCCTGCAGTGCTGTGGTACTGCTGGTGGTGGTGGGGCCTGCAGAAGTGTGGAGGAGGATGTAGCTGCAGCTCCACATCTCTTCACATGGAGGTGTAATCACTGTGCCAGCAGCCCCCCCACAGACAGGACTGGCTTGTTAATGGAAAACAAAAGCAGCGCAGCCATTACCGCGGCCACAGGGGCTTCCGTTTAGCTCATCAGGGTAGGCCAAATGCTTTCATCTGCCTGAATGTGCTGCCAATTTCAGAACAAAACTAGATAAATAGAGTATAGCAGCTAGTCAGTGTTCCAGTGGTGGAATGTAACCAAGTACAAATACTTTGTTACTGTACTTAAGTAAATTTTTCCACGTATCTGTACTTTACTTAAGTAGAATCAATAGTGCATACTTTTGACTTTTACTTCATTACATTTTGCAGCAATTGTCTATACTTTCTACTCCACTACATTTCTACAACGTTAGTTACATTTTCTGATCAGTTTTTCCCCCTGCCAAAACGTATTCCTGACAGTCACACGTGTCTCACCAGTGAAGTTTGGTTGCCATAGATACTGTATATATGGGGTACCGCCGATCCTTCCTCTGGTGCTCCAGAGCCCAGGCGGAGCGCTGCTGACCCGCTGTAATACAGCCTCCGGTAAAAGTGAAAGTTGCTTTTCATTATTCCCGTTTTTAAAATCATAGTGGCCATCTATTTCTGTCCACAGCGTCGTTTACTTCTCCGCCAGGCTGCGTAAGACGCGTTCATATCTATGTGGACCTCTTCACATCCGCCTCCCCATTTCTGCTGCTTCACAGTTTATTTGAAGTGAAATAAAAATTTAAAAAACATCTTAAAATACATCCATGAATAAAACCAACCGCATTCTGATTCCAACAACATATTTCCGTTTTATGATGGTTAGGATAGGAACAATTTTAAAAGCCAGGCCTTGTTTGTGGTAGAGAGAAGTATGGATACTGGCCTTGTTTGTGGTAGTGGACAGTATGGATACTGGCCTTGTTTGTGGTAGTGGACAGTATGGATACTGGCCTTGTTTGTGGTAGTGGACAGTATGGATACTAGCCTTGTTTGTGGTAGAGGGCAGTATGGATACTGGCCTTGTTTGTGGTAGTGGACAGTATGGATACTGGCCTTGTTTGTGGTAGTGGACAGTATGGATACTGGCCTTGTTTGTGGTAGTGGACAGTATGGATACTGGCCTCGTTTGTCGTAGAGGGCAGTATGGATACGGTCAAAGCTCAGCATCAAAATAACTGAACCAGCCCTTTGTAAATCACTGACCAAGGTGCAAACTAACCAAACTTTTTTTTTTTTGGTAATATGCAAGTAAGATTAAAAGAATAAATAGTTATGCAAAGTACTTTTAATATTTAAAGTACATTTAAAATCAGGAGATTTTACTTAAGTAGGGTTGTCATTATGGTACTCCTACTTTTACTAAAGTAAATATGTCTCTGGTTATTTGTACTGTTACTTAAATACTGAGATTCAGTACTTCCTCCACCACTGCAGTGTTCAAAGATTAAAAATCAGGATATGATGGTAGATCTAACATATTTCATATTTGAGAGACATACTGTATAAAGTATGTTACTGACTAATCTATTTTTATCCAAGCATCTGTTCACTGCTTTGTTGTGTTAGGACTTTAATCGCAGAGCAGGATTTGCAGAGTAGGCCACTTACGTAAGAAGACCTCCAGGGGCAGACATGGACCTCTCAGCCCGTCTGCGCAGACAGTCAAAGGGATTACTGAAAGACCGCTTCCTCAGCATGGACTTCACCAGAATCTGCAGTGGACATCAGACAGAGTAGCAATACAAAACGTTTTCCTATCGCCAGTTAAGTCTCCACACCAAAGTCGGTATATACACTTTTAAATGTCAATGAAATCCTGATAATTAAACTGTAAACCTTTAAATGGTTAATCTTCAGGTTTTAGTTTTTTTTTTTTTTAAATACTATACCATCACATATTTTCTTAATCTCCCCTTCATCCTTATTGCAATTTCACAACTTTAGAGGAAACCTTATCAACTAAATGGCTTTTTGTGTCAATCCATATTTTGATTGCCCTTTGTTATTTGTGCATATAATAGCAAATGAGAAGAAATACACAATTAAAAAAAAATGCACAGGTGGGATAAACAAATACCTAAGGGCTTGTAAAAGAAACCCAACTAACATTGAAATTAAAAGAAAGATGTACATACTTGCCAACAATTTACAAAAAGACAATTATTTTTTCTATCTATAATAAAGTAATACAATTTCCAGACAAGAAATACCATAGATAAAACAAACAAGGAAGAAGACATAAAAACCAGGCTTTACAATAACAGGCCTATTATCTGCATGGCTTTCATATACTGTATCATACCTCATTACAGAGCTGAACTCCATCAAGAGAAGTTGTTTAAGAAGAAATAAATCTGAAATGAGGAGTGACTAAAGTGAAGCAGAAAAGCTGTTCCATATAACTGGACTTATGTGCCTGTTTAAAGTGCCCATATTATGCTCATTTTCAGGTTTTACAATTGTATTTAGAGATTGTACCAGATTAGGTTTACATGGTTTAATTTTCAAAAAACACCATATTTTTGTTGTACTGCACATTGCTGCAGCTCCTCTTTTCACCCTGTGTTCAGGTCTCTGTTTTAGCTACAGAGTGAGGCATCGCACTTCTATCCCATCTTTGTTGGCAGTCGCACATGCTCAGTAGCTAGGTAAGATCACAGCAGCTAGCTATCTGTTTGTTTCTACAACTTCAGTAGTACAAGGCAGGATTAGCCGGGAGACTTCTTCTAAACGAGGGCACACTTCCAACTTTGCGTGGAATACCTGCAGAATAGGGACATGGAAGTAGTTCTTTTGTAGATTATGGTGAACTACTGTGTGTTGTAGCCAGGGACGTCACTAGGATTGAAAGACAGGGGGGGCTTAGCCCCCAGGGTATTTGTAACTTGCATTTGCAAAAATCTATGCACTCATCTTTTGTTACTGTTACTGACAGACATATCCTCTTCCTCCATTTCTACTATGTTCCTTCTGTCTTACCCTTTAAGATAAAAAAAAAAAAAAACCCTGATGCTAATTTCATGACTTCGAAATGCAAATTGGTCACATGAAACATCCAAAATGTCCAAAAACTGACAGAGGCCAGACAGTAAGTAAAGTAAATATGATAAATAGCAGTACAAGAAAAAAATAGGCATAATAGGCATCACTGAATACTTTATCATGTAAGATATTAATACAGATCCTATTAAAAGTTGCTACTGTCTAAATACAATAACCTGATGCTGGAAGGAATAAAAGATTTGGAGTAATGATTACTGTATATATGTATTGTATGTAGGATTGCTTTCATTTTATTTTCACATGTGTATGTGTGGGCATGTGCCAATCTTTAGGGTAGCCTACATTTAGGGATTGATATTGTTTTAGAATAGGCCTACTATATTATTGGCAATGAATAAAGAGATGTGATTAGCTTGCCAAGTTAACCATTTCTTGTTATTTCCCTCGTTCACTCTAGCTAGACTACTGTTTTCCATAGCAAAACCAAAATATCCCCTTTCCTTTACCTCAAGAAAACGTAGCTAAAGGTAAGCAGGTAATTAAAAACAACTTACAATTTCACTCTGTATCACACTAGGTGTAATCAATCTTCCTTTCCCCATTAGCGTGTGTATCGGTGTGTGTGTGTGTGTGTGTGCGTGCGTGCGTGTATGTGTGTGTGGGGGGGGGGGGTGGTGGGGGGAGCATAGCGAGGTCAGACCAAAGAGTAACGACAAGACAAGATGAATCCTCCAGTTACTTGCAACGCGCCGGTCTGCAGCGCTCTGAAAGCTGCCAGTTCACACCAATGCAACGAGACGGTGCGGTGCATCATCTTGATAGCACAACAACTCTTTGTACTTCTCTCCAACTTCCGACTTTTCGGCTATTTTTTTGTAGCTGGATATATATCATTTGTTGCGTCTAAATATGAATGAGGACATGGGCATCAGTTTGGTTTGAAATGTGCTGGGGACAGACGCATTCGGAAGTGTATTTCCAGAAGTGCTGGGTACAACGACACGTTCATTTTTATTTTTTTTTTCCTCTTTCGCGCAGTCATGTTTTGAAAGACACTGTCCTGTAGCTTACTAATGAATAAAAACGTGGTTTAATGTACATAAACAATGATCAATGACCAAATTTCTCTCTCATATTGCTCCTCATAACCACTGAAAACTGTCAAAACATCTAACCCAAAGTCCAGTTATTATGCACGTTATCTGACATTAAGCTTCACATTTTCAGCCGGGCAGCGGAGCGGCTGTGGGTTGACTCCCCACGGTTGGGAGTCATGGGGTTTATAAGTCATAACGTCAGAAAGCTTAACGTGGTTTAATGTACCTAAACAAAGATCAGTGATCACCACATTTCTGGTTTGATTTTTTGACAGTTTTCAGTGGTTATGAGGATCAATATGAGAGAGAAATTTGGTAATCATTGAGCATTGTTTAGGTACAAGCTTTTTCCTCACCATAGGCGCCAATGAAGAAGACAGCGCTAATGTGAGATAACTTCTATAATCGTTGGATTTCGGTTTAGTTCTTTTGACAGACTTAAGTGTTCATGATAAGATATGGCCATGAGAAATGTGGTGATGATTGCTCGTTGTTTAGGTACATTAAACCACGTTAAGCTTGTTTTCACGTTGAGCAGAATGTCCCGACAGGCAGCCAGCGCAGCAGCAGAGCGTGTGTGTGTGTGTGTGTGTGTGTGTGTGTGTGTGTGTGTGTGTGTGTGTAGAGATTGTTGTGGATTTTTTGTCAATAATTATGTCTTATGGACTTTTTTTTTTTTTTTTTTTAAACTACATTGAGCTCAGGGTTTAAAAAAAAAAAAAAAAAAAAGTGGTGGGTACAAAATGACGAAATTGCTAGGTACACGTACCCACCGTCCCCACCGAAATCGACGCCTATTAATGAGGATACGGCTATTGATATTGTTATTATTTAGGGGGGGCTTAGCAACATTTTGGGGTAGCTTCAGCCCCCCTAAAATAGGCCTAACGACATCCCTGGTTGTTGCAGTGTTTTGCTATTCAGAACGAGCTAGCATGCCATGCTAGAGCCACCTCATTTAGGCTAGTGACGTAAAAAGCCCTGCAAATTTTGACCAGCTCACCTGGAGACTGAAGGCAGGACACATTCAGAAACCTGTATCTCACTCAAAACAGCATGGATGGGTTTTTTTTTCCAAGTTTGTATGCGTGTGGAAGCACCAGAGACACAAAATACACCCCAAATCTCAGAAAAAAAAAAAAAAGTGTTTTTTTTCATAATATTGGCACTTTAAAAACTGGCTAAAGCCAGTTCTGTCAAACTGTGTACCTCATGACGTTTTGAGTGCAAGAGTTCTGCAGTCGTAAAAGGTTGAAATTTCATAAAAGTTAAAATGCACTGTCCCGTATGTCTTTAAAACTACAGAGGACATTTCAAGAAAATGCCTACAAGCAATTGGCTGAAATAAATGTAAGTATTGCAAATAAGACATTTTAATTGAAATGCTCAAACCAGCAGTCAGCTGTCGTCTTGAAAGTGTAAAATAGTGACTAGTGAGCGAGCTATGTGTGACTCACCACAGTGGAAAGGCTGGGGATGAGTTTAACACTGTTCTGCACCTCCTCCTCAGTGACCTCCACCGCCGTGCAGTGCTCCTCCTCCAGAGGAAGAGGGTCGGAGCCGTTCTCCGTCACCCACACATGGAGCTGGAACAACACAACTCCATTAGGTTAAACAGTAATGCACATTGATTATGATGAACGCACAGTACAGTATGGTTTTATGGGTAATATTAATCAGATGTGGTTGTAAGAGCCATGTTGTATTGTTTAGTTTTTGGTATTTTATTCTCACTGCAAAAGTAAATTGTACTATGTCATTTAAAATATGTAGTCCAATATACATTATAATTTAGGTAATGTTGTAGACTGTGCTTTGATGTGTGTTTTGCCCTATTAAGACACTCCACTAGTCTGTCCTGTTATTGGACAATTTTGAGTTGCTTTCTTTAAGTAGAGTTAGAGTAAGTTAGGCTTCAATGGAGCAGAATGTGGAGCAACTCGTTTTCTGACCGCTGATTGTGGACTGTATTTTTTGTCAGTCTTGATAATCCAGCACAGTATGGAAACCTTTGTGTTTCTTTATCCGTGGAATAAACAGTTTCTCACTTTCTACGAGCCTCGTCCTGTTTTGATAGCCTTGCATGTTGAAGTTGGACATCGTGGTCTACATGAGTCAGAACACTTTACATCTTACAAGAAGTGGCGAGGGACAAGCTGCCATTACAGTGGGAATTTGTCTATTCCGCTCACCTTAATTTCAGGGATGGTGATTCTTGTTACAGGGTTTTTATCCAGCATCCTTTTAATGAGCTCCTTCAATTCGCTGCTTATTAAGGGTCTGTGAAAAAAGCTAAATTATTTTAGATTTACTGATTAATACATTTTCGAGAGTGGTTCCTGTTACAACCCACGCTCAGGGGGAAGCAACATGGAGGAGAAAAAAAGAAATAAAGTGGAATAAACCATTAAGTTTGTTTAGGTAAAATATTTCAAAACCAAACGTAAACAAAGTGTTGTGGAGTCACTGCCGGCTGAGAAGGTGGTGGATCAGGTGCCACTGATTGGATAACAAGAGTTTGTTAATTGGAAGCTTCCTGAAAGAAAGAAGGGACATCAGCTACTCAAACACTACACTGTTCAAAACAACAACAACCTGACACATGACCAAGACTAACAAAGTGGAATAAAGAGTTGAATAGACTTTTTTTAATCTTCTTTTTTCCGAGCAGACGTTTTTTTCTTGTCAAACACAGGTGTAACTACTAATATCATTTGCAGCATTGCAGTCATTTCTGGAATGGAGCCATCGTTAATGTGATTAATTCCACCTGTGCTTTGGCGGCTGTGAAAAAGGTCTGTGAGTCAGATTAATTTGGAAACGATATAGAAAGATGATGCTACCATTAACAGGCATGACATTTTTTTCAAGGGACCACTTGTTTTTGATAAGTATAATAATGTGAAGTTAGTTACAGCGACTATCATCATAGGACGTACAGTAGAACAGAAATACTAAATCAGTGAACAGAGAATAGAAACTGCAGGTGCGTTTGCTGCTACCAATATCTCTTCTTCCACTAACCAATTATCTGCTTATTTACCCACTTCCTCGCTCTCCAAATCAAGAAAAATGTTTTAAAAGCTAGTCTGTAAATAATGTTTAATATTCCCATCTAATTTAACACCCAAAGTGTGATTGCAGATGTGCCAGATTTTTTGCCCTGCCCTGGAGAAATACTACACTAAGAGTCTTGAACCCATACTGATATAATGTTGCTAAATGTCTCCTATTAAAGCCAGATAGATATCTAAATGTTTTTCATATTTGCTTACATCTCTGGATACTCCACAGGTTTGTTCTTGATCTTGCTGTGCAGAGAGACGATGTATTCATCATAAAAAGGGCACTGGAACAGGACAAAGAAAATTAAATGATTCAAATGTTGAAATCAAATGTTGGACTGGCTTTTTATTCTTTAAATGCTTTTTCATTCTTTAATCTTACCTTCCCAAAGACAAAACAGTAGAGTGTGACTCCCATCGCCCACACGTCTAATGCCTGGTAAACAAAACAAACAGTAATTATCAGGGCTGTGTCATCACTGAAAAGCTCTGCGTAGGCGGTTGGACATAATTTTTTGATAATTTCTCACAATTAAACACAGTCTGATACAATGAGTCACATTCAAAACATAGGCTTATGTGACTCAGTGATGACCATTGTCTGTTTTCCAGTTGGCCAACAAAAGAATTATCTGTCTTAGCCATAGACTGTAAAATACAGTCATTGGTCTCACCTTCCCGCTGAAGCTCTGCTCATATTCGGTCATCATCTCAGGGGCCATGAAGGCCGGCGTCCCTGCTGTGCTCGACAGCATGGCGTCCGTCCCTTCAAACTCGTTGCTCACACCGAAGTCTGCGATCTTGACGTGGCCGTCGTCCCCCAGCAGCAGGTTGGAGGGTTTGATGTCCCTGTGGATGATCTTGTGGTAGTGCACTGTGATAGAAAATGCAAAGAATGCAAACAAGTGAATTGTCTGCTGATCAGCAGCCACAAGGAAGCGTGGTGCATTTGTGTAATTGTAGCCATATAGCATTCCATTGCAATGTAAATGACAATAAAATACCAGTGATAATGAAATGATCTTTGTCTTAAAAAGTTCCATATGTGCAACGTGTCTTGAATAGTAGCTAAGCCATCTACTGTGCAAGTACTAATTTTTCAATTCAAATTTTAGATTTTGAATTCAACTACTTATGTGAGCACGTTATTTTTTTAATGTAAATTAAGACATTACTTTTAGCTTTTTCAAAGGCACCAAAGTTGAACATTTTCAGATGGTTTTAACACAAAAAAGCCATTATGTGTAATAAAAAAACAAAACAAAAAAAGGTTACAAGTACAATAGATGTTTAATTTAATATTAAATAATATCTGTAAACTTACAGTACTCTATTCCCAGGACGACATCTCTGAAGTAAAAGCGAGCCTGCTCCTCTGTAAAAGGGTTGTCTGTAGGCACCTCCATAACCGGGCTAACCAACATGACGTGGAGAAAAAAAAAAAAAGTAGGTAAATATGTATATTATCTCTTAAGGGACAATTTAAATCCCAACACACAAATGCACAAAAACATACCCTTTTGTCATCAACTCGAAGGCTTGAGGACAAATAATTAGAATTGAATGACTCCCCTACTTTGGTGTGACACATAAGTAGCTAAACTCAATTAAAACAGATGAAATAGTCTGTACCCATATGAAGTCCATCTTCATCAGGATCATCAAGCACCTGCAAGACACGTTACATTCAGCTCAAGTCTAGTTGGTGATTAGGACAATAGGAATAATAATTCTAGTAGTTAGGGCTCGCTAAAAAATGTTGACACTGCTTCCAATACTGTGACTTTTATACCGGTAACTAAATTATACTTTTTCCGATAACAATTTTATAAAACAAAAAGAAATTACAACATTACGACCCAAATTTTTATTTATTTTTCAGCTCCTACTACGCGAGTTCTTCCTGCGTGTCGCTACGACATGTACTTTACAGACAGCCAATCACCAGCATTACTAGATATTGGTAGGAGCATGCTGCATGCTTATTGGCTCACTGACTCTGCTGAGATTTACTCCTTTTAAAAAAAAAAAAAAAAAAAAGTGTATTGAAATTGGGTATTGAATGATGAGGCATTTTTCGATACTTTTAGACGCCATTTGGTCGGTGCCTAAAAAGTATTTAATTCTGTACCCAGCCCTACTTATAGTACTTTATGGGTTCTAAAGGCCCTCTATCACCCATGATACACCCACACAGAGGATTTCACTTATTTTAGCTGATCAGAGCTCTTCTCACGACTGTGTGGGACAATTTAACCCTTTATCTTTCTTATTAGTATATAGTCTGGTGACATGTAATTCCCAGTGTAGCTTCATCACTATCAACCTACGCAGAGGCCTAATTAACCACAATAATAATAATAATAATAATAATAATAATAACAACCTGTAGGTGTGTTCTTTTTCATATATCTTTAGTTATATTGTTCTGCATTCGTTATATGCAACAAATAGATTTAAAATATGTTGTTTTTTTTTTTTTTACATCTATGAAAACTTCCCTTTATAGCATTACATACATCCCTTCCCAATATAATTTTTCTTACAGAAAATATACAGATATATGCCAAACTACAGAAGAATATTCCAATCCCAAAGTGCTTTCATGGGACCCACAAACTGCATTATAAATCACTTTTCTTACGGAAATCATTAAACATGCCAAATAAACAGCATATATGTAGAGCAGGTGAGGACTGAATCTTCTGACTGACCTCCACTAGTTTAACAACATTATGATGGTCCAGTTTCTTCAGGATGGCGATCTCCTTGTACACTTTCTCCAGAGGGAACACAGGGTTTGATCCTTGAGGAGGCACACGGCCTGAAATTGCACACAAAAACATATCGCCACCAGGAATTATGGAAACTCATTAGACATTTAACTGTTGTTAGAGATGGATATTGTTTTACTCACGGAAAAATCCACACAGCCTCATCAGCCTCTTTTTTGAAACAACTTTCATTGCCTGAATAAATGAGATAAAGCAAATTATGGTAATGACAAACTGACATTTAAACATTTACAATACTATAAATGCCCAATTGATAGGCTTCAACTCACATAGTACTGCTCAGAATCTTCATTATAAGCTAATTTTACCACTCCGTATGAACCCTAGGGTGTAAAAACAACACATTTATAAACCGCTGCATAAATTATGTCATGACTTGTTTGCTCACTGGATGAATGTACAGCAATCACCTTTCCGATCTCATTTTTCAACTTATACTGGTTGAGCTGGACACAATCCTGCAGAAAATTTAAAAAAAAAGAATTAAAATCAGTTAAATATCTCATTAAAAAACATGTTGAATTAAGTCAAAAATCCAACTGAGTATAATTTCTGTAGCTCTGGAGTCTCCTCACATCAGCACCTGTGATGGACACACGTTTGGTCTCGATGGTGGGTTGTCGGGCTATGCGGCTCCCTTTCTCCTGCAGTGACATCTTCCTGTCTGAGAATAGGGTGGTCCTCCTGTAGCCATCAGGTGGTGTCAGGCGGTTGGCGGCCACGTTCATGGCTGCCACCAAGTCAGCCAGCTCACCTTGGTGCTCCGAGTCCAGCTCTGCCTTGCAGTCAGGGTCCCCGCTCATGGTGGTTAGTCCTCGTTCACTCACAACTGAATGTCCCTCAGCTGGATTGGTAAAATCACCAGAGGATGCATCACTGCACTAAAAAAGGAGTGGAGGCAGAAACGGGGAGACAAGAGATCACCAACACTGTTGAATAAAGAACCATACAGCTGGGTTTGCAAAGATGTGAAACTTGGTGTACTAAGCAAACTTTTTTAATTCTAAAATGAACAGGTCCTGTGGTGTATACCAACCTGAACTGTTGGCGGTTGAGCATTTTGGGTAATTTAGGCACCAGGTTTTGGCAAGGAAGAAAATACTTGAAATAAAAAAAGACGATGTCTCTGATTCTGTGGCATAAATTTTGATCATCTTTATAAACCGCCCATCATAATTCTGATGATGCTAAAGGAGTGCAATGCTAAATGGGTGGAGTACTCCTTTAAGCAAGTAGTTATCAGTCATAAAAAGTTTGAACGTTTTTATTTTAGTTAATGGGCCAAAATATGCAAACATCAACTATAGTTGTATAATAGAAAAACAGTACACATTTCTCTGCACACCCACACAGGTGCTTGTAATTACTCTACCTAATTAGACCTAGTTAGGCTGCAAATCCCCCTGGTGCAACAAAAGTGACGATTGAGGGAGATGTCAATCATGCGCAGTGTTGTACACACCCACACATTGCTCTCAACAGGTCTAATCAGGCAACTTAAGTGTAGGGGCTTTGATCTTTCACCAATACATCAAACTACCAAACTAACCTTTAGAAATACCACACTATCCAAAACTAACCTTTAGTTTTACCACACTATAGAATGTGATAAAATTGTCTTACTTACCAGCAACATGCATTTTAAACATACTCAGGAACTCCTTATATTCTAAACAACATTGAACACATTGAAATAAATGAGCAAAAGACTTGTGCCTGAGTCTCAGTGGACCTTTTTCACAGCACTTGTCATCGCAGGAAAAGCACAGGTGTAACTAATATCATTAATGCTTGCTCGGACAGTGAGCCGACGTGCACCAAACCAAGCCCCTGGAACTGGCTTAACTTCACGTCTTCATTTATGTAATTAGCAACACCTGGGCTTTTTCTGCTATCGCAAGTAAAATTATCTGCTGTAAAAGGTCTGATTTGGGGCTATATAAAACCCATTGTGTTGACTCAGAATGCTATTAGAAGTCACTTTTACCATTTGTATTCATCTTAATGAAAATAAACTCCTTTATAGGCTATCCCTTCAGTGTTTATGTCTCACGGCTTCCAAACTGCAGCTTGAAAACTGTCTGTTCTCTTGTCCAGAGATTTGTTTAACAGATGACACAAGCCTCGGAAAAATAATTAAAGGCAACATTAGTCGAGTAGAAAATGATAAATCTTACCCTCTGACAAGAGTCTAGCAGCAGATAAGAGTCAACTCCTTATCAGCACGACTCACCGTTGCCTAAAATACAGTACGGAGAACTGAAAAGCTTCTTATGTAACAAAGTAGAAAGCTTTAACAGGCAAGTCAATTACTGATGCTTACACAATAAACAAGACTGGTATGGTATGTATACATATGTTTTAAAGAAAATATGTAAAGCTATAAAACATTTAATAAAACATGATACACAAGAGTAAACATATGCAGTGAAAGCCTTAAACTCATCGGAATCCCCTCTAACACTAATACTGACACTAATAAAATACTGTGTAAGATAAGATATATGAGGTGAAATCTTTGCGTTACTCACACAGTGGAGGGTTCCTTTGTTGGTGGCTGTTGAGGTTAATGTGCATGTTGCTCTCGGGAGGGGAGACTCCTCTGTGTCCCAGTGCAGGACGTTCACTTACGAGCAGCGCTCATCATTAAGGATTAACTGAGGCTGCATATAGCTGAGGCTGAGTTATTCTCACACACACACACACACACACACACACACACACACACACACACACACACACACACACACACACACACACACACACACACACACACACACACACACACACACACACACACACAGCGCTTCACTATCTTTGTGGGGACCCGTCATTGGCATAATGCATTCCCTAGCCCCTTACCCTAACCTTAACCATCACAACTAAATGCCTAACCTTAACCCTTACCCTCACCCTTAACCATAACCTAATTCTAACCCTAATCCTAAAACCAAGTCTTAACCCTCAAACAGCCCTTTAACCTTGTGGGGTCCAGCATTTTGGCCCCACAAAGCTGGTCGGACCCCACAAGTATACTGTATTCCCGGTTTTTGGACCACACGAATATAGTTAAACGAGAACACACAGTGAATATATAAAACACATGCTTGTACTTACAATAATATTAGTTGGTATAGGCTGCTCTGTATTAATCATATATTATTAAATATTTAAATTTAAATTAATTTCAACATATTATTGCTTGTTATAGTTTATATTTCATTTAAATTTCGCAATACAAAGAAATAGACTAAACGATTTAGTCAGAGTGTCATTCTCAATTTCACAATGAAATAAAACGTAACTCATTGAACCAGACCACCGTCTCAGATATCCTCAGTGTCAAACACAATAATGCCTGTAGTCTTTAACTTACAGGGAAAATGCACTAACTGGCAGAAATGAATAAAGCCATTGCACACACTTCTCGTGTGTTGAACCGTGGAAATAAATAGACGAACAATTTTGGAATTTGCACTGAGATGTTGTCGGAAAGCCTATTCACTGAATATTCCGCCATCAGAGATTGAATTGTATTGCTGACAGGTGTTTCAAAATATCTGGGAACTTTTCCGGAGCTCTGAATGGCAGAGGATAGCTACAGATTTATTTATTTAAGATGTATTGGTGGTATTTACCTCAAAAGCACATTAAGCTAAAAGCAAGGTGACTTCTTCGGACTTGCGAGTGCTGTCAAATCGACCGTAGCCTATGCGGTTTGCTCACATAGCCTAGTGGTGTGGTGTTGAAGTGCAGTCATGCTGCGTTCATGAGCGTAGGGTAGGCTCAGGTCTACGTCCCGTAGTAGCCTATATTTTAATATAACGTCTTTAATGGTAAGAGACCGCACAGGGATGGATAATGAGTGTTGTTTAAGATTAAATAACAATGCCACATATGGCAGATACCTTCAAATGTGAGAGACCCCCTCAGATTTTTGACTTTGTTGTTTTCATGTCTAAACGTAATTCGAGTACTGGAATAAATATACAGGCTACATAAATATACATTCTGCTATAACATATTTCTAGACTGTGTAGGTCTTCGTGTTCAACAGACACTACGGATACCACTCCAATCCTAACCTTAAATGAGGCTTTCAATGTACCTTGGAATTTTGACAACATGTAGCCTATATACAAGTCCATAGCCTAGTATCATAAAAGACAGGCATGTGACAAAACTGAACTGTGTAAATAAGAAATTATTCTAACAGACCAATTGATGGTTAGAGCTTATGACTGCAGACAATGACACTGTGTTAAAGCCATTGATTGATAGCCTATTACTTTGTAAAAGCAAAAAATATATATATTTTGAATGAATTTATCAAAACTTCTGCAGCCCATTGTCATCGAGATTTTCCCTTAAAGGCATCATATCTATGAAACTATATCTACGTAACCTAACACGTCACTTTTTAAGGTCGTTTATGCCATATGCACTCTAGTCGTGTAGTTTTCTGACCTTGAACGCAGCATTACCAGCTCCCATAGCGCCCCAGCAGGATCCTCGGGAACAAACAGGTATAGGTACTAAACTTTGATGAAGCAAAGAGCTTCCAGCGTGGAGGAGTCAGCATGTCTCTGCCAGGCCACTTCGGTGCTCTGAGGACCAGAGAGCTGCGAGAGCTGCTGGAAGATGAAGACAAACTCAATGACATCAGCAGGTGCAGTGACAAGGTGAGTATCTGACACAGAGACAGACAGGAACATTAAACAAAAGAGTCAGATTTCAGGCGAACACAAAGACACAAATAATTTGGATTGCAGACAAAAACAATTTTGCATTTATCGTGTGGATTATATTTCTTCTTATTCTTCTAGAAAACAAAACTCTCTCTCTGGATTCACTGTTTCCCCAACTATTTCTGGTTTTCCCAGTTTCAGGGGCTGCAGAAGGCTGCAGAGAAGATGCTGGTTTCAAATCAAATAATAGCCAAAGTCGGTCTGTCTCAAAAACCTAAATTTAGAGATGCTAAATTGCTACTTGCAATGAAGTACAAGGAACTGGAAAATATCAGAAGCATTATCCAGGCCAAACATGAACAACTTGGTGAGTTTTAAAATTATAGTCTGGATTTCTGCTATCTTTTTTTTTTATTACCTAGCTGCCTTAACTCTATTGCATATTTTGTTTTACAGCAGAAAAATACAGTGTTCATTATGCTCAGTGGAGTCTGGTGACGAAGATAAATCATGCAGAGGAGGAGTGTGAGGTAAGTATTCCCATCAGTTTGATTTGCATCAGCGTGTGGTGTATTTTCTTTCATAGAAGAGTTTCACAATACAGCTTATATTCAATTAACATGTTAATAATTTGTTTTAACACAGTAGATAATAGGATCAGGGTGATCTTATCAT
Source organism: Zingel zingel (assembly GCA_023566125.1). NCBI lineage: Eukaryota > Metazoa > Chordata > Actinopteri > Perciformes > Percidae > Zingel > Zingel zingel. The sequence continues at coordinate 9,853,165 of CM042316.1, read as the reverse complement.
AAAAAAGACATGCAGCAAATAACAAAAGTGAGCAAGCTAATGTGTCTCTTCTGAAAAGAAACGTCCCATTATGGAGTGTGTCCGATAAATGTGAGACCAGAGTTCATTACCCATTCTTAGAGGTTTGCCACACTTTTTGTTCGTCACATATTAAATTACATAAAATGTAAGTAATCTGGTTTTTAGTTGGTATACAGTATATGTATATACTGTATATTCTTACACCATATGGCAAGGCAGTAACACGCCACCAACCCTCTCATAGAAAAGGCCTGGAGGACAAGGCAGCATTGAAGACAAGGCAAGAACGCACATGTCAGACCTGTGGGAGAAACAGCTGGTTGACAGGAAACATGAGCATAAATACTACATGTCAGTCTAGCTGTTTCACACTTAAGAAAGCCAATATTCCAGGCTATTATAGAAGCAAAGGGCAGGTCTAATCTGGTTTAACGTAATATCCATTGTGTGTGTGTGTGTGTGTGTGTGTGTGTGTGTGTGTGTGTGTGTGTGTGTGTGTGTGTGTGTGTGTGTGTGTGTGTGTGTGTGTGTGTGTGTGCGTGCGTGTTGTTGTAAACAATGTATATCCCTCATAACAGATACTGTTTCAGAGGTTTGTGGAAAGGAAAACACCGTTGGAAGAATTCCTGTATTCCTTTCTCAAGTTGCGGAAACTCCAGCACATTAACATGTTCCTGGTGAAGAAACTCCAGGAAATGATTGAGTTTAAATCAACTCAGAGGCTTGGTGAGATTCTCCCTGACACTCTGCATTTCTCAGCAGAGCAGCTCCATAACTCCTGCCTCCCAGCCTGCGGTCTAACCACATCTGTGGCCTTAACTACCTGCTGCCACCCTTCATTCCTGCTGCCCTGCGGCACCCACATGAACACTGCTCACTGTCTACAGCATGTATCGTTTTGTCATGATTACAATAAGTCCGTACGTCCAGGAGTGCACGGACGAGGCCCCAAATGGCCAGCAAGACCAGTGCGTCTTCAGCCTCTGGTGCAGCAGAGGAGGCATCAACAAGCTCCACAATGAAACATCAGCCTCAAATACATGTTTTGCATTTCATCAAAGTTAACAATGTGAAAATAGTTTCTGGGCAAAGCTTCCATAGCATCAAGCATGAGATCTAGACGTTAATTTGATGTCATAGGACATCATTTTAACAATTTTTGAGTATTTAAGTTCATTTAAGTTCATTCACAACATTAATAAACACTGCTGGACAGAGAAGTTCAGCATATTTTGTAGGGTAGGCAAACATTTCTATATCTCAATTGATGTATTGCATTGGCAGTGGTATCCAGAAGGCACTGGGCATAGTCAATGGATGGGTTTATTATGTATAGAGGAAGTACATGTCAACCTTTTGTTTTTGAATTTTTTTGCAAGTCTGGCAATACATTCTCATACTTTTGACTTGGATTTTTCAAGCAAGAGCCTCTTTGAGTGAGGAAAACTATCCAAATCTGAACTCACTGTGATATCATTAATCCAACTGTCCAATCGTCACTCTTCAAATACTTTATTCTACTGACAAACATTAACATAATGCTCAGGAAAGGTCAGACTCTTAATCTTTTAGAGTTGCCCCTTTAAAATGGTCCAGTATAATAGAGAACCTGAGGTACAATTACGAGTTCACCCTGTGACTGTATTTTATTAATATTAATTAAATTAACATTAACATATTGCTTATAATTTTTAGGTTGCTTTTTTAACTTGACATTAGTGATTTACTACATTTCCCAGAAGTCTTCCAACCCCACACAGAGGAAGGTTCTGAATGGATTACTATATTAAACAAGCAAAAACAGCTACAAATATCTGTCATTTGCTGTTACACTGTGGCACGGAACAAATCAATGTGCATTTGGTTGCTTATCTGTAGGAGGAAGTATGCTAGATAACAAAACGGAGTCAGCAAAGCAAAGTGCATCATCATCTGAAAGTGAGAAAACTGGTTCAGCCAGATGACAAGCAACACCCATTTTAAACATCTGATTGCACAATATGAAGTATCATATCTGGTAAGAACATATGTTTTCTCCAGTCAGAAAAACATTGGTTGAGTGAACTTGAACTTCTCACCGCGACTCGATATCTCTGATCGTCTGTGTGCCGAGACTCCTCCCACTTGATTTACTCACAGTTCCTCCTCTTCCTCCTAACATTTACCAGTATGTCTTTTAATGAAAGGCCAAATGTAATCTTGTTAAACTCATCACTTGTTCAATATCTTTGTGTGTCCCAACTCAATTAACTGGCCTAAACACTCATGAGGGTTAGCCAGAGTGCCATATGGCCCAGCACAGCTTGCCATACTAATTCAACCATGGAGAAACCTCACTGACACTACAGGAGAGGATTACCAAGGTGGAGCATGTTTAGAGGCTTTTGTTACACCACAGACTTCAGTTACATCTTTGTCAGCAGCCTCTTTTGTCCCACAAGACTCAAATTGGGCAATTTTCGTGTCTGTCAGCTGATTCTTTTGTTGCCTCTTTCACCTCTGTGTCTCTGCATTGTTTGATGGAGAAGCCGGTTATTTCTGCACAGAAACGTGGAGCTCATATATACAGTATTTAGACTTAAAATGATAATTATTTAATTGCCAAAATGATATTAAATTACTGCACACAACAAGCGACATTGGGCCATATTAAAAAAAATATGGCAACACAATAAACGCCTATTCTTAATGTAAACTCAGCTGTCTGAAAAGTGTCAGCATTGAGCCGTATCTCACAGTTAGGGGGTGTTTTATCTTCACATTGTTCCCTTGAATGGTCCCATATAAAAGGGATTATACAGTAGAGTATCTGTAACAGCCCCCGGTAGTAGAGCAGGTATGGAGTGACAGTTGGCGGGGTTTGTCGTGTACAAAATGGGGGTCAATGTTGAACTTAAAAAGTCCTTTAAAACAGACTTTAAACTTATAGTTTTGGTTTATTCCATTCATACTGTATTTCACTGTGGATTATGTCTTGTTGGTGTGGTTAGTGTCCTGTTTTAATTATATGCTTCGTTGATGCATACAGTATTACATTTAGACTTTTCAATTTCTATATAATGTGTACCATTCATAGATACAAGGTATTAAATACATTTGAGGTATTTTTAGGTTTTAAGTGGTAATTTCCTAAAATTTACTTTGGCAGTATAGCCTACAGAACAGTGGCTCATTCCTCATAGAGCAAACATGATAAGTTGATAAATCAATTAGTCAATTGACAGAAAAACAACAAATCAATCAAATCAAATGCTCCCAGTTCCAGCTTCTCAATTGTGAGGATTTGCTGGTTCTTGTTTGATGTGACAGTGAATCAGAATATCTTTGGGTCTTGGGAGTGTTTAGTCAGACAAAACAAGACATCTGATGAAATTGTGATGAGCATTTTTCACAATTTTCTGACATTTTAAAGATCAAGAGAACTCCCGCTTCAACAGGTACATTAAAATGAAAGACTGCATTTTTTTCACATCATAAAAACATGAATGTTTCACCTGAAACCAGATATGAAATGCAATACCCAAACAAGACCAATAAACCAATACATGTGCTCAATAAGACAGCACTGTAAATCTGACCTGGGGGAACCCTGCATCCCCATCCACACCAGACTTCACTCTGTAAAGAGGCCTTTTTCTCAGTAGACATTTTGATTTGTGATTGTAGGAAAAACACAAGTGTTGGTCACAACTTTACCGGTGGCTCAGTTATATTCAAGTGTCTCTGTAGCCATGACAGTGTGACAGTGAGTCAGCATGCACAATACTCATCAGCCAAACATTATTTTTTATTTATTATCACACCCTGAAGAAGGCTGTCTGTGCCGCTATGCATGGTTTGCTTTTCCCCTTGTCTTTTAAATGTTCTATTATGAAATAGCCAGTAAAATAAAGTCTTTTTAAATAATTTTGAAGAAGTGTGCCTTGGATTTTCCTTTTTTTCTACACTAAATTGAATTCCCGACCCCAAAGAGCACCTTCAAACATCTGACTGAACTTCCTGAGCACCCTGGATTTTTTTTGTCTTTCCATAATTTTTTATCATTCGCACTTTTCTGTGAAAAAGGCCAATTGAAAACATGATTAAAAACATTGCTAGAAAAGATCTATTGTGTGCAAGTCGGTAACAATTCATTATTAATCATCCCTGCAGTTTTTCCTTTGAGATAGGCTTCTTTAATTAAATGTGCAATTTAATCCCTGAGGCAAAACAGGTCCAGACCAGTAGCAGTCTAACCACACTGTCTCTCCTACGCGTGTGCCACTTGGTACAGACAGTCCTAGCTTTGCTACAACAATAACACCAATCCAGTGACAAACCAGCTGCCAGACAGGTCAGAGCGGAGAGTGTTGAAATCTCATGACAGCTCTCTTAATCTGCTCGTAGCTCATGAACATCACAATGTTCCAGGAACCCAGGCGAAGAAAGGAGGGCACAAATCTATAAAAAGAAACAAGAAAAAATGGCAGTTTTTCATTAACTTTTTGCTTTTGTCAAACGTTAAACCAGGGGCGGACTGGGCCCAATATTCAGCCCTGGCACTGTAGTCACACCAGCCCACATTACCATGCAGCCCCACCCACGGACACGTGCATTCACTAATTACATTTGTGTATGGATGGTGAAATAATATAGGCAGTACCTAACAGATTTTTAAACATTTAATGTAAGTAACTGGCAAACAATGCTTACTACTTTTTAAAGAGCACACATTTATAACAAATTTACACATACTGTCTGTTTATGCTGTTTGTATACTGTCATTATGTTGTTCTTCGTTGTCGCTGTCTGTCTGTTCGATTGTCCGTGTTTCTCTCCATTGACACTGTACATATTTTCTGTTTGGTTCTCCATCTTTTCATCTGTTTTAACTCTCTAACTCTGCAATTTTAATGTTTTTATGGCTCTCTGTGATTATACTTCAGGGTTTTTCCTTGCTCAGAATTGGCCTTTTGGAACTTTTGAGGGTAAAAGACTTCCATTCCTGCATTGTGATACATTTTTAGGCACCAATTTATGGTAAAAACGTCTATATTTATGGCAAGGAAATCACAAAATTCTGGTGGCAGGTAACAATTCAAAATACAAACTATAATAGAATATTATTATATTCAGTAGTCCAGTAAGGGGGCTTTGACATCCAGGACATGGGCTGGATATGACAATACTTGACCCCAAAGTCCAGTTGTTTAATTAGCATGAACAGGACTTTATGGTCACTTCTTTCCCCCAAGGAGCATGTTTTGCTCCCAAGTTGAAAAATGTAGGATTGACTTACAGAGGCTACTGCTTTTACTGCTAAATTGTACAATAACACAATCATGTTATGGATACAAAACGTTGTGAAGTGTAATGTTTTCTATATTCTATTGATCAATGATCAGTGATGTTGAGACTACAGTGTAACGGACCACCACAGTTCATGCATACATGTGAACCGTGGATTAATTGCAGAGTTTAACCTTCATAGTGTAAAACTGAACACTAGGTGAATGGGGCACAGCAGAAAGACGGAGCAGAGCGACGCTGCTTGTTCAGGGTTGTCATAGGCCTACACTTCGCATCAGGCGTTAAAACCAACTGTACCAAAACACAGAATTAGACTACTATTTAACGCGACAATGAGACGTTTTTAACCGGTAATGAAACAGTCTCAATTTAATACTGATGCCGTCAGACGGCCGCGCGGACAGACAGCAGTCAGAGTTCCGGCGGAGCTCTGCGCCTGTCAGCAGCGGCTTCTCGCTGCTGCAGCCTGATCACCGGGAGGGTCCGGCACAGCCTGAACCCTGCAAACAGAGATCCCGTTTGAAGGTGACGTGCTTGATTTTGACTGAACGTCCCAATTTGAGTACCTCTGGATGGGTCGGTCTGCCCATCCCGGGACCAGGCCGGCCATTGTCGACTGGCCAAATGCTTAATATTTATTACTATTATTAATATAATAATTATTATTATTATTATAACCAAAGTGAAATCGTGAAAGTGATAAAAACCCATCCTATGTGCTGTCGGCCTGTAAAGACAATTTATTTGTATATTAAAAAAGAAAATCTGACCAGCCCACATTTAACAAAATGGTCCGGCCCCTCTGGCATTTGCCAGAATTGCCAGATAGCCAATCTGCCCCTGCGTTAAACTGTTGTTTCAGTGATTTTGACATGCTTACTTTTGACTACGTACCCCTTATAGAAAGCTGTGGGTCCCTCTTTCCTCAGCATGGTTAATGCACAGTTAATAGCACCGCTGTACATCCCAGGCGCTGAATTCATGAAGCGTGTTTTCACCACATCCACTGGAGATGCTACCATGGTGGTGCAGAAACCTGCCATGAAGCCTGCTGTGAAGTGACACGGCATATTGTCTGTTGGAAAAACAATATTTGCTTTAGTTATTAAGAAGAGCCATAATGTGCCTGAAATGCTGAGGACTTAACGTGAAGATATTATGTACAAATTGTTTACATAATGGTACCAGAATACTTCTTTGTGTGCGTGATGTGTGTATGTGTGTGTGTTTGGTTGTTCCGAGTGTGTTTACGGCTATCGCCGTGTCAATGTCTTTAAGTAATCCCAGGAAATTCCATGATTAATTTGTACTGCTTATATTAGGGGTTTTAATGATTTTAACATTGTTGGAGATTCTCAACACTGCATTGATATGGGTGGCAATATTACTTGTAATGTTCTTGACCCTGATAATATAAAACAATTAAATGATAGATATAATTATTCATTTTTACATTTAAACATCAGAAGCCTAAACAAACATCATTCAGAATTAGCTTCCTTACTGTTTAATTCAAGTTGTCATTTTGATGTTATTGGGTGTAGTGAAACCTGGCTTAATGATTTTACATATACCAATCTACTTAACCTTGATGGGTACAATCCACATATTAAGAACAGACCAAATAGAACAGGTGGAGGGGTCTGCCTCTATGTTAAGAACAGTCTACAAGTAAAAACCTGTGACCTTTATCTAGAGAATGACCACTGTGAGTCTTTATTTATTGAGATTAACAATAATGACAAAATATTTATTGTCGGTGTACTCTATCGCCCACCAGACTCTGTTCTTGACACTTTTTGCAGTAAACTAGAAGATCTATTACATAAATTGAATAAGCTAAAAAAGACTGTATACTACTTGGTGATTATAACATTGATATTTCGAAGGAAGATGGGGCAAAACATGACTTTATGAACACATTGCATTCCTCCTCTTTTTTCCCCACCATTAATAGATTTACTAGAGTTACACAGACAAAACAATTGTCGACGATATCATTACGATTATTGACAATATCATTACTAATATTCAAAATACCAAAATACCAAGTTGGTGACGGGGGTCGTGCAGTCTGACATCACAGACCATTTTCCCATTGTAATATTTCTTGGTTCTGGTAAATCGTTCTCTCTCCCACTCTCTAAAATTAAATTTAAAATCCTTAATGAGAGAACCTTACAGCACCTAATTGTTAATTTACAGACCAAGTCGTGGGACTCTGACTATGACAGTGGGACTCCTGATGCAGCATATGACAGTCTGATAAAGATCATTCAAGACTCCATTAAGGACACAATTCCTGAGAAGACTGTCAGATGCAGCACTACCCTCCAGAACTCTTGGATTACAAAGGAGATTTTAAAGTATATTAAATATAAAAGAAGGCTTTATAAATCCTACATAAAAAATCCTTCTAGCTTAAATAAAGAGAAATATATTTCTTATAAAAATAAACTAACGCAGATCATAAGAAAGAGCAAAAGAAGTCATTATACTGAACTCTTACAAGCTTCACAGGGCGACTGCAGGAGGTCATGGAATGTGTTAAATGAAGTCCTCAATAGGAGAGATAAACCTACTAATCTGCCTAATCTACTAATTTTAGTGATGCCAAAGCGGATCTTGTACAGAGTTTTAATAATCATTTTACCTCAATAGGTGTAAATCTGGCTAAGAAGATAAATCAACCCCAGGGTGTCACCTTCAAGCATTTTCTTTCTGGTAGCTATGTTCATTCATTTTTCATGATACTGACAGATAGTACTGAGCTCCTCAAGATTATTTTGGACTTGAGGAGCTCGTACACCACTGGTGTAGATGGAATATGTAGTAAGATCATGAAAGCCATTGCAAACGTTATTGTAGAGCCACTCATTCACTGCATCAATCTTTCTTTATTTACTGGCACCGTACCTAAAATGAAAAAAATTGCTAAGATAATTCCAATTTTTAAATCGGGCGACAGAAATGATATGAGCAATTACCGGCCCATTTCAATTCTACCAACTTTCTCTAAAGTAATGGCGAAAGTAGTATACACTAGACTCAGTGGCTATCTTCATAAACAGATATTCTTGCTCCCTCTCAATACGGTTTTAGAAAAAAAAGAGTATGACCTGTATGGCAATACTCGACCTAATAGAACAAATAAATGACTGCATTGAAGAGGGAAATGTGGTATTAGTATTTTTTTGGATCTATCAAAAGCATTTGATACCATTGACTTTGATATTTTATTGTACAAATTGCATCATTATGGTATCAGAGGTCTAGCACTTAAATGGTTCTGAAGTTATTTATACGAGAGGGAACAGTATGTCCATGTCAATGATCATAACTCTACTTGTCAGCCCATGATCTTTGGGGTCCCCCAGGGTTCCATTTTAGGGCCATTCTTATTCATTCTATATATAAATGATTTCATAAATTCCTCTAAAATATTTCATGAAATTATTTTTGCAGATGACACAAATTTGTTTACATCACACAGGAACCCACTTATTTTACAAGATATAGTAAACTCAGAGTTAACCAAAGTGGACTCCTGGTTTAAATGTAATAAACTGTCATTAAATGTCAGCAAAACAAATTTCATTTTATTTCAATTGAGGAAAAAATCTAAAAACAATGATCACTGCATGATTAAAATTAACGGGCAGGAGATAAAAAGAGTGCATTCCACTAAATTCCTGGGGGTCCTCATTGACGACTCACTCAACTTTAAATGTCATATTGACTATCTTGTAAACAAACTGTCGAAGTATGTTGGTTTGTTTTATAAGATCAGACATTTCCTTCCTCTGTTTTCCCTTCTCACGTTGTATAAAACTCTCTTTGAACCACACCTTAACTATTGTAATGTGATATGGTGTAACACTTTCACCAGCCATCTCAAAAAACATATATCTTTGCAAAAGAAAGTCATACGGGCTCTGTCTTGGTCAGAGATAAATTCCCCTACCCAACCTCTATTCCATCGTTTTGAGTTACTAAGACTGACTGAGCTAAATGAATATCATAATGCCTGCTTTATGTTCCAAATTGTCAACAGACTGAACTCTAGATTGAGTAGTCTTGTTCCCATCTCCAGCCCCCAGCATACATACCAAACGAGAATTAAACCACTAATATCAGGAAAATGTCGCAGATATGTGCGCGCCAGTATGAGTGTTGTCTGTAGGGGGCCGCAGATTTGGAACAGGATTGATGATGGCCTCAAGGTGTTGCCCTCTATCTCCAACTTCAAAAGGCAATTAAAAAAACATTTCTTATTGACCTATATTTAATATAAAACTGTTCTTTCATGAATCACTGGGATGTATGTGTATGATTGTATGTGTATGTAATGTTATGTATGTATTGGTGCGCCTTCTGCGTGCATTTATTCATCATCTAGATACAGGTGGTAACTGTGTATTTTATAATCTGTACCACTACCCTTCCATGAATATGGGCCCCCACCTATAAGCTTTTTTAGCTTCTTTGGGGGACCCATTCACTCTACTCAATTTGATCTTGTACCCCAACTGTATTATTGTAATGTTTGAAGTGGTATTGTGAATATATATATAATATAATATAATATATATAATAAAAGAGTTTGCACTGACCTGTCATCAGGTCATACTTGAGGATGAGCTCCTTAATGAGGTCATATGTCACCAGCTCAGAGCAGTTTACGATGGCAAGACGAGTTATATTTGGCAGACAACCTGAAAAGAAAGGTCAACATTTTAAACAGGAAAAAAAACCATGCAGCAGAATTCGAGATATTGTTTTTTTTAATTCTTTGCATTCTTCTTCCTTTGTCAAAACCTGGTGCCTACACTACCCACAATGCAACTCTATCTGCTGACAGTTGAGTCAGAGTTTCGTCTGTGTTATGCAAGCAGCAGCTAATGTAGCCATCAGAGATCAGGAGCAGGCTACAGATGTCTGGTGGGTTCACTTCTTTCTTACACTACACCCCCAGGTTTATTTTGTGTTCAAACTTGTAGTCTTCAGACCGCCCCAACACAGCCTCAAGTGACATCACTTGAGGTAATTTATCCAGATTAAGCAACAAGTTCCCCTTTAAGAAGATTTTCAAGTTTAACATCATTGACAATTTTTTTTTAAATAAATATAAGCAAAGTTAAGTAAGTTATGGCTGTCAACTTGAAATCTAAAACGTAGCCTCTGTAAAAATAACTGCAGTGCTACAGTACTTACCTTTTAGAGATTATAATTGACTTTGCAACAGTAACACCTACTGTACAGTAACATTTGTTGCCCATTTTAATTTACCTTTCCAGAGCCCTCTAATGCCCTCATCCCTGGCGATGGTCTTGTAGGCATCAAAAGTGCTGCTGTATCTCTTCACAGAGTTGCTCTCAGGCAGGCGGACCTGAGCCTGGAACCTGACTTTCACCACATCAGTGGGCTGCGCAAAGGCCACCGCCATCGCTCCGGTGGTGCAGCCCGCCAGCAGCCGAGTCCCGATTCCTGCATCTGTGATGCAAGCAAAGACACTTGTTTTTCTCTGATGCCACAAGCAAGTTAAGACAGTAATTAGAGACTGAACAGAGGGGCAGTTTTGATAATGATGACAGATTTTAGCTAGTGTAATTAAGTAGACACAAAAGAATACATTTAGCTGGGGAATTGTCCTTTCATAATCTCTGTTATGCTTGTTTTTTAATTTGCCTGTCAATCAAATATTTTACTTGCAAACAATCAACAATAAATAACAACATGCTACATCCAGGTTTTCCTGATTCTGAAGCTTCATGATAAGCATTTGCATTAAACACCACAGGTATTATTGGTGTTAGACTGCTGAACTGTATTTACTTTGAGGATACACTGCAAAGATAAAAGCAAACTATTCTGTTTGTTATCTTTCAAATTGGTTTTACTGGTTATCTGCAGACATACACTGAGGTGAAAACTTGTCTGCAGAAGTCTCTCCAGCTATAGTTGCAGTGATGGATGGAACAGTTAAGGCTTCCAGCATAATCCCATTTCTATTCCCTGAAAGAGGAATCTGCTCTGTGCCATATATGTGAATATATTCAATGACTTGCACAATATCCCATGTTTGTATCTGCTGTAACAGAAATCAGCAGATTACAATTCAATTCACTGCTTAGTCTTGCATTTCTGCTAAACAGGGACAGATTTAATTGTCTTCATTTGGACACATACTTTCTGAGCCTCTGGTGTAGAACTGCTTCATGGTGTCGTACAGGCCGATGCGGACTGAGGCGAAGCCAATCTGTCTGTGCAGCCCTGCCATCAGTCCACTGTACAGACTCCTCGGGCCCTCCGTCTTCACCATGGTGAAGATGGTGCCGAACACACCTCTGTATTTCATCCTCTGGCCTTTCAATGACGGCTTGGATTCACCTTGAATCTAAAGTCACACAAATGCACAACACAATGTTAAAAACATTCTATCACAGGTTACTCATGATGTCTGGAAACTGTTGCTGGGAGCAACCCAAATGTGCCTTAAGGGTTGTATAATTACCATATCAGTCCCTTATGACGTTTATATCTCACGCTCACTGCCTCCCCCCTCACTCCTCTGTGGTGTGCCCACCTATCCCAATCCCCCACCACTGCAGTACATTCCATCTGCCTCACAGACACTTCAAGCTAGATCATCTATCATCATGTAGTGCGATGAAATTTACAGAAATATAATTAAACACTGAACTTAATATATAAAATCTATATATTTAAAAAAAAATAGGCTACAAATATTTTAAGTGGCTGTAGTCAAAAATGAGGGGATTGGTTGAGGGGTTTCAGGACCTCAGTATTTCAATCAGCAGCATTCAGCGCTGACTTTACGTACAGGTAGTGGTCCTCACCTGCAGTCTGACTTTGGCTGTGTCCAGAGGTAAAGTGACCAGCTCGGCCACACAGCCGGCTGCTCCGGCTGAAAAGATCTTGACAGCGGCTGTTGGGGCCAGATCAGCACTTCCTCCACCAACCATAGTTAATGACAAAGAATTAGGAACAATATCAACTGAATGACAAATCAGCTTCTGTCCCGTGTGCGCTTTAAAGCATTATATACTACAATTTAAATATTTAAACAAGTCAATCCTCTGAGGCGTCATGACAGATCCAGGTGTGCTAGCTGAGCAGACGTCGAGTTTCAGGTATGGAAAAGTTTGTCTTTCGAAAGCCAAAGTCCTCTTGTTGTGCCATTAACGTTAGACAGAAAAAGGCTCTAACTTCTCATGCCACTTTTAAACAGCACCGTTTAACTTTTAAACAGCCGGGCTCCGCAAACAGCCGACTGCAGTACTCGCCACTCGCTGACGGGTTGAAGCCGAGTGTCGGAGGCTTCCTGCACCAGATGTTGACTCTTTTAAACCAAGCTGCTGCACCGCCCTGCAAGGAAACCAGACACACCACTTGCTTCACGCCTATAATTCGTTTTGTTTATTTCACACGTCATCATTGTATCATTAAACACAATTTAAAAAGGTAGGGGAGAGTGGGGGCAGTTGCAACACTTTTACATTTCCTTCAGTTTCTCAGCAACCGTTTGTATTAGAAAGACAAAAAATATATGTCATCTACCTGCCCATACTGCTGTAACATGTATACATATTTCTGATTCTGATTCTGATTCTGACATATGATAATATGGAAGTCATTTGAACTTAAATGGACCCTGAAAAATGTTGCAACTGGGACACTTGCAACAGTCATTTAGATGTAATAAAACTCATAATTTGGCATAATTATTCAAATATTTTTTTTGTTTATTTGAGACCAGAGTTATTAAACCACTGAATTGCCTTTTATGTCAATTGTATCTAATTGTCATTATTGTTGTCATGAGGGACAGTTGCAACATCATGTGTGGACAGTTGCATAGGGGGACAGTTGCAACGAAAGCCATCTTAAAACAAGTGATGCTAGCCTAACACATTAGCTTTAACACATGGTACTGAAGTCTGTTAAGAGCTAGGAAACTGCACATCCAAACTATATAATGATAAAGATCAATACTTAAACAGTTTAGATAGTATGACAAAAAATCTGGTCGTAAAAAAAAGTTACTTTTTCACCTTGAATTTCAGTTCTCCCATAAGGAACGATGACATGTGGCTGTTAACTTCCAGATGGATGGAGGGGCCTACCGAGTATGAGCATTAGGAGTTTCATGACTCTAGCTCATTCCTGATTGGAGAAATCAGCAATGTTGCAACTGCCACACGTTGCAACCGTCCCCACTCTCCCTACAATGATCATATGTAGGCCGCGTGAAATGGGGAACCCCAAATAAGCTACTAAAAGCTTTCGGAGGGGGCCCGATAATACAACAGATAATATACAGACACCAAAAACTCAACTTAACATAGACGCAACATAGACAAATACAGGATACTACAACAGAATAGGCCTACAGACACTTACAAATAAAGTAAAATAAAACAGAAACAAATGCAGTCACATAGACAATTACCACAAACAGACAGACGATCCCAGCACAAATATAACACTTATTCATCATATGTAATGAGCAATTTCTCCTTCAGTCACTCAACTAGTTTTGCCATGAATCTTTGATCTGAGATGACCATCTAAAACAAATTATAACAGCAAAAAAAGTAATCGGATTAATGTGCCAGACAGACGACAACAAATACAGATCAAGGATACGTTTGGAGAGGAATGTCTCGATTGTCCAGGGAGCATGAAGCATCATGGGTATCTGTGGTGTGCAGTGTGGTGGGTGATGAAGCTATGTCATCCGACCCCTCATTGGGTTCTTTTCTCTTATCTACAGCTTGTAGTGTCCTTTCACCATCTCTCTCTGTGTCTGTAGTGTCTCCTGCATGTAATGAGCAATTTCTCCTTCAGACTTTTCTTGAAGATGGAGACAGAAAGCGACAATTTCAAGTTTTCCTCAAGCTCGTTCCAGATCTGCGGCCCCCTACAAACTACACTCAGGCTCGTACTTTGTTTTCTGCCAGTGATTAGGTGTTAGGTGTGATTAGGTGTTTTTCCCTTTTGTCATAAGTGTGCTGGGGACGCCAGATTGGAACAAGCTCACATAATCGGTAATTCATAGTTTAACCTATGAATGACCTGGAATATCATGCAGGCATTATGAAAGACATTATATTCGGTAAGCCTTAGTAAACCAAGGCGACGAAACAGCGGACGAGTGGGGGTATTGGGCTCAGACCACGTTAATGCCCGTATGATTTTTTTTCTGTAAAGTCTATAGTTATTTCAAGTGGCTGGGAAAAGTGTTACACCATATGACATTACAATACTTTAAATGGGGCACAAACAAAGTTTTATATAAGTTGAGAAGTGCTGAGTGTGGGAGAAAATGTCTTAACCAATATATTTAGATAACATTTTTGTTAGGTGATCAATATGGCATTTGAAATTTAAACATTCATCGATATACACCCAGAGTAATTTAGTGGGGTTTACTCTTTCAACAATTTTTTCATTTATTTTAAGACAAACATGCTTGTTTTCCATTAGATTTTTGCTGGAATGAAACAAAATGTAGTTCATCTTGTTGATGTTTAGAGATAATTTATTACACCGAAACCAAATTTCTAGATTTCTTATCTCTCTATTTATTATTTATTGCAGTCCAACTGGATTCTTATGTGACATAAATAAATTAGTGCTGTCAGCAAATAAAACTTTGTGTAAAACCATGGTGGAATTTTCAAAGTCATTAATATATAATATAAAGAGGAAAGGCCCCAAAATTGATCCCTGGGGGACTCCAAATTTGATTGGTTTGCTTATGGAAATTTGTACAGCTGTCTGCCCAATAAATAACTTGTGAACCAGCTAAGTGCTAATCCTCGGAATCCATAATAATGTAATTCAATAAGATGTCAAAACCAATAGTATCAAATGCCCTGGATAAATAAATAAAAATCCCAATACCACAGTCGCCTTTATCAATGGCATCATTGATCTTTTCAATCAGATCAAGTACAGCCATGCATGTAGTACTTCTTTTCCTAAAACCATAATGGGATGAAGCAATAATATTTAGCTTATCAAGGTAGACATTTAGCCTATTGTACACTGTTCTCTCTAAGACCTTAGAGATTGTAGGCAAGATTGATGGATTGATGACAATAATTGCTCTTATCATTTTTATCCCTAAATTTAAATACTGGTATAATTCTTGCATTTTTTTTTTTTTGCCCTTTTCAGCACAATTCCAGAGAGCAGAGAAATATTGATACAATAAGTGGCTCCATGATATCAAGTGCAATGGCTTTCAGTTTTACTACAGAATTCATCTTCACCAGCGGTGTACGAGCTTCCTAAGTTTGTGATGTTTTTATAGACTTCATTGCAGTCGGTTGGCTTCATAAAAAAGGAATTGACATAATTGCCCAGCAAGTAATGGTTAAAAGAGATACCCTGATGTTGGTTTATTTTGTTAGAGATTTTCCCCAATGGAGACAAAGTAATTATTAAAGTTATTTGCTAGATCAATGTCATTAGTAGCCTGGTCCTACCAGACTCATACATTTCATTTGTACTGAAGCAAAATGAAAATTGAGCGTAAGTACGTAGGAGGGCGGAGCCAGGCTATGTCATTAGTGAAATTATTACTTAAATGTGAGTGTATGCCCACAGTATTTGGGAGCACGGTGCTGTTATGGCTCTTGTTAAAGACTTCATTTAGCACATTCCAAGACTTCTTGGAGTCATCCTGTGACGCTTGTATGAGGTGTGTATAGTGTTTACTTTTACTTTTCCTTATTATAAGTGTAAGTTTATTCCTTTAATTAGTGTACATCTCCTTGTTCATAGCACTTGGGTTTTTTTAAGGAATGTTTGTAAAGTTAGTTTTTATGCCTGATATATTTTAAGATATCCTTTGTAAGCCAGGGATTGTGACTGGTTGCACTGCATACAGCAGTCTTCTATTGGCACAACAAATGGCGTTTGTGATCTCACTTATTAGGTTGTCATATGCAGTGTCAGGATCATTGCAGTCATAGACAGCGTCCCATGTTTTGGCCTGTAAGCTTTCACTCAGTTGTTGCAGGGTTCTCTCATTTAGTACTTTAGTTTTTGTTTTTCGCAGTGGTAAAGTAATCTTACTAGCAAGATCTAGAATAATACAACTGGAAAATTATCAGTAATATCAGAAAACACAACTTCAGATTCTAGCATAGTGTTTTGAATGTTTGTAATGATATTGTCAATAGTTGACCTAGTGGAATGCGTTACTCTGGTAAAATGATTTATGGTACAAATGAAAGAAGAAGAATGTAAAGTATTAATGAAGTCACTTTTTGCAGCATCATCTCTGGAGACATAAATATTGAAGTCCCCTAATAGGACAGTCTTTGTTTTTTCCGTTAATGGAAAATATAATTTCCTCCAGTTTGTACAGTATCAAGGTCAGAGTCAGGGGGGCGATAAATCACTCCTACTATAACTTTTTTTTAATTTTTTTTAAGCATTTGTGAGGTTTATCTCAATAAAAAGTTAATCAGAATGATCATCATCTAAGACAATGTCATCACAAACATTATGATGTCTGGAGTGCACATATAAACAAACACCTCCACCAGTGCGGCCAGGCCTGTTTTTGAGAACTAGCTTATAGCCATTAAGATTAAGAATATCAGTAGAGGTCCTATCATTAAGCCAGGCTTCACTGCAACCAATAACATCAAATCTACAGTCAGAGTTTGAGAGTAAGGTAGCTAATTATTCATGTTTCCACAAGCTTCTAATGTTTAGGTGCAAAAATGAGTAGTTATTTGTATTATTTAAGCTTTTTAAGTGTTCAGGAATGTAATATTTACAATTTAAATTCTTATCTCTATCAACAGTGTTTTACATCCCTCCATCATAATTCAAATCATCGAAGGCCACATGGGAAAATAGTGTCATATTTAAGTTGCTTGACCAAAGAGTTTGCTGGGATCATATAAAAATAACATCTACACATAAAACCCATCCATACATACACGCACATGCTTACACAGATAACGTTAATCTGCTACTATTGTCAACAGAAAGTAAACTAGCTCTCTACCCACAACATTATGTTGAGAGCTTGTAAGGAAAGTATTTGAACAAACAGTAATGTTTGCTTTCAAAAGCACAAGGCTCGGTCTTATAACTTCATCGAACAGGACACAGACAACCCCCACCATTTAATTAATGATTGTGATCTGTTTAAGGCGCCTGTAACCATAGGACAACTGGGCACATTGTTGCCCCTTGTAGCCGTTTGGGTGAAAACTAAGCAACGCCTTATTAAATAAATATTTGGCTTTTATACAAACAGAAATGTGCAACAGCCAATTAAGCACCGGTTCAATCAGGCAGGACACAAATGTAACCTGATGCCTGTTCCAAGAAGCAGGTTCTGGTATGACAAATAAAATAGCACTGTTGGATGGAGCCTGAGACACATGCAAATGATAGTCATCAGAGGTACAGGATGGATGTAAAGAAACTAGCCAGTGTTTTTTCCCCTGTCCCAGAATAGATAAGCGGTGTAGCCAGCGCTGTGGAGATAGCTCTGGCAATGCTAGACTATGCACATGATAAATAAGAACATTGAACCTTATAAATAACATATACTGTATGTCAATCATATACAAAAGTATCCAGAGTTGAAAACAGTAAACAGTTCATATTTATTTATGAAAATACCAAACATTAAATTTACATGATCTGAAACCTCTGAGCTGTACAAATGTTTAGCAAACAAAACCACCTACGTACTACTGATTGTCATCAAAGTGAGCTGCAAATATTTTTGCTATTCTTTCAGTCTCTTTCTTCATGGATGATGGCGACATGTTGGGACGCTGTCGAGGACCTCTGGCAGGTGGAATGCTGGGAAGTGAAGAGCACGGCCCCTGGAAAGATCCAAACAGAAACACACTTGCAGTAAGAGTGCTGCAGTGAATAATGAGCCAAATAATACTATTATCTATTGTACTCAAAACAAACAAGCGTACTGACTGATTAGTCAAAGGATAATTGATTGCGTGGGTTAGAGGTGTGTGGTAACCTGAGTGACCGCTCAAACAGAACAAGCCTTTTTTTGATTATTGTTCATGGGTAGACGTTTTAACAGGCCTGGCATGTGTCCTTGTAGTACTTGGAGTACAATCAGGAAATCTGCAACAAGTATCTAGCTCGAACCGGTTCTTTAAAAAGGTCCTTCCTGTAAAGACGGGCACATCAAGTCCCACCTTAAACTCCAGCACCTGCACATACATCTCCGCACCCTACTTGAAACAGGATCCATTAACAATGGTGTGACACAGAAACACCTTTCCATCAATACACTGTGGAACACTGGGGAAACCCGTGTACATAATATTAGTGTTCTTCCTCAGTTGTGCAGAATATTAACAATGCATATCTTTTTGCAGTGATACCATAAAGTCTCTTTCTTATGAGAATACAGTCAACTGAAAGTTACTAGAAATTTAAATGATGCAGCAATTTGGCTAAAGTTGACTGATGAATTAATGTAATCAGGGCAACTACAAACAAAAAGAATAACACACAAGAATCCAATCAATCCATCTAAAAGTTATTTTATATGTTTGTATTGTGTTATTTAAAGTGGCAATCCTTAAGATTTCAGTCCTGGTTGATTTAGAATTTCTACTTGATTGAAAGCAATGGAATTTGTGCTTCAAGTTTTGTGGTGTGGTTGATACACGAGTTTCAAGTTATCAGAGTTGTGTGCATAGTTCCATTTTGTGTGTGTACAATGGAGAAAAACTGTAATATAGCATTTTCACAGACACCCAGTTCATGGGGTGGGCCATCACCATTGTGTTACATGGTGGTTACTTACATTTCTTTAAATGAAATCTTCCTAGATTACAGCTTGAAAATGAAAATTTCACTTTATGAGGTTTTTTTTAACATTAATATGCGTTCCCCCAGCCTACCTATGGTCCCATAGTGGCTAGAAATGGTGATAGGTGTAAACAGAGCCCTGGGTATCCTATTTTTGAGAAAATGAAAGCTCAGATGGGCCGATCTGGAATCTTACTCCTTATGAGCTCATAAGGGGCAAGGTTACATCCCCTTTCTCTGCTTTGCCCACCCAGAGAATTTGGCCCACCCACGAGAGAGAGGCATCATGGCTTTCAAACGAGCAAAGTGGCAGTTGGTCAAGACCACACCCCCACTCTCCACCTTGCCCCCCTCTCTCCTCCTCAATAGCTGCAGACACAGAAATGGCACATCCTAAGGAAAGCTCATTAGGATACTTTTTTTAGTTCCTCTGGCCTCAGTAGCGTACTTTTTTTAAGTTCCTACGTCAGAGCAGGGTCTTTTCCCTTTTCCTAGGTGTACTTGATTGGTCGAACTTATAAGTCTGCCAACTCCGAACTTGCAGACAGAGCAACAACCAACAATGGGACATTTTTAACAATTTTCACCATCTTATTAATCATTAAATTCACTTCTGACAACGTTTTAGGCGAGAAATTAACTCTTTAGATTTCGAATATAGGCAGTCTTGCAAAAATTGATGCCGAATTGATAATTTTCTTCAAAGTTGAGGAGCTCCATGAAGTGAGGCGACAGCCAGCAAGCGCCTGCCCCGGCCGCTAGCTCGTCACTCGGCCAGTCATGCTCAGACACCTCGCTGTGAGCTGGAGGTCTCTCAGACCGCTCTCGTAAATAAGAGGCTTTTATTGCGCCGTTGACGGTTCGTTTGTTTAAATATCACGACACATGTCCATCATAAGATTAACGGGAACCTGTGGTTAACTGTCTTTTCGGAGATAAACTCCACAAGCGTGTCCTGCGGCTCGCTGGGCCACACACACACACACACACACACACACACACACACACACACACACACACACACACACACACACACACACACACACACACACACACACACACACACACACACACACACACACACACACACACACACACACACACACACACACACACACACACACACACACACACACACACACACACACACACACACACACACACACACACACACGAGTATAATAAAGCCCTGTCTGTGTTGAGCAAAACATTACGTGAATTACTACAAAAATGAACGTGCATTTAATATAGGAAAAGTGCACAAGTATTAGCATCATTTGTCGTTGTTGTATGTGGCGCTAAGGTCTAGTGATGATGCTATAAAGACCGTTGCCGTGCTTGAGTCAATCCCTTACCCCTCGTACCAGTCACTATGGCCACTTGGCCAGTGAGAATGCAAACGGAAAAAAAGATTTTGGGGGAAGAGTACTTCTTAGAACTGCTTAGAAGTGTACTTTTCCTCTAAAAAGTACAAGTACTATCTGGTCGGAAAGCACCTATTGTGGGACTGGCTCTAGTGGCTGTAATTCAGCACCAAGGCTGAATTTCGGGAAAGAGACTTCAGATACAGTATTAGGGGACCACTAAGGCATATATAAAAGAGACTTCAGATACAGTATTAGGGACAACTAAGGCCTATGTAAAAGAGACTTCAAATACAGTATTAGGGGACCACTAAGGCCTATATAAAAGAGACTTCAGATACAGTATTAGGGACAACTAAGGCCTATGTAAAAGAGACTTCAGATACAGTATTAGGGGACCACTAAGGCCTATATAAAAGAGACTTCAGATACAGTATTAGGGGACCACTAAGGCCTATGTAAAAGAGACTTCAGATACAGTATTAGGGGACCACTAAGGCCTGTATAAAAGAGACTTCAGATACAGTATTAGGGACAACTAAGGCCTATGTAAAAGAGACTTCAGATACAGTATTAGGGGACCACTAAGGCCTATATAAAAGAGACTTCAGATACAGTATTAGGGGACCACTAAGGCCTGTATAAAAGAGACTTCAGATACAGTATTAGGGACAACTAAGGCCTATGTAAAAGAGACTTCAGATACAGTATTAGGGGACCACTAAGGCCTATATAAAAGAGACTTCAGATACAGTATTAGGGGACCACTAAGGCCTGTATAAAAGAGACTTCAGATACAGTATTAGGGGACCACTAAGGCCTATATAAAAGAGACTTCAGATACAGTATTAGGGGACCACTAAGGCCTGTATAAAAGAGACTTCAGATATAGTATTAGGGGACCACTAAGGCGTATATAAAAGAGACTTCAGATACAGTATTAGGGGACCACTAAGGCCTGTATAAAAGAGACTTCAGATACAGTATTAGGGGACCACTAAGGCCTATATAAGAGACTTCAGATGCAGTATTAGGGGACCACTAAGGCCTATATAAAAGAGACTTCAGATACAGTATTAGGGGACCACTAAGGCATATATAAAAGAGACTTCAGATACAGTATTAGGGGACCACTAAGGCCTATATAAGAGACTTCAGATACAGTATTAGGGGACCACTAAGGCCTATATAAAAGCATCTAAAGAGCACCATGTCATGGGACCTTTAAGTCAATAAACCAACTAAAAAACTAAGCATCATATGAACTTTAACTCATGATGTGACATTTTAAAGACAAAACCACCTGTCTGGAATAATCGTGTAGCAATTTTTGTTGAGCACAGATGCCTAAGCCCTGACTGTTAAGGATTAGGTAAATATGTACTGTACCTATGGTAAACAAACAGTGCAGAAGGGAGGGTTTTGTTCTTGAAATAAAACAGGTGCTGCATGCCTCTGGATACATCACAGCAGTGTCAGAGTGTACATGAGGTGACAGATGGGATTCAATCACACAATATTCTGTTGATCTTAAGACTGTTCAGAGTACTACGTCAACACCTTTCCAACACATCATACTAAGATTTTTTTACGGTGAAAAAACATTAGCACTGCAACAGAGACTGAATGAGGGCAAAGAGTTGGCACACTTTTCATTGCAGTGTAAACAAAGATGTACTCATGCTGATCCTATAACAGTGTGTGTGTTTATATATATATATATATATATATATATATATATATATATATATATATATATATATATATATATATATATATATATATATATATAGAGATAGTGTGAAGTTAATTACGCTGAACTTTAGTTGGTACACAATGTCACAATTCTTGACTGGTCTCTGTTCAGTATGTGTCACGTAAAGTGAAAATTGATCTATAAATAACGCCCTGCTTTTGCACAGTAGTCGGGTCCTGATGTCAACTGACTACAAATTCTACTATTTTTAATGTCTACTTTATCAAAAACAAATCTCTAAAAATGGGAACAAGTCATACGTTCTTTAAATAGGACTGTGTGTAATAAAAGAAAATAACTATTTACTCCGTGAGCGGAGAGTATAAAGTGGGGGAAAAGAGTGAGTGAGTGCGAGTGCCAGAAGTCGAGTTGGTTACAAATACTCACCGGGTCACTGGCGGTTTGGGAGAAAGAAGGAGCTAAACGTATGACTCTCATAGATGCCTCCAGTTGGTGAGAAGGGAGGAAGAAATTAGGAACTTCCACAGGGACCAAGCTTAATGTAGGAGGTTAAAATAAATAAATAAATACATACAGTATGATGGTATCGGGCCAGTTAAGATCAAAGATTCATGAGATGATAAAGCTGTTAAATGCCAAAAAAAGGACATTTTAAAAGTCACCTTATAAATCAAAGTAGGTGTAGGTGTTTATTCGCCTTATCATCCTATGTAGCAACTGTACAGACGTTAGCCATAAACGGACTGTATGTTTGTTATAGGAGTGTGTCAGTGTGTGTTTTTTTTTTTTTTCCTTGTGTTTTTTCCCTCCGGTCTCTCTCTCCTTTTCCCTCTGGTCTCTGTACATTTATGGAGTTGATTAATAAAGCCCAGAGATAGGTGCTAGTTCTTCTCATGGGGACGTGTCTTCACCTCAATTTGCACCGCTCCAAGCGAATTTGCATCTTTCCATTGACTTCACATGCAAAGTCCAAACAAACAGTTACAGTTTCAAACTACATCAAACAAAGAACCAGTGACAGAGGGTGGCTGCCTCTGTTAATGTCATTACACCTGCACCTATTTCTTTCTGTGTATATGCATGAAGCTGAAGGGCAATTCAGTCACTCAACTAGTTTTGCCATGAATCTTTGATCTGAGATGACCATCTAAAACAAATTATAACAGCAAAAAAAGTAATCGGATTAATGTGCCAGACAGACGACAACAAATACAGATCAAGGATACGTTTGGAGAGGAATGTCTCGATTGTCCAGGGAGCATGAAGCATCATGGGTATCTGTGGTGTGCAGTGTGGTGGGTGATGAAGCTATGTCATCCGACCCCTCATTGGGTTCTTTTCTCTTATCTACAGCTTGTAGTGTCCTTTCACCATCTCTCTCTGTGTCTGTAGTGTCTCCTGCTGATCCATCAAAACTGTCATTTTGTTGACGTTCACGTTCTTCTTTTCTGGCACATTTGTGTTTTCCACTACAGTCGTGAGTTTGCAGATTTACCACCTGCCTTTCCTCCGGCTCCTCTGGTGCCTCCAGGCTCTCCAGGGAAGCCAGGTCAGGGTCTGACATGATGCTGGTCCAAGGACTGGTTTTGTCTGTTAAAGAGGTCACCTCATTGAGGGGCCTCGGCTTCACCACAACCTCCTCGTAATCTTTGTCTTCATCATCCTCGTCAGATTTCTCATCCCGTGCGCTACCTGTCCCATCTCCATCTTTGTCTGCATCTTCTTCGCTTTCATCCTCGGACACAGAACCCTTGTAGTTTTCTCTGTCCTTTTCTTCCTCAGAGTCTGTATGCTCGTCGGACATCTTTGGCAGTGGCGAGTGCAGAGGAGACGAACCTTTTTGGGAAGAACTGGAAGCTCTGCGTGGACTGGAGATACTTTCACGGATAGTTTGTGGGTTGTTGTCTGCAACAGGAGAAGTTGTTGAGCTGCTGTGGGGGTCCGAGGGAATAGTTTCTAGGTGGTGTTCTCGGAGACCTGGATGAAGAAGACCGTGAAGATTTTAGCAACACTGCTCTGTGGTGTTTTATGACTTGTTCACAGCTTGAAAGTAAGGTTATCATAAACCCATTTTGGAAATTAGACAAAACCATGTATTTATTAAATCGAGAAAATAATCTACAGATTAATCGATAATAAATAATAATTGTTAATTTTAGCCCTAAAATACCGTAAACTAGCTTGATGTAAATAGCTTGGGCACTTTTAGACGGAAAGCAATGGAGTGTTGACTTTATTCCAATAGTTGACATTTCAGCACCACTGGTCTTTATTCAGAGGACTGAAGAAGTGAGAAGGTACAGTGACGTCTCCATTTATGGTTAAAGTGAGCAAGCTAAACAGTAGACTGTGTCTGCAGTGAAGTGGCTCAACTGCCAGGGTTGGGTAAACTAGAACAAAGTTTACTTTAAATGGTAAAATGATTATATATTGGACATTTATAAAATAAATGTACCATCCATGTGTAAGAGCTCACCACTAATGATATTGTTGACTTGTCCAACTAACTGGTTGGACTTGAGAAGAAGCTGACATGTGTCTGTCTCTGTGTTGCTCTGCTCCTCGTGCTTGGTGTGACAGTCCTGCTCACTTGTTGATGGGAATGTGGGAGTTGAAAGCTTACGGCTGAAGTATCTCTGGATGTTGTCCAGCTCACTTAGTTTTTTCCTGTAAAAACAAAGAGTCATAGTCAAAGCTAAGATCTAATAAAATAATTAAAAAAAAAAGAAAAATTAGCAAATAAAGTCATCAGTACTTGCAAATAAGTATGTAACGCTTTTAATAATGCACAGCAGCAGAAGGAAACAGACATGTTTCAGCCCTAGCAAACATTCACTATATAGAGACTGTAATGGACTGTATATATGAGGAATGATACCTGAGTGTTGAAAAGAGGAGCGAGCTAGAGGGATTGATGTCACCAGCACTGCTGCTGCAGACAGAATGAGTGGCTGTTTGCTCCTGCAGACTCTGATGGTAAAGACGTACTCTGTCCATATGCTCAATGTGGCGGTCACCCTCACCGGACCTGAACAGAAGTAAAGACTTTGAATAAAGACATTTTAAATCATGACTGAATGAAAACGTGTAATTGTTCTACAAACCTTTCAGAGAACAGCCTGTCTGCGTGGTCGGGTGACGAGATCTTCTGCTCGGGGTGTCGGCTGATGTGAGAGGGGAAGCTGCTGTATGTGGCTGTGGTATGGTAGCTGAGAGGAAGTGCCTGGAATAAAGACTGCTAATAAATGACATTCATTATTATTAAAATTAAACAAGTTTTTTTTTTTAACTGTATGTACAGTATGAATACTTTCTCTCACCGGTGTGTTTTTAGCAGCTTCTTCATTCACAGTTTTTCTCTGTCCTCGGAGATCGTGGACACCCTTTAGTGGAGTGATGGACACTTTGAGCTGGCCGTGACACTGACCACTGAAGTCTGTGATGTTGTACCAACCACACACTGACTGGAAGCCACAGACTAAGGGGGACAGGTCTACAGAGGCAAATCCAATCACCCTCTCAGTTTCTATGGGAATAAGGGTGAATTAATATATCAAAAGTATCAATGTAATGAACGTCACAAAGTGAAACTGCTACCTGTACCTCCTTTGTGCCAGACTTTGAACACAAGAGATTGCTGTGGATCGACCAGTAGCTGCTTTGAAAGCCTGTAGATTCAAAACAAACAATCAGCCCAATATTTGATATCATTATTTCAGTGAACCAAAGATATCCTCAAAGATTTAAGTTAATGCCTGGGATATAGCTCAACCTGCACTCATGTTGATGGTCCCACACAGGGCAGTCGGTGTTGGCGATGACAGCTGTGGACACTGGTTCAGCAGACTCTGCAGTGACATACGAAACACAGCAGCATGGTGACCCTTCACTGCGCTCTGCTAGAGGACAGCCTGCCAGAGAACACACACACACACACACACACACACACACACACACACACACACACACACACACACACACACACACACACACACACACACACACACACACACACACACACACACACACACACACACACACACACACACACACACACACACACACACACACACACACACACACACACACACACACTATTATTATTGATAATTTAAGTAGAAAAAAAAAAAAGGTGGAGGGGAAAAAGATTTCAGGTCACAACTTCACCCTTTAGATTCAGGTGCATAGCCCGGTCCACTGCAACAGTCACAGGGAAAGATTCAGCCGTGCTCATTTCTGTGTGCTGCACAGATGTGATGTCTGGAGTTGTTCTGGAGGATTTACTCCTGTGTCTGCTTTGTGATTTTCTGGGTGTAGTGGGCGAGGGGGCTCGATCTGCTGCTTCCGCCTCTTCTGATAAGAGCTCCCCCTGGCTGTCCGAGTCCAGTTGGGGGTCAACTCCAGCAGGGACGAAGCCTGCTGTCAGGGTGATGTGCACCCTGAGAGCAGCCCCTTGTAGATCTGCTGCTGAGCGTCTAAACAGTGGATACACTCCTGTAAAACCAGAACACTGGGATTACACACAGCCATCATTTAACTAAAGCAATCATAATCGGTTCAATTATAACCCAATTAATACATTCTTACCACTGAGAGTAAGCTTCTGCTTAGGTGTCTTTGCAAGAGAGGACAGATCGACAAATGCTGAACCCACCAGTCGGTCTGTGTCTCGGGGCCTCTGTCTGTTGTCTTTTGTAAAGGCAACCCACACCTGCACCTCCAGCTTCTCCTCTCGAAGATACCACATCAAGGGCTGAGTGCTCCTTAGCTCCACAGTTCTACTTCCCTGGAAGGCCACTGTGGCCTGGCCTTCCTCCTCAACCGAGGGGTGTTTCATCTGGGAGCAGAAGGCATCCTGGTCGTAGAACTTGTACCTGAAGTAGCAGTAGGTGGAGCGCTCAAGCTCACTAAGGCCTGGCAGAAGCAAGCAGTGGACAGGTATCCATGCTCTAGGCATCGAAAAAGTCAAAGACATTTTTCTAATGCTGTCTCCCCAAGCTTCTTCATCATATAGCACGTCATTCTGGGCCATTTCCCAGCTCAAACCCTGAGCAGCTTTAATGACTCTTTCCCTGTCTGAGTGGTGGGCAAATTTGACAGAGATCTCGAGACCCCCGACCAAGATGTGCTGGTGCTGAGAAGAACTGGTTTCCTGAGGTATATAAACTCCAAACCATCCAGAAATACCTTTATGGTTGGAAAAAGAAACAAAAATTACTGTGTTAGAAAATCTATTTTCCCAGCAGTCACTAAGAGTGCTCACATACCTGTTCTTTTATGGAGGAGATCAGCAAGAGGTATTTTCAACGTGCCCAACATCACTTCCTTTGGCTTATGAGTGTATACTGCTGCAACAAATAGCACAAAACAAATGAGTAACTTACAGACAGATATTATTTACAGTATTTAAAAATATTGAAATATTGCTTCTATCAAAGATTTTTTTGAACAAACTAAAAGATAAATTCTGGAATATCAAGATGTCCAAAAACTTGTAGGTAAAACTTATTCACCATCCTTACATATAACATGGACAAGCTCTGGTAACAATAACACACTAATTATGTGGACTTATTTAGTTTCGGTTCAAATGCATCCTGTACATATTTTTATTAAAAGGATAAACTGGATAAAAGTAGGAGCACTGCTTTTTCCAATAACAAAAATATCATTTGCATATAAATTGTTACTGCAAAAAGAAATAAACATAATTTAAACATTTGTATTAATGGGTAACTGTGGTAAATTAAACAGAATAAGCTTTCTTAAACCTTTGCGACTGTCTCTGTTCCAGACAGTGAAGACAGCAGAGGCTTCCTCCAGCTGCTCAGCCAGGCTGCAGGTTTCTCCACTGCTCCTCTGAAACAGCAGATCACAGGACATCTCCACGTGGTGGTCAAACTCTGGGCAGAAGGTCCTGGCAGCTACGCGGGTGCATCTCCTCTCATGCTCAGGCATGAAGGAGAGCTCGACTGTGACGTACGAGTTCACTCCCACACTGGCAAAGTAGCCAAATCTTTCATCTTGTTCTGATAAAACCCTGAAACAGATAGGCAGAAGGACAATAGTAAGCCGAAGCAACTGAGGCAGTATAGATATGCATCAAAAAGGAAATCAGCAATACTTTCAGTATAACTTTTAAGATCTCTGCTGAAGCACTTGCCATCAGACCAATTAATGGAGCTGAAGGTCACTTCATTTGTTGATCTCAAAACTTACAGTTAAACAACTCAACAGCAATTTCTCTTCCAATGTAATAAGCTGGAAGCAGAAGTTTCAGTTGGTAGAGCTCTAACTTGGCAAATGCAATCTAAATACATTAACTTATGGCTAGATAGCCTTAAAAAGAGTACCTCAGTGTCCTATTTTAGCTTGAACTACCCTTCAAAAACAAAACAAAATGAATTCAAATCCACAAACTTCGCACTTGTCATCCCACAATTAGAAACCGTTTCACACAGATTTACTCAAGCACACAGCTCTCTGGGCAGAATTGATTTGATTGTTCAGGGGAGTTTCCATTCCATTAAATTAAAGTGTTCATATTATGCTCTTTTTCAAGTTCATAATTGTATTAAGAGGTTGTACCAGAATAGGTTTACATGGTTTAATTTTCAAAAAACACCATGTTTGTGTTGTACTGCACATTGCTGCAGCTCCTCTTTTCACCCGGTGTGTTGAGCTCTCTGTTTTAGCTACAGAGTGAGACATCTCACTTCTGTTCCATCTTTGTTGGCAGACGCACATGCTCAGTACCTAGGTAAGGACTACTAGCCAGTCAGAAGCAGAGTATGAGGGAGTGCCACGCTAGCAGCTAGGCGAGCATTATAACGTGTGTTACAAAGTGACGCACGTTTGTCTCTGAAGTAAAGGCTGGACTACAATAGAGCTGTTTGGAGCAGTTTGTGAACAGCGTTTTCTGTTGGAGATGGTAAGTGCCTTTGGGGTGGACTTTGGGCTTTTTCACTTTGTAAACCTATAACATGCACAAAAAAAGATATACAACACAATAAAGGAAAGGGAAAAAGCCAAAAAGTATAATATGAGCACTTTAAAACAAATGAAGCTCCCAAGAGGACAGTGGTAGTGATGTACCTTGCGGCGGCCTGCAGCCCTGATGCTCTGTGCACTTGAACCACAAGTGTCACAACACGAGAGGCAGCTCCTTTACCAGTCGGACCTTCAGGTCTCACTGGTCGGTGCTTGTACCGAATGCATACATCTAGTAAGCCTGAGAAACATAACAGATCAGTCACAACATTTAAGATGCTAAATGTGTCAATGCAGTATTATATTGCCATAACTCTGTGTGTCTGTGTACCTGAGGGCTGAGGCTGATGTCCTGTGGGACTGTCCGTCCTGGGAATCAGGGGCAGGGAGAACATTTGAGCCTTATTAGGATGCTGTCTCTGCATGGTGACCATGGCACACAACTTTGACAACGGAAGTACTCCTTTGGCCACAAGCTGGTCTCGGACGTTTGGATAATAATATCTGCAGAGACATGTGCATTCTTTATATGAAACCAGTAAGTATAAGGCTATTCTAGGCTATACAAATTGGAGAAGGATGTATGCACAGTAAAATTAATAAAGTTTCAGGGTGATGACAACATTTTAGCTGTAATGAATGCATGTTGAATTCCATTTTTCTCCACTTGGACAAGACAACACAAACCTGCACCAGACTTCAAACTGGACACCTCCTCCACTGCTTAGGCCTTGGCTTGAAAGAGAGCTGAGCAGCAGCCTCTGAACAGGAACTCCTTCAGGAGCCAGAAGCACATGAGTCTCAGAGTGACCAAACAGAGGGTCAGGGATACAGAGAGTTGTGGTAGTACGAAACAGCTTCAGGTTCACACCTGTTGGAGATGAGATACAGGTCAGACTAAAGCAGAGGGAAGAAAAACTTGGGAAATTCTTGAACATGTCATACAATAAAAAGGGCCTTACTACTCTCTATGAGGTTTTGGTCCACTTTTGCAGAAGGGTCACCCTCCTGAGAGGGGAAACCATACTGGATGTAGCAGTCAGCCTCACCCCACACTGTGGATTGCAGAGGTGTCAGCCCATTTACCTTCTCCACTCTTATGACAAACAGATGCTCTCTCATAGTTTCCTCTTGTGATGCAATCGCCTGAAGGAGAAACACAATTCTGAAATGAGGTGAAAGGGACTTGACCACTTGTCAGCACAGTTGCTGTGTACTCTTCACTTATTAAAGAAACAAAGAAGACAGAGTTAGTTAAAGGACGTGACATGTATTAGCGGACAAACCTGCACATACAGTGTATAGTACAGTAATGTAAGAGTTCATTGAGTCTGAACTTTTTCAGATAATAGTATGAGAGGAGAGATTCTTGATTTGTTTGGTTAACAACTATTCAGCATGATCCTAAATCATCCACTTTCAAGAGTCAAATAAAAACAGGCAAACATGCTTCTCACATACTCCTTCATAAAGATCTAAATATAAGCAGCTTTAAAACTTGTTTACTCACTTATCAATGTATTAGTAATATTTAGTACTTTTACAATGCATCAGCAAAGATTGACAAATAACTTTTCTATGAACAGCTTTTGAAGGCGAGGTCCACACACACACACACACACACACACACACACACACACACACACACACACACACACACACACACACACACACACACACACACACACACACACACACACACACACACACACACACACACACACACACACACACACACACACACACACACACACACACACACACACACACACACACACACACACACACACACACACACACACACACACACACACACACACACACACACACACACACACACACACACACACACACACACACACACACACACACGAGAACCCGACCTTTGTTTGTGAATGATGCCGGTGATCAAGCAGATGTACTGGCCTCACGAGATGAGACAAGCAGTCATATTCTTCATCCCTCGTGCGCTGGAGAGCAACTATCTGTTCTGATTGGCCCATAGCCAAAACTACCCTGAGGTGTCCTTTACAACTACCTGAGAAGACATCAATGACTGGCATGTAGCAGTCCACCCCTAAGACCGGGTACTGCGCCTGGAGAAGAAGGTGGGCAATCTTTGGATCCCTGAAGGGGAGAAAAAACAGAGAGGAGGGTTAGTGGTTAGTGGTATATTTTAGTCCACATTTACAAGGTGCGTGTACTGTCATTTGCGGTGAGATGAAAGACCACTTATATTTGCGCTTTCATTTTGAGAATTTAAGAATTTAAGAAATGTATGACATGTCGGATGAAAGACAACAACATATTGTATTGGAGGAATACCTCAGCGCCTCCCAGAGGGCAGGTTAAATAAAAAGGATGTAAATGATCCCCATATTGCCTGCTCTGAACTCAGATATCACAGTTGTGATTTTGTAGTTTGTAATTTCTAGGGCTGCAACTAATGATAATTATCAATTTCAATTAAGCTGCTGACTATTTTCTAGAGTAAAAAATAACTTGGTTATCAAAAAGTAGTAGATACATTTTCTGTCGAACAAATTATTATTATTAATTAAGTGACTTGTTCCAGCTCTAATTTCACCATAAAAAGTTACCAATACCACTTAAAATACATGGTGATCATTCTGTAAACTAACTCCTAATCCAAACAAAAACGTTGAGTTTTTACTAATTTCTGTTTAAAAGGAATTCTAAAAACACGTTGTCTTTCTACGACTTGCCTAAATGACATGTAGAACTGGTGGAGAGGTAATTTCACAAGGCCGAGGAGTTGATCCTGCCCTGAACATCTGGTTTTCTGCCACACCTCGATTACCATCACGTTATTCTTCATCCGCTCCAGCAGCTTGGTTGTTAAGGCTACAGGAGTCACCTGAGACAAAGGATAGAGAAAAAGTCACATGGGTCAGTGAGATTCTTCATTTACAACATAGAAGAATGATGTTTTCTTTGTAGCCTAATTAAAAAAAATTAAGATGCTGTAAGAAGACTTGATCTCCTGGACTAACCTGAGCAAAGTTGAAAGAAGGATTTGCCTGACCCCAGCTGATAACAGATCTCGCCGTCTCATCACACCAGAGTTTACAGTTCAAGTACACGTTTGGAGCCTGCATGGGCCCGCAGTTGAAGTTCTTTCCATCTGGCACCATGAGTAACGTATGCAGCAGGACCTCAGGATCCTCCTCCACCTGCTGCCGGCATATATGAGATGTGTGGAGGCCGGGATGGGCAGAGGGTTCTTTCGAGGGTTTCTGAGGACTCAAAGAATTCAGTCTGGAATTTTCAAAAGAACCAGCTGGTAACTCCTCCCTGTCAATGTCCACATGTCGAGATCTGGAGCTGGTCTCTCTCTGTGGACCGGGTGCAGGTTGTGAAGGCGATGTGTCATTCCAAGCCAGCTTGCTTTTACTTTTTTCAGAGGAGAAATCTTTGTTGTCTGTAGCAAGTTCTAGTAACACCTGAAAAATAAAATAAAATAACAATCTCTATAAAAGTCACTTGGGTAACAAATATCAGGCTTTCAAACATAAATTCCTGGGTAAAAAAAGAAAACAGTACATTACCTTCAGAGGTCCAATCTCCTGTGTTTCACAGTTTCCTTCAACGCTCTGTACAGGTAAGACGACAGACTGACTCAGCTGCTTGCTCTGCAGCAGACAGCGCAGCGGGTAAACTGCCTTGCCAATAGGAACAGGCTGCAACAGGAAAAGTCAAAGTCATCACCAGCACTTCATTACTTTAAGTACTTGATGATGAGTTTTAATGAATGTCTACCTGTGTTTCTAGGCATTTATTAGAAACAGGAAGTCATTTTTAGTTGTTTTATATGGAAGTTGCTATTTCATAAAGGAGTTACATTAAGAAAGAACCTTATTTTTTTCAGTGGTGCTAAATGATATACTGTGTGCACACATACTGTATATAATATGCCCATAAAATAAAAATAATCATAAATATCCATTCAAAACCACCAGAACTGTGTTGTGCAAACAGATCAAATTCTAAATTATTATTACCAGAACAACTTAATTTAAATAGACCTAAATGTAAACCTTCAATACTTGTAGATAAACAACAGTCACCCTGAGTCAGTCACTCTTAAACCAACCAATAAAACTCATTGTAACCAGTAACGTTTAGTCCAAAGCTACTTACTTTCTTTTGGTTGTTCTTTCGTGAGTAAATCATGAAAATCAGATCAGTTCCCCACCACTTTTCAATTGTTGCTGTGCTGAATTGGACAGGAAACACAGAGTGCTGATGGAACTTCACGGCTAAAAAACATAGAAGAGTCAGATTCAGTCACAAACATGTACCAAAAACTGTTTTTCACTCAGCTAGGTTTCATAAAAGCAGACTGTAACAGGTCATACCTCCTCCTGTGACTTTACTGGCAACAGCTCTGGTCACCTCCCCATCTCCCCCCTTAGTACGATCATGTCGACTAGAAGTGGAGGCCATCGGGAACATGTACTCGATAAAATATGTGCTGATTGAAAAAGAGAGGAGATATCACAGGCTTTTGCTACTAATCATTTCAATATTATTTTTAAATGAGATCAAAATAATGTGAAATGTTTTGCCTACCACTTCTTGCTGGTTAATGGTCTAGGAGGTTTCCCTTTACTAGAGGTCTTTCTAGGTGTGTTGGTTGCATTGTCAGGAGGTGCGTTCAGGGAGGCGATAGTCACTCTCACCAGCCGGACCAAACTCAGCAAAGTCAACTGCTCTGCACTCACGCCAGGAGAGATTTCACCAGCATTTGCAGACCGCTGAGGCTCTGAGTTTGGACTGGACACAGTCACAATATGGTGAATAATTGTCTTAAATGTACTAAAGGTTATATCTAGTCTATTTTCATACTGAATGTTTGTCTGAACTATATGCTATCCCGGTACCGTGCGTGTATCCCATATATTCAATGTAAATGGTTTATTTAGCTGGTCAATTTCTTTCTGCGTTCTTTGTAACTGGCATATTTATAGATGGTGATCAATAACAGTACCTTAGGGAGAAGATATGCCCTTTTAGAGTAGCTACATTTAAAGGTGGAGGGATAAAAAACATTGGATGGCACACACACTCCCAACCCCTACTAGATCTTCTGAAAGGATCTTTTTACTGTCCGAGCAGCATGGCTTAAGGAGCATGTAAAGGCCCTCACCCTCTAATGATCTTGGGTCCGGACTGTGTCGGCTGTTTTTTACTCGAGGACACTGTTGCTTGATCCTCCTCCTCAGTGTCGTTTGGTCCAATATCTGACATCTGAAAGAAAAGATAAGAATGACCATTTAAAGAATGACTTCAAATAACCCTCTGCTTTTTCCCTGACAATCATTAGAAAATCGTCTACTTACAGGAGGTTTGTAGAACAAATTTTCGAGTAAGCTCTGATCATATTGTGGATCATTGAGCTCACTGTCTCCACACACACTGCTACGGCCAGACACAGATTCAGATAAGGAGATATTGCCATCCCAGAGAGGCAGAGGAGACGTATTTAAGCTAAACAAAAAAATAAAAACAGTAAAAATCTTGTAAAATAAAATAGAAATGCTTACATTTTCTCTCACCTTTGGAAGTAAATCTGCACATAAGTACCTGCCGAGGAGCAGATCCACCGCTCTGTTATCCAGGTCTACAGGACAGTCTAAGCCGCAGTCTGAGACTACATCAACATTATCAGAGTGCTTGAGAGTTGAATCAGCATGAAGAATATTTTGAAGAAACATCCCAGAGGGAGAAGGAAAGGGCCTGCAGACAAACAAATTAAGTATTATAGACTGTGCATTATAAGATGATAAAAAAATATTGGTTTTTTTTTGTTTTTTTTTTACAAACTTTTGAAACACTAACTTGGAAGGTGGCAGGATGTTATCCTTTGGGAGAGGCAGAGGGGTGTCTTTCAGAGCCGGGACACAATCCATGTCACATTTTAAAGATGATACTACCATAGCATTTCTGAGCTTGTTCCCACGCTCTAGAATAACTGAGATGAGAGAAAATGTTGGGTATTTGTTAAGAGACAGTCAAATTTCTGTGTTTGTGGTTATGTACACCTGATGTGTAGTCATGCTGCAACCAACCTGAAAGGATATCATTGGTTGTATGGCTACAAGGCTCCTGATTTGAAGGATTCACAGTCGTTTGACTGTTCAGAGATCTGTTTGTTGTCGGTATCTGATTCTCCAGTGACTCTTCTTTGCCTTTATCTTTCTGGGCATTTTGGAAATATAAGTGGTCTTTCCCTCTGAAAATATAACAGCAATATATACAGTAAGATTATTATGCTCAGAATTAAACTTTCTACCGGTGAGCTCTTACAAGAAGACACAGGCATTTGATTATGAACAGCAACTTCACAACAGCAATAAACCTTGGAGTGTTTCCACTGCTGCTCCCCGCTGATTCTTTCCCGCTGCAAGCTGAGAGCGATCTGGACTGCGAGGGCACAGTCAGTGTGGTGACTTGTGGTCCTTCAATGCTGATATCTGTGATGGGACCTGAGCTGCTGCTGTCATAGGCTTCAGTTAGAGGCTCCAAATTAAGGGAAACCTGAGGAGTTTTAAAAAAAAAAAAAAAAGAAAAGAAGCTAAGATGTGGATTTTACATAGTTTACTACTGCTGGTACAACTTGATAAACAACTTGAACATTATAAATGTTGCTATCCATCTAACTATTTATGGCGTTTCACTGGTTTGTTTGTCAATGCCACAATTGTAAATTATGATAAGAGCCAGTTGTGGGTGATGAGTCCTAAATTACTGAATGCTCAATAAACACTTTACAGATATAATCGTGAAAACAAAAAAATGTTAATAGGCTTAAGAGGTTATCATGGCTTTAAATGTAACTTGTGATTCTCTTTTGTCCCTACACAGGAAGGTCACAGTCCGCTACAAAACAGCACCCCTGCATTTGGTAGAGATTAGTTGTCTTGCCTAGTTTAAGTGAAGTCAGTAAAAGGTTATGGTGCAGCACCCAAGCCGTTTTGGGCTGCACCTAAGGCGAATGATTCTCAGATTTAATGACTGTAGATTGTAGTCTAAGTTTTATCTTTAAGCTTTTTGAGTATTATTTATTCATGATCTTCTCTAGCTTTTTCAACGTTTTACACACAGATATGGTGATAATAATGCTACAAAATGATGTGAAAAAGAGACGCAAAACTACCACAAAGGGATACAAACCGACTACAAAGAAAACAAAAATGACCACAAAGAGACAAAAGAAATATATGGGGAAATTGCTGGGGGTTTTTTTTTAATGAAAAATGTAAAATTTTCTTGAGGAAGGACCCTTAAATCCTGCGCGCACCTAAGTCATCAACAAACCGAGGGAAAACACTGGGAGTCTCTCTATTCACTACATTTCAGTATACCAAACATAATTCCACAAATGCAGCTGGAAGGTAATATGTGCATTCAAGTTCCCACTCACCTGTAATTCTCCCAGTTTCTCAGATGTCGGAGATACAAGGGTGTAAAATCCACTGATGGGTTGTGCCAGAGAGAGACGAGAGATGCTTGCAACCTGAGCCCGTGCGATCGGCAAATGATCCGGTTTGGTCAGAACTTCCAGCACCAGAGAGCTCATATCTGTTAATAAATGACAGGTTAGTGGCTGATTTTAAACAACATTTTAAACTCAAACTTATCAAAGCCTTCCTTAGTTACCTGTAAGATATGAAGTAAACTGCTTTGGCCCACAGCGAATGGGGAAGCGAGCTGTGGTCTTGATGGTCTTCTGTGATGGCTGTGATCCGTCTCTCGGAAAGAAGTGTGTCCCGTTGGATGACTCTCCCCACCAGCGCAGCCTCACAAATGTTGCAGACGGAGGCTTCTGAACTGTCCATAATACACGGCTTATAATCACCCGCAGGAAGCATCTTAGCTGGCCTTCAACCAGAGGAGGGAGGCTGGTGGCGGGGGACACATCGCTTGGGACTGCAAAGTGTTATTTTTGATTACAGCAAAGTCGAGACACAAACAATGCAAACACCGTAAATTCTAAAATCATGTCACCATTATAGGACAGGTAAGGTAAGCCAGTAAGATCTGCTACAGGTTTTAGCTAGATATTGGCTGGTATAACAGTTATACACTATACTGTTCAATCATTTATAGCATGCTGAAATTAAAAAACTAACAAAATAAGTTATTAAAATCTGTTTTACACACAGGACGAGTTGTATGTAATATGCAACAGTGAAACACTGTTCATGATGATGAACTTGACTTGTTTATTTATATTTATGTGATTTTGCATGAACATTTTCGTATTAATATTATAGTAATAATTTTAGCCATATCACCCAGCCTTACTGTTCAGATGTGTAGGAGGAAATATCCTAATGATTCCTTTTGTGCTACTGAATGATGATTTCAAAATGATTGAGTTAATTATACTACTGACAATGACCCATTAACCTGTCTGACTATAGACTAACTACACAGCAGGCAGCAAATACAGGAACACAACATTGTAAGAGATCCATTTCCACTAAACAACTGAGTCAATTGTAGCTAATCATTATTGACAAAGGACGTTATACTTCGCTCCTAGCATCATTTGGCAAACCAACAAACCCACAAACTGCATTACAAGTTCAGCTGCTTAACGGTACTTCGGCACATTAACTTTACAACAAAACATGCAAAAACAACATTAACCGAGAGAAAGTAAGAGCATATTACCTAACATAACATTAGCTAGTAAGCTAACATACGAAGCTAATGTGAGACTGACAGCTGAAGCTACGTAAATGATCGAGCTGTTTTGCTAGCATATAAGTTAGCTAAGCTAACAACAGTTTACCTTTCTTTTTGGTGCCTCCAGCTTTGACAGACCTCTGTTTTCTGCTCTTCATTCCGCAGCTCAGTACGTATAGCTAGGTTATTAATGACAACCTTGCCAAAGCAGGGGGTGAGCCGTTAGCAGGCATGGTTTTATCACACTCCATCAATAATCCGTTTAACAGAGACAATTGAGCTGCACACACACCCACACACGCATACAAACGGCAGCGCGCAAATCTGTTTCCGACTTTCCAGTCTAGGTTTCCGAGCAACAAAAGTCCGAACGTGCCGCCTTCGCTGCCGCTGCTTTTCACAGAGGCATTCTGGGAAATTGAGTTTATTTTGTACAGTGGCCACCACGTGGTGATAACAGTCTGAGGGCAGGTTTAGCTCAGATATATAATAAAATTATCAAATGTGCCTTTGAATGATTGCACATAATCACTGTAATAATAATTTCTTATCTAAATCTTGTGGAAAAAAAGTATTGCTCTCATTTTACCCAAACGTGCATTTGACACATTTTTTTATTCAATTGATTTATATGTCACGATTGTTGGCAAGGGGAATACAAAGGCAAGAAATTAAAGCAATATAGTGAAAGCAATATAACATGAGTGCAATTCCATTTATGCATCCTAAACTCAATCTAAAAAATACCAGTGTCGTTGCACACATTGTGACCCACACTAACATAAAATTGCACCAAACTGGTGAGAGGAAAGACATTCAATTTTATCCACAAAAATAAAGTCAAAACAATATAAACTAAGGAAACTAAGAACTAAGAAAAAAGCACCCCATACATATTATCAGAGTGAAAAAAAACATTTCCACTCCATGCAGCCTTCTTTTACATCACCAGCAGAGGGTAGCACTGACCTAACTAACAGGAGTATTAAGGGATTTTCTTTCTTTCTCAAATC
Organism: Zingel zingel; assembly: GCA_023566125.1. Classification (NCBI taxonomy): domain Eukaryota; kingdom Metazoa; phylum Chordata; class Actinopteri; order Perciformes; family Percidae; genus Zingel; species Zingel zingel. The sequence goes on along the minus strand of CM042316.1, from coordinate 9,814,202 downwards.
TGAGATTTAAAAAGCCTTTCTGTATTTATGCTTCACTTTATGTATCTGTTGCTGGACAGCTTCTCTGTCAGTCAGTGTTGTATTCAAGTCTATTTTTCCATCAGATATGCACACAATCACTGATATGCACACAATCACTGATGCTGTAACACGTAATCAACATGTTAAAAAGTGCAGAATTACTGCATGTACTTGACAATGTGTTGAAGTAGACATATGTTCTAGTCGTATGCTTTAGGTAGTTTGGACTATGCTCTTGCAAAAAGTCTGTTTGCAGCCATGTTTGTTGTGGTGATCATGGTAACAGTGAGGGTCACTCAGAGTGTTTAGCAAGAGTGCAGAATAAAGCCCTTTGAATTCTGGGAAAAGCCAGCTTCAGGTGGACCTGTGAAAACATTACTTAAACCTTTCTGCTTTCCTGGTTGTACTGGTTTATTATGTTTCTGATTTGACAGTACAAAAAAAGCACACAGGGATGTGCAATATGCATCCAGTATACGTCCTGTTCTTATATTTTCTGTGTCAGTGTTTGCTTGGAGAGCGTGTCTGTTTGTAGCCTATTCACTTCGGGGAACTGGAAGGAAAATGTTTATTGTGAGCAAGCAGAGGTATTATTCCTCTGTCATACCCTTATTTCTCTCTCACAGATCCCTTTATTTAATCTGCAGTTTGCCCCCTAAAAAGGTCACATAAAAATGCTTATAGGGTCCAAGCTCATAAGGGGAATTTGAATACTATGTTTTAATACTTCACTCTGTTTTAAGAAGAGTTATGATGACCTAATTAGACACATAGATCTGAGATATCTGAGTGGTATGCAGGCAGCGTTGGTTGTGTGAGTTCAGACACAAATTCTGGAGCAGACATGTTCCCAATCGCTTGGCGTGCACAGTGTGATTAATGACGCCCAGCCTCTGAAGCTCAATAAGAGGCTGACAGATCTGGTTAATCTGTTCCAGACAGCCATTTATTGAAAGAGTCTCCCACAGGCAGCAATGACCACATCGTTCAGTCAGCTGGGAACAAACAGGCACACTCACAATGATTGGTTCCTTTGACTCATAGCACTAGTCTGAGCTGCTGTCCTGAGGTGTGAGACAGAATAACTCCAAACAAAATCTCTGTAATATCTGTTGAACTCAGATATTATCTTTAAAGTCATAAACCATTTTTTTACACTCTGTACAATGCCACATGCTCTGTATCTTACGGTGGCCGGGAAGTGCAAAGCAACATTACAAAGAAGGAAACACTTTTACAAAGCTAGAGACAAATTTACATTTTGAAAACATTTATACTTACCATAAAACACAATTACATGGGCAAAATACTTTTACCAAGGACAAAACAAATTAACATTTTAAAAAACAAATTAACATTTTAGAAAACAAATTAACAAGACGCAAAACACTTTTACCAGTCCCGAAACAAATTTACAAATGACAGATTCTTCACGGAAAGGGAATGTACCACATACCGGAAGTGACGAGGTGTTGTTGGTGAGCGCGGTCAATTCGTGTTGTCGTTGTGGAGTGGGGTATATGGCGTGAATTAAGTTTATGGTGACCGAACATGGACTGCGTCCGAGGGATGTTTTGCCCGTTTTGTGGCAAACACATGAACAGCTTAACGCGGGTTTGCTTTAAGTGTGGTCGCAGTTTTTAAAGCATGCGACCTGAAGGAAACATTGGAAAAACAGGAGACGTCTCGACAGCCGCGGCCGAATAGAAGCTAGCTACAGCGGGGCAGCTGAGTCCGTCTGCGGCTGCAGGACCTGGAGCTCATTGCCCGTTCCTGGGAGCCAAAACCGACACCACGCAGCTGGAGGCCCAGGCCGTACTGCTGGGCCCGCTGGAGGGAAGGGAAGCCCGGGAGAACCAGAACCAGGACTGAGCGGAGCGGACTGTCATAGCTTGCTGAAGTTTAAATCACAGGTTTCCTAAAGGGAGTCTGGCAGGACTCGGACTGTGGACGACGAAATATTACTTTAAGTCTCGTTAAATAAATAAATACACACAGAAATAAATGAATCAATAGTGGAGGAGTGAGCCTGGACATTTCAGTCTGTTTAAACTTCACTTTGAAGCAGAAACTCTTAGTTCAGAAGGGTGAAGTTTCCGTTTGGACTCATATCTGTGAACTGATTATAATAAATATTCTTTGTATTAACACATTAATTAGTCTCTTTGTCTTTTTGTTTAAAAAAACTAGAACATCGCATGAGATTTTAACGATTTATAGTGATTTTATTTCCGTTCTTATATACAGTCTATGGTTCCAATGAGCTGTAGTCAAGGCGACATCTAACAACACCTCGTCACTTCCGGTATGTGGTACATTCCCTTTCCGTGAAGAATCTGTCATTTGTAAATTTGTTTCGGGACTGGTAAAAGTGTTTTGCGTCTTGTTAATTTGTTTTCTAAAATGTTAATTTGTTTTTTTTTTTAATGTTAAATTTGTTTTGTCCTTGGTAAAAGTGTTTTGCCCATGTAATTGTGTTTTATGGTAGGTAAAAATGTTTTCCAAAATGTAAATTTGTCTCGAGAATGAAAAGTGTTTCATTCTTTGTAATGTTGCTTTGCACTTCCCGGCCACCGTAGTATCTGCTTGTTCTTCCATGCATTTCATGGAAGCGTTATCACATTTAAATTGACTTGAATATTTAAATCCAAAAACAGCATTTTATTTTTTGGCTGCAACATTACATCAAACAGAAATGTCTACACACTGCGCTGTGATTCAGGCACATTAGGTATCTTTGTAAACTTCTGCATCTACAAATTAGAAATAAAGTTCTTAGAGTCTACACAAAGTACAGCGGTGTTGATTTTTAAAGACAGACCCTAGAGTGGGCCCAGTGTAGGAAAAGGAAAAGGGCTGCATCAGTTTTTAAGCAAGCAGGAGAGGCAAACATCCTTGCACAGTTTACTGAAACCAGCACAGTGTGCGAAGGCAGAGGCCTCACTCCATTTGCTGGAACTGGCCAGTAAGAGCAAGAGAGCATTTGGCCTCTGGGGGCTGATTGCCAAATGCCCCAGGCCACTTCTACCCCGCCTCTCAGCCTTGTGCTATCCATGTCCACTGCAGCACTGTACGCTTCAGGCTCCCTGGGGCCTGGGGCTCCAATCACAGATGCAGGCTGCAGGCTGCCCCATAACGGCTCTAACCTCCCCTGCCTGTGTGCTCACTTTCTGGCTTCCTCCTTCTCTCCACCTGCAAGTGTGCCTCTCAATTGTAGAGGCTGGCTCTTGTACTGCAAGGGGCCCAGCTATTGCTCCACCCCTCTCACTCACTCTTCAGGATTCAGGCTGCAGCGATGGTGGAACTCTTGGCCGTGCTCATGGATCCATTTGTTTGCCACTGGAACATAAAGAAAGATGCAAACTATGTTTTAACATTTTAAAGACGGTGGGGGGGATCTGCATAAATGAATGTTGCCTTTGCATCTTTTAAACACTAGGATACTTGGCTTCAAGGCATTCACATTAATCTCTGATTATGTATATGATTAATTGCTTTAAACAACATAGCCACCAAATGCTTCTGCAGCTGCTTTGTGATGATTAATATGCTTCTGTTAGTTTAACTGGGTCCCTAAAACACATTTTGTGAGATTGATGGTCTGGGCCAACTGACAGCAGATGTTCAGCTTCCTAGATGAGCGCTCAGTGTCTGAACTGCACTTTGTAACATTTCTAAATGCATAATGCAGCGCAGATGTTGCCTAGCTCATAGCTCCTGTATGACAGGAAAGCTGAACACTGGAAATGGACCATGATAATGATGCAAAAAAACCTAATCTGTTTAAAAGAGAACAAGGACTCTGATAAAATCCTGTGCCTTGCTACTTTCCATATTCACATCCCTTTTTTGGTTCCTTTAACAGCATCATCACATCATACTGGATCTACTGACTCTTACCCCATTTGTCCCCTATAAGTACAGGGCAGCCAGCATGCAGCGTGTCTGCGTCTCCTTGACCATTTCTATGGAGATTCCACCAGAAAATGGCAGCTTTCTGTGAAATGAAAAACAACATGAATCACGTAAGAAAGTAAAAAACTAAGAAAAGTTGCCACTAACAATTATCGATAATTATGACAATTATTTTCTTGGTTGATCTTTTGGTCAATTTTGTTGTACAACAGTCCAAAAGACACTATAATATGAGATACAGAAAAGCTAGAAGTAGAGTAGGTAGGTTTGTCACTTTTGCTTGAAAATTTAGCAAAACAATGAATCAATTATTACAACAGTTAACAATTATCTTTCTAGACTAATTCATCTTTAATCTAAATATCTTAGGCAGACCTCGATTTCATGAGTAGTAGTTACACTATTGTATTAGTAATTTGATATGTTTGTTAGGATCAGTTATTTTCTCTATAAACAGCCAGGAAGTGAGATTTCAATAAAATGAAAGGTGAGGGGTTTAAACCCCAGGGATGGCCTGGAAAACCTTCCACTGCAGCTCATTTATCAATGAAAATACAGCTTCAACCTCCACTGAGGCTCAAGTATACAATAGCACTATTGTGGTAAAAAAAGAAAGTTTAAATCTCATGGCTGTTGTTGCTATGATCTGACCTTTTAGCATTTTGACAGCTGCGCCAGAGAATGTGAGTGAGGCGCGGAGTGAAGTGAAAATAATCTAGATCGAGGTAAAAAATTACACGAAGACAAAAGAGGCTGCTTTTTGTTTATCTTCTACATTTGCAGTGTTTACCTCCATGACGGGAACGCTGAAGTTGGCGTAGATGAAGGCTGTGCACCCACCTGCCTCGACAGAGCTGAGCTGTGGAAAAGGACATTCCTTCAGAGTTGTGTCTTGTGTTTATGTGCTCGTGTTATGAAAAGCCACTCTGTCTGTTTTCAAAGTCTTGCAACAAGCCATTCTTTTAGTCACTATCCAATTTTAATCAAATGTTCACATGGGTTGTTCTTAATGATAATAGCAATACTAATATGATGTAGAATAATGTTGCAAAACAGCTAAAAGGCATGTAACAGATTAGTTAGTAAAAACTGCTTTAATAAAGGAAGATATGGAATATGGAAGAAGGCTGTTCTGGAGTCCAAAGACAAAACATAGAGTTTGATTTAAGTTTGTTGCATGGCAGAACATCCATAAAAGTGTAATTTAAGCACTGAGGTCACATCTAAGCTGAGTTTCTCAGGCACGTTGTTCCAAAGTCTTGCAGCATTCATGGCAAAGGCCTAACCTCTGTGTTTTTAATTTAGACTTTGGAACAGCAGGAACAGGAACCTGCCCAAGGACCTCTGGCTGCTTTCTGGGTCAAACAGGGTCATAAGATGGTTTTACTCACATATATCATAAAGGTTGCCACTCGATTCCCAGTTTTCAGCTTGAACACGGGACTTGAGGGTGACTGGAAAATGTATAACAGTTGATACTAATTAATGGAAGCACAGACAACATGCACAGTCTAGCAATTCCAAGTGTTGGAACATGTTAAACAAGTCCAACAATCAACTTACTGTAGCATGGTCAAAGTGAGGCTCATAATGGCCACCAATCCCATAATTCACTACTTGGAGGTACTCGCCATATGGATGCTTCACATTCAGACCTGTGAGCATGGAGATCCTCTGGTCCAGCTTCCCTACAGTGGAGTGTGCTGAGCCCTTCAGCCATGCACTAGAAAAATTATATATTGATAAATAGCCACTTAAGAGGCAAAAGTATATCTAACATCATTGTCAAGCTGTTTAGTGTTTTAAGTTTAATTTATAACTACTACAAGTGTTATAAGTGATTCAAGATTCAAAATCCTTTATTAATCCCACAATGGGGAAATTCACACTGTTGCAGCAGCAAGGGATAAGAGGAAAGTAGAGGGCACACGTTAGTTATAAGTAACTATTTGTTGTAAGTCATTTGTACCTCTTGCTGATGCGGTACTCTGCCGTTGCTTGTTTCTCTCCAGCTGCCACCACAGATCGTTTCAACTTGTCAGCAAAGACAGAAAACAGCATTTTATGAGTGTGTGATTGTTACAGCAGCCAAGCTTTGATGGCCAGCTGCAGGCAATGACGTATTCGAAAGAAAGACTGAGGGATAGGAGAAAATGAAGAATGTAGATTCAAAAAGTTGCGGGGGGTGGCGGGGGGTTTCAGATGACCTTCTTGCCCTGGAGGTATATCAGTTTCATCTTATCTTCACCTTGTCAGCATGCATCTCAAAGTCTCAGTCTGGAAGGGAGTCTCGGAAAGTCTGCCCTTCTTAAAATTAAGCCTCTGTGATTTGTTTGGACTGCAGAATCGTCACATTCTGCTTATTTCATACTGTACATGTTTTCATGTGCATACACTGGTACGTTTTCTGCAGTAAACTGGTAACACGATATTTCTGATTCATTTTGCAGATCATTCTCCTGATGACTTCCAGGCAACGTATGGCCATCAGAGACATTACATCATTTAACTCTAGGAGGACTTACACAAAAGAGGGAAAATGCTAAAAAAAAAAATAAACTTCTTATTTCACACATGAAATTATCATCAAGAAAGCAATACAATGACATAATTGTTAACTCCAAACAACAGTGTGAACCATGCTCATGCTTAATGAATGCTGCCCACTGATCCAAACTAATACCGTACCCTGGGCCTGTTTTCAATAAACCCACAGGCTGACATAATGATGAAATAAGTACAGGGGTTTCCATTTGAGCAAAGCATGGAAAACTCATTGAACAATGCCAAAACCTCACAGAAACTATAAGGCGCAAATTGACTTTGCCCACCAAATATTGTGGTCATATGAGTCAGCTCTGAGAACCGTGCACTGTTGCTTTCCACTAAATGAGCAGAAAAGCGATAGTTGCTTACATATAGATACTGAGGCTCCATGAGTGGACTGTATATCGGTGGAGACCAGCAGGGTTATTTGGACAGTTTGAGGCGCTGAGCCAAGTTTTTATAGTAATGTATCCTTCATTCCTTTAAGCCTTACTAAATGTTTGAAAGCAGACCAACTCTTCCTCCACAGGGTCTTTCCAAGATCTTTCCAATAAGAGAAGGTTGGCTTTAACCCCAGCAGCCAGCGAGACCCACAACAGAGCAGATTATCAAGTAATATATGCATGTTTACAAAAAATATTTTGTTATCGGCACCTTTATTCTTAATACAATAATACATAATTTAAATCTTTATTCAAGGTCTTGTAGCACAATGATGCTCCTTCACTTTAAGCTTATTTTCATTTTCATTGCATATAATCAGCTAAATGTACTTAAAGTATCTGTACTAAAGTTTTCTATTTTTTATCTTATTTTGACACTTGCTTTCTACACTTACCTCACTTCCTTTCCTCCCCTGTCTTCACAACTGATTGGCTTTTGTTTCCACCTTGATTACCTGGTTGAGTTCACCTGGTCACTCCTTATTTAAAGACTGCACTCCCTCCCAGTCAGTGTTTTTCTACACCTTCACATGGGGTGGCAGCTAGTAAGATGAGTTTTACTTTGCACCTTTATTTCTTGATAACATGTCTATTTGAATGACAACTTTAGTTTATCCAATTACTTTGATTAATATGTCAGAATATTGACTTTGTTAAGTTCTGATTTCTATTTGTTTCTTCCCAGATCCTCCAACCCGTGTGTGACTGTTCTGTCCTGTTATGTTATGTTATCCATTATCATTTGCCTCACCACCTTTGTTGAATAAATCTTCATTAAATGGACTGAACATCTGTGGCTTTTCCAATGCATTCTGACCGATGCCCCATGACGATGGCAATCAACCTCTAAAACTGAACCCTCCTTAACAGTATCAAAAGAAAACTGATTATGCATAATTGCCGCATTCAGAGCCTTATACAATTTTTTATATATTATTGGATTATTATTCCAGATACATTGATTTGTGGGCAGCATTTTACTGTTGTAGTTGGTCGATACATACATACATACATACATACATGGTCCATGTAAAGTACCTCAAAAGTGTACTTCATTACAGAACTTGAGTACATGTACTTAATTACTGTCCAACACTGCGATAAATAACTTTGTTAACTTTTGAATCATTTAAATCAGGAGTCTTCAACTTTTTTTTTTTAAGCCAAGGACCCCTTAACTGAGAGAGACGGATCAGAGTCCCCCTACCTCATATATTGTATAAAATGAAGATGCATAATAAACTGGGCCTGCAATAACGTGTAGAGCAGCCTAAAGCTTTTACACATACCTTTCTATGGTGCACACAATACTAAGCTTTAAAATAAAAATTGTTTGCATATTTATACATGTTTTAATGTGCAAAGTAAATCCTTAAACTTAACTGTGGATGGTTACCTTATGGCAACCTTAGTTGTAGGCCATTAGGCCTATCATCAATGTTGTGTAGCCTACATTAAAAACATTATCTTTAATAATATGTTGGATTCATGTTAATGTATATTTTCAGGCTTAATTTTATTTTTTAAACCATAGAACAATAATTTGGCGGCCCCCCTGCAGCAAATCTCTGATTTAAATGCTACACTGTCTCCAAGAAGCCCAAACGCTCAGTGATTAAGTTGAGACAAACGGCACCAACATTAAGGAACATCCTGAAATAACAACATGGATACCACCAGAGCCAACATCAACAGAGGATAATTTCCTAGTGGAAAGCCACAAAAACATAATATATCCCAAACAATATGAACAAAGACACAAAGACATATCTGGTAATTGTGTCTTAATTGTAGAAGAAATCAGTAAAAAGAAAAGAAAAGATGGGTTTCTTCAATGTGAGACTACGGTTCACATGGGAATAGCAAAATGTTGAATTTATTGTTCATGTATTTGTTGATTACAGACTCTTTTGAACTTTTTGTGAGTCCCATGAGAGACAACTCTACAAACATGGGATTACAAAACTATTTGACGACCTAATTGCATAAACTGGATAAACTGCAGTGTTGACTGTAAAAACATGGCTCTATTTCTTAATTCCCAAAAAGCTGATGTGTTGTAGACATGTGTTTTTTTTTAACCTGCAAGTGATGAGGAAAATGCACTTACTCCTGGCTGGGCAGTCCTCTTGATGTCCTCAGCCTCTGTGTCAGTGATGAAGCTGTGGTACAGGACCACATACGGCCGCAGGCTCAGCACTTCACGTCTCACCGGCAGCAGTAGCAGTCCAGGATTCCCGTTGGTGAAGTAATCGCAGAATAGTCTGGGGTTTTCAAAAAGCATTGGCTGCTGGGAAAAACAAGCATCTGAAGTCCATTAACAAGCTCAAGATCAAGGCTGTATTTTGGTGCTGCTACTTATAAACTAGGAGTTATTAGCATGCTATCACACTAAACTAAAATGGTCACCAAAACAATAAACATAATGTTCAGTTCAGTGCATGCTGTTGCTAAAAGCACCACTAGCATGGCTGTAGACTATTGTCTATGTGATTTAAATAAAGAAATCATCACAAACTGCTCTGGAATAACAAATATAACAACACAACGAAAAAAATTATTTTCTGAAAGGCTCTTTCTACATGTAAGTTGCTCCCTGGGTTGACATCCTGTGAGTCATTGCTGCTTTTCAACATTTGACTACAGATGAAAAATAGCCTTCTGGCTAATTGGGGCATTTTTAACCCGTGTATAATCATGTGTTCTATTAATTTGCACTGCCCCCTTAAATAAACTGAACTGAACATCAAATGTACAATGGCAGATGACCAACATGAAAAATAAGATGTATTTGTATGTCACTGAAGGACTAGACATGCTATTGAAAAAGCTACATTCTAATGCACATTTGGTTATTATACAATTAAGAATACTCTGGTTGTTGTATTCACTTATCCATGATCCCTTTCTGATATTATCCTTATACACGCATGTGTTGAGAATGCTGTGATGAATACCTGAGAGCCTTGGGTCTGGCAGAGCCTCTCATAAGTGTCCCTGGTCCTTAAATTATTGGAGGTGGGTCTCCTCAGCCCATCGCCTCTTATTGAGATGGGTGGACTCGTACCCAGCAGCTTCTCGTATTTCTCAACATTCTGCAAAACTCTTCTATTCATTGGATCTGAGAAGAAACGTGTAAATACTGTAGATTATAGGGCATGTTTTTTATTTTTTTATTACAGTGGAAGCTTCAGTTTAGAGGTGCAAGTTCTTAGAAGTAAAGAGGGTTATAATTCACCACAGACCGGATTAAAGTAAAGGGACAAGTTAAATGAAAAGAATTACCGTGGTTCAGTAACTCCTGGGATAGACTGAGAGCGTAGGAAATGTTTCCTGTCTGAAACAATAAAAGGAATTTAAGACAAGTGCAATCCACCAATCATCTTCCAAATGTGCATGTGCTTCTACCTACTTTGAAGTGAGAAAAGGCCAGGTGATCCAGAGCATCCTCTAAAGTCCCTTCATTCTCAGGGCTCCACTCGCCTCCGGTTCCCCTGAAGAGACGTACCGACTCCTCCAACCACTGCACAGAGTGGTAGTAGTCCTCCTGCTCGTAGGCCACCTGTGTAAAGAAACACCTGGGTTACAGCCAGTCTTTCCAAAGGTGGACCAAGTGTCTGCATGTTTGGCTTTATTCAGGCGTTGAACTGGAGGACCAAATGTCAGCCGGTTCTGGTTCATGTAGGCTTTGGGGTCACAGTGAGCAGCAGCAGTCAGTCAGTGTGGGTCATGTTAGAGGTAGGAACAAACAACCTATGTGGTAGTCTTGGTTGGAAATATAAATAGTACTACTTTCTCAACCTGGTCTACTGTCAGCATGTCAAGCGAGATTACACGTGTCCGATTTTTTAAGCAAGTACATTGTGGATAAAGTAAAGAAAACACTGTAGAGTCATGAACAGGGGCTACAGTCTATCTCTTTAACTGCTCTGAATCCCCTTTTGTAGCTGACTTGTCTTGATTCAGTAGGTGCTGACTACAGGCCGGACAGCACCCACAGAAAGAGGGTGACATGTGGCTTCCCTGCATCACAGATTATATCCACAACCCCTGACACAAACAAAAATGCCAGTGTACCATTTATCCCCCCAAAAACACACACTCAACTAATCACACATACCAACTTATCTACTCTACCACTCACCCAGTTCACAACATTGTACCCCATAATTTGGGAGCTGTTAATCTCTAAAAAACAATGAAATCTTAAAAAACAGTTTAGTATTCTGCAGATCTCAGAATAGCCTGAGGGAAATACCTTTAATCTGCTTTAAAATGCCTCCAAATGAAACCGACAAGCTACAAACGCTTTTTAACAGGAGCGGTTTAAGAGCCGCGACCCGATACCGGATAAGCGGACGAAGATGGATGGATGGTTTAAGAGCCATATAAAAGCATGTTTTACTGACAACACCCTCAAACTAAGCAACTCTGTTAAAAGATGCTTTTAGATAAGCTCAGCTTCAGTACAAGTAAAGGCAAGCTCTGCTCTTTGCTCTGAACGCTTTTCTTGCATGAGTGTGTCTTTTCCACACTAGAGGATGTCTCTCCCACACAGTGCCCTGCCCTTATACATCACCACTGTACATAAACAGTGGAATTTTAGTGGGGAGACATTTTTCTTCTTCTTTCATACTTGAATAATAGTATCTACACATGAAACACATTCCCAGGCACGCAATGGAAAGAATTCCACTTTTTCCAGGCTCTCTGGCTGGATGCCCACCACACAATGACTGACAGGTTTGGAATCAAAGTATTTTGCAGACATTTGGAATGGGATGTTAATCAAGGATGGACTTTTTCACAGTAAAATCTTCCAAATATTTTTCAAATTCATTACTTTACTCAGATCTGGTTCAGAGAGCAGTACCATATTTAGGGAGACTCCACCAAACTGGGCACTGGAGTCTAATAAAGACAATGCAAATTGCCCAGGTGTTTGGGGATGGTACACTCCAAATGAGGGCAGACACCAATACTCCTTGTCATCTTGAAGAGGAGGTGCCCGCTCTGCATCTATGCATGTTGCCATTTATTACAAGGATACAGTCTTTAGTCCTCAGTGTAATACAACTTATATTGTTATGTGTATGTGTTTATATTTGATATAATGCATTTAGTCAATTTAACTTAGCTAGCCATTTAAGTTTGTGTAGCCTAGACAGATGGGTTACTGTTGAAGGAGCTGAGGGGATTACAATTACATTTAACTGGAACAATTGGTACAATTTCATGTGACAAATAAAATGAATTGATTGATTGATTGATTGCCTTTACATTCATACTCTAACACTGGTGTATATGCATGCTCATGTTTTAATGATGTGATGTGGGCCATTTTTCTGCAGATTGAGTACTTTGACTTTGGATACTTTTTAGATTATTATGCTTCTGTTCTTTTACTTAGGTAGGCTTTTGAGGACAGGACATTTACTTGTAATGGAGTATTTTTAGATTGTGCTATTGGTACTTTTTCCTCAGCAAAGAATATGATTACGTCTTCCACCAAAACACTAGCGGCGCCAGGATTTTGATTGTAGGTGGGCCTCCAGAAAACTGGATGGGCCAGTTAAAATAAGCCCAAAAAAAAAAAAAAACTTAGGACAGCGACTCAGTAGCCTACCTGTGTGGCTCTTGTGTCGCTGTCCTCAGCTCAGTGCTGAAGTGGACAAAGACATACACCTTGGCAGTAAGCCTACAAAAAGACAAACGGAATTATTACAGCCAGACACTAACGTTAACAGCCACTTTCCGAGGGATTTTTGCAGTTCTTAGAACATAAAATTCCTAGAACCCTTTTTTTCTCGTGTTCCGACTGGACCAATTTGGGGGTTTTTAAGTCCCTCTGGTCGCAGTTCCTGTAATTCTTTCAGCTCCTACTTCAGGGCAGGGTCTTTTCCCTTTTCAGCATATAAACCTAGGTGAACGAGGGTCGGGTTTCCGGTACAGACAGACCAACAACGGGACAGTTTTAACAATTTTCGTCATCTTATTCATCACTAATTGCACTTATGACAACGTTTTAGGCGATAAATTAACTGTTTAGATTTCGAATATAGGCAGTCTTGCGAAAATTGATGCCGAATTGACAATTTCCTTCAAAGTTTTCGGAGCTCCATGAAGTGAGGCGACAGCCAGCAGGTGCCTGCCCCGGTCGCTAGCTCGTCGCTCGGCCAGTTATGCTCAGAGACCCCGCTGTGAGCTGGAGGTCTCTCAGACCGCTCTCGTAAATAAGAGGCTTTTATTTTTCCCTTACCCCTCCTACCAGTCCCTATGGCCACTTGGCCAGTGGGAATGCAATTGGAAAAAACAGTTTTGGGGAGAGTAGTTAGTAGATCTGTTTAGAAGTGGACCTTTCATATAACTACGTTCCTGTAACTACTCGGTCGGAAAGCGGCTAAACGTTAACTGTTGCCTACTTGCCTTGCTGTTGTGAGGGGGTGGCTACGGAAGGACTTGATGGGGAGAGGGCGGCCGAGCAGGATGGTAACTCGTCACTTGTAACCACGTTACTTAAAATGGCAGGAGTTTCCTCCTCCTGCTCCTTGGAGCGTTTCTTGCTGAATTTAAAATGAAAACAAGCTGCTTTGCTTTGCGTTTCATATTAGCTGATAGTTACCGTCTGTGTCTGTCTCATTGAGCTTGCTTGAAAAGCTTGCGCGGCAACGTCATTCATTTCATTGGATCACTTGCTGGTGACGATGTAGCCTGTGGACAGGCTTAAGAGTCCACACGTGGGGTAGAAGCCGCTGATTGGCTGAGAAGCTTTCACTCAAAGCTTTTCTCGGGCTGCTTATTGGATGAACTGCTAGAATGAAAACCACTCACTACTCACTATAGGCCTGGGTCAAAATGGGCGGGCCCGGACCTAAAATGGGTGGGCCCAGGCCCACCCGGGCCCAATGGTAGCGCCGCGGGTGCACCAAAAGAAAATCAAGTAAAAACAACAAGAGGAAACAATAAAAGGAAAATAATGGATTGTGTACCTTTCCAACCAGAAAGCAGTCATCACCAGACAGCGAGACAGACACTGCAGGCAGGTAGATATCAATAGGCTTGCCTTTAGTGACTCTCTGGAAACAACCCCTCACAAGGCTCGCAACTTGAAGAGCATACACATCCTGCAGCCTCATCAGCCCCTTGGCGGCCCCCTGGAGGTCTTCCAGTTTGGGCAGATCGGCCTCTTCCGCCTCATAACTGGACCTGAGGGCTGGACAGCAGAGGGCCAAAAGGTTAACTGGGGGGGTTGGGTGGTGACAGCTGAGAAGAGGAGGGGGGGTTGGGGGTTAGTTATCACCACCAGATGTTTCTGTAAAGAAGGTAGTGAGCCAACCTTGTGTGTTCTCCAGGGCTTCGTTGCTGTAGACTACATTCAGCCACTCGGAATGCAGCCGCTTGATCAGGGTGAATGCCACCAGCGGGTTGGCCATCGCTGCTGCAGGGCCTTTGTAAAGTTCAGTGTGCAGGTCTGACACTTTGGCATAAAAGCTGTTGGGGGTGGGGGGATTGTTGTTACAAGAAGAATGGAGAGTGCTAGGACAATTTCACATTCAGCAAGTGAGTCCTGGGAAGATTGAGGTGCTCTTGAAAAAAAAGAAAATCATTGAAAAAAGCTCTTCAGACACTCTTTGGCAGAGCAAGTCTTTATTTAGTCCGGTATATTGGTTTAAAAGACTGACCAATTACTACCTTACAAGGTAGACATAGTAAAATCCATTGATTAAAACTGGTACTTAATATAGACGATACTCAATCATGATGATGACCACAATTAAGAGGGCTGTTTATTAAAATGGTTGATAATAGGTCAGGATAATTTAGGTTTTTAAACTTTCTATATGAGAGATTGAAAGCTACATCTGCAAAGTTTACCTCTATTATATCATCATCATGACATATTGTTGAAACAGATGAATAAAGCTGATGCATGACTACACTTTCCAACCTCACACCACAAAAAACCTCTACAATTAAGCAGCTGTTTCCAATGTCATGGTCAAAAGGGCTCCTGAAGAAAATTACAGGCACATAAACTGTTGAATCATAATCATAAATTGGAGGAAGTGATTTGTTATGTTTCCAACATAAAGAAGGTTTCTGACTGGAAACAAGTCCAGCTGATAAAAACCTTCATCCTGTAAAGAGGCACCCTAAAACTGAACTTGCACTGTGTTATTCCCATGAGTTTGGACAGTGAAGTCAAATATCTTAAGCTGGTAATCAGACATGAACCAATAATGTCATCAGGTGACATGTTTTGCTTTGGTGGGCTCATGTAATTTTTGTATAATTTCATCCAAATGAGGTTTATTTAAATGCAGGATTCCCAGCTGTGGGTCTGAAAATGTGACCATATCCTAGTTAAACCCCCACATGTGCTCTTATCATGTGCAAACACTTGTTCCATTATTACTCCCTGTCTGTGGAGGGGCTACAGGATGTGTCACTGTCTTGTCACTTTACTATTAAGAGAGACTTTTCTTGAACTAAGAAAGAGCTGTGAATAAGTCTTTAAATTCTTCACAGACAGTTCAGATTTTGTCAGGATTTTGCACAAATCTCTGATGAAATCAATGAATAGTGTAGGCTAACTGCATGTCCTCACGCATGCCACTCACCGCTTGATGTCCTCCAGTCTCTCAAACTCGTGCTCGATATAAATTCTCAAGTAATCGATTAGCTTCCGTTCAACACTGATCGCCTGCTTCACGTTCAGCAAGGACGTGTACATTTCCCCTAAAGACACGGGAATCACAGCTACAGTCAGGAGACTCAAGCTGAAGCAAACACATGTGGGATACTTCATCTCCAGCGCAGATAATACACGTATTGCTTCTCTTGTGGAGTAGCTTCAGTGAGTGGGCTCCTCTCGCACTGCCCTGAACCTACTGACGATCCTCAGGACTTAGAAGAGTGCCTCTAAATTCCTCACGGGTGTCTCCCTCATCTGCTCTGACATCGACTTTCCCCTTCTGTGTGGGACTGAGCAGCGGCCTGAATTCAGTCAGGACAATTAGTTTCTCATTACAGCACAGCATTTTATTTGCGCGATTAATAACAGGAATACATCAGACAATATGGAGTTGGGTCCGTGTACGTTTTGATCATTTGTTTTTTCGTTTGAACCACAAAACAAAATAACGAGAAATCAGCTGTTTTTCGTTTGTCGTTTCAAACCAAAAACAAAGAAACGGTAAAAAAAAAGAGCCCTTCTCCCGTTTTTGGTTTCTAAACCAAATTCAAATAACGGTCCGATTTTGTTTTTTTGAAATTCCTTTTTTAATTTCTCCGTTTGAATATCTACATTAAAAGGACAGCTTGGCCAAGTGACCCGGAAGTAATAGTAAATATAGCCTATAAAAAAAACAGCCAAGCTTTTAGAGCGGTCATAATATGCAGCACTAACTTTATACCAGAGTAACGTTAGAAGAAAAAAATCAATCAATAAATAGGCTTATATAAACCTGGACCGAAAGAAATATGTTAGCAACAGTAGTTTATTACAGTGATTTAATATCGTGCCTATCCACGTACACATCACCAGTCACGTTTAATGAGCGCATTGTTTGGTTCAATACAGTTGGTAATAGTTAACCTAAGAACTTATTGTGTGTGCAGAGTTGTTACTGTTAGCACTATATTATATAATGAAATTAATATTTAATGTGGTTTCCACGGTAATGGACCAAACTGTTCCCCCTTTCTACCAGCAGGTGGGAGTATTTACATGACTTTGGCGCGTTTTAGATACAGACATTCGTTGGCGCAAAATCTTTGAATTAACGGAAGCCCAAGGGGGTCAGTATTTGGAGGCAGCTTTGAAAAGCTGTCTATGGAAGAGCTATAGAAAAGTGTTGGGCCCATGGTGGGGCTATCATTGGATACCGCCTGATGCATTTTGTCTTTCTAGCACTTCATATTCATTCAAGTAGTCTTCTTTGAAATGTGTACCTTGAAAACGTTTTGTTTACATTCCATATTGATTATAAAGGCTAGTTGTTGTCAGAAATTACTAGGCATATTGGTAATATTAAGCAGAATAGCCTACTTAACAACTGCCATCATTATGTATTGCTACAGGACCACACTACAGAGAACACCTCCTAAAGTTATGATAATATTTATGGAATTGTATTTTTACTTTTACATACACACATTTTTCAGATAAAGTTCATGCAGCGTAGTGATGCACAGTTCACTTCTCAATCATCTATTGCTACAATATCTGTCATTGCACAGTCCAAATGATATATTGAGCTGCAGTCAGAGGGAGTGAAAGCAAACAAATGTTGATTGCTTATGCTTCTTAAGACACATAGGCTAGGTGTACAGACACATTCTCATTTCTTAATTTTATGCCATTCTAAAACATTTTTATGTTAACATTTAAGCTTTCATTGAAATATAAAGACAGTGCTGCAAGTCTGATCATAAATAAGGACAGTCAAAGTGTGGACAGATGAGCTCACCACCCAGGAGAGCCTTGAGGATTATATATCATCAGTGTGACATCTTACATCAGCAAATGTGTTGATGATCTGGTGATCACCTGACTGGAAACATCACAAACTCGCATGGCATGTGCACGGCCCAGGGAGATTAAAACTGCTCAGAAGATCATTGGTACCCATCTCCTGAGCATCAGTGATGTCGGTGAGGTGCCTACGCAGAGCACAAAGGATACTAAAGGACAGTACCCACCCAGCCACAGCCTGTTCACCCTGCTGCCTTCTGGGAAGAGATATAGAAGCAGCTTTTCAAGCTATCAGACTCTTAAACTCTAGTTCATCCTCAGCACTGCTCCACTGATTATAGTTTATTTCTGTTTACCATTTTTATAATTGCTTCTATGTTAATGTATATTGTCTGCTATGTAGCAGAAGGGAGTTACAAACTCAATGTATACTTTATACTATATAACCTGTTATATTGTGACAAAATAAATCTACCCACCTACCTTAAAGAAGAATAAAGTGAATGTTTTGGAAAGGCCAAGTCAAAAGTTCTGACCTTAAAAGGACAGAAATGTTGTGGAAGGATGAGGAAGCAAGCAGCTCATGTGAGGAAACCCACCAACATCCAAGAGTTGAAGCTGTTCTGTACAGAGGAATGGGCAGGACTGTTCAAAAGTTACTGGAAACGTTTTGTTGCAGTTATTGCTGATGTACTCAGCGTAGACAGCCTGTTTTTAGTAATGTAATTATGTTTTTGGACTTCCTTTTGAGGACCTTGTAAAATGTTCTTACCTTAGGGCTTCACAGTAAATGTTCTGCAGCCATAGATTGTACATGCAATGCCTTTGAAAGCATGTATGTGCTATGTATGTTGAATAAATGTATAAGACTTGTATGGATTCTCTTCACTTGCATGACACAAAGGGAGTGTTGTGTGTTATACACACTGGGATGTGTATGGAGAAGAAAAAATTCACACAGTATATAGCACACTGGTAAATCATTCTTTTGGCCAGATGGCCTACATTAGGACATTTCTGATGTGAGTTTGTTGTCTGAGCTGCTAAGAAGCTGTTAGCAGTGTTAGAATCAGGTTAAAACAGAAGGGCATGCAGGTTTAACTCTGGGCTGGGGGTGAATGATGATGATGATAACTTGGTTGCAAATAAAATCAAAATCAAAAACCAAATGAAATGAACAACAATAAATGCATCTGTATCAGTAATCTTGATTTAAAACAGTTACCAAAGACACTATACAGTCAGTCATGTAAATACTCTCACCTGCTGGTAGAAAGGGGGAACAGTTTGGTCCATTACCGTGGAAACCACATTAAATATTAATTTCATTATATAATATAGTGCTAACAGTAACAACTCTGCACACACAATACGTTCTTAGGTTAACTATTACCAACTGTATAGAACCAAACAATGCGCTCATTAGACGTGACTGGTGATGTGTACGTGGATAGGCACGATATTAAATCACTGTAATAAACTACTGTTGCTAACATATTTCTTTCGGTCCAGGTTTATATAAGCTTATTTATTGATTGATTTTTTTTTCTTCCAACGCTACTCTGGTATAACGTTAGTGCTGCATATTATGACTGATCTAAAAGCTTGGCTGTTATTTTTATAGGCTATATTTACTATTAATTCCAGATCACTTGGCCAACCTGTCTTTCTTTTACTCCTGACTGCATATCAAGTTTCCCATTTGGGATAATAAAGTGACTGAACTGAACAGGTCAATGCCTTTGTACTGGTTGGTGTAAGATTAGAGTAACTAGTCAATAACTGCCACACATAATAGATGAATGTAGATTTCCTGTGATTTTAAAATTATTATTAAATAATTAAATACTTTATATAACCCTAAATAGCTAACTTTAGCCTAATCTGACAAGCTACAGGCAAACAATGTACTCATAAAGTGCCTGGTTCTTCTGGCATTCATTACAGCTCTCATACTTTTATTTTGACACGTTAATGTTACTTCCTGTCCAGAGCGCATTGGTTTATCGGATTATACTTTAGTACCCTGACCCGGTGTGACACCTGCTGGTGAATGCCCTGTCTAACAACCAAACTGCCATTTTAACGTTGCACAATTTGAGTGACATTATTGTAGTGCTGAATCTTAGAAAAATATAGGCTATATATTAAAATATCATTATTGTTATTATTATTATTATTATTATTATTATTATTATTATTATTATTATTATTATTATTATTATTATTATTATTATTATTATTATTATAATGTGATTCCACCAAAACAAACTCTCATCATTCCTCATATCATTTCATAATTCACTAAGTGAAATGTATGCACAACAATGCACAACAAAGTTCATTATGTGGTCTTTTACACTTGTACACTGGTAGGTGCAAATATAATATCAGTACATAAAAGATTGATACATAGGCCTACATAAATGACCTATTCACAGTTAAAATTTGCAGTATTACAGTATTACCTCCATACAATAAGTATATAAAAAACACAAGACCTGTAACATCATCTTCATCACTTTTGACCAGTATCAAATATGGCAACTACAAGCTGCATGCATTCAACAACACGGGGGAACAGTTGGGGCATTCACAAGCAGTATCAGTGTAGTGATCTATAATAATCTGCAAGCTTTTTTGTGATTTAATAAATATGTGTTATACAGTCTAATCACAGTGGATTACAGAAAGCTGGAAGCATTAGTTTACCTGCTGCAACACAGTCACACAGTTAATCATAAACCCTGCATGATCAGTGCATGATACTGCAGGTCTGATAGTGCTGACTGGAACTCCAAAAAAAGGATTGAACGGTTTCATACGTGCAGAATATACTGTCAAAAATAATCCCACTTATCTCACTTTGTTTAACAGTAATACATAAATAACATTACTGACTGTGACAGGCAAGAACAATATGAATTGCTAAGTTTGTTATTTGAACTCAAGACTTTTCAATACCTTCCAATTCCTTTTTTGAGGAAACTGTACTCTCCTGCTTTTTAAGACTTTTCAAGACCTGCAGAAACTCTGTTTTAACATCACAAATAGATCTTTTGACATTTGTACTCTAGGTTTGAGAGCTCTGTCAAAACTACATCAGCCAGTTCAAGAAGCAGTCACGTTGTCCTGCAGCTTGCCTCTCACACCGGGTTTGACTTTGTTTGAGCAGCAGAGAAATGTTTTCTTGATGCAGCCCCTGACACTCTGATCTCTAAAGCCGTAGATGAGCGGGCTGAGAAAGCGTGGAATAAGGATGAAACAGAAATAATTAAAAAAGGCAATGTCCTCTGGCAGCCAGTTGACATGCAGCACTATGAGATTTTCAGTAATGGGGAGAGTGAAGGCCAACATGCACAGCAGCAGCTGAAAGCCGTGGAGCAGCACAGTGTGCATGGCTTTGCTCGCAGACACTTTATCCTGTCTCAGTTTCCTGGTTTCCAGCAGGATTCTCACGTAGGTAAAGAAGATGATAACAGCCACTACTGCAAAGAAGAGAATATTTACAGTAGCTTGGAACAATGCCTGGATTGGAGATGCGTTGACAATGCTAGATTTGCAAAGTACAGAGGTAGAGAAGATATCTACAGCACGATCTCTTTTCCCAATGGAGTAGTGAATAATGGGGAAGATACAGCTGATGAGCCACAGGGACAGAATAATGATCCAGATACGGTCTGAGCGCCAGGCGGCTGGCCGCTGCAGGGGATACAAGATGGCAACATATCGCTCCAGTGACATGGTGGCCAGGATTAAAGGTGTGTTCTGGAAAGTGGCAGTGGACAGAAACAGCAGAGGAATACAGTAGACAATAGCAAATTTCACCTGTCCCATGACAAAGAGGAAGAGCAGCACAGAGGACAAGAGCTGGAGAGTGTCATTGATCAGCATGTAGGCAAACAGGATGTAACGTGAGGTGTTCAGGAACTGCCTGTGAGATGCAAATATGTGCAGCATGACAAGAATGCAGCAGAGGAAGACGCAGAAGAAGGGGATGACCACACACACCTTGATGATCACAGACAGACTTTTGTGGGAGGTTGAATTGCCCGGAAAGTCAGTCAGATTCTGCATTTTGCAACTGTTCACTACTAGAGCAAACCTGTTAACAAGAAAATATGTTAAAAGTCCATACACATTCTAAAATACATCCACAAAAAGACACATTGACAATTTAAATAGGATCAGAATAAGAATAGAACTTAGCTGATATGATGAAAGAGCAGCATACTATTTATAAATGCTTGATAATTCAGTGAAAAACCTCAACTTTGTAAGAGAAGAATGTATTGTGTTGTCTTTCCTTACCACCTTTAAAACTGACTACGAATGAATATGCATCCAACCTTTAGAATAAAAGAGGCCTCCACTCACCTAAGAATGTCTTCATCAGTCAGAAGAGTTGATCAAGCTTTAGTTTCCTCTTCTTATCGTAAAACGTCAATGAAATACATCTCTGGGATGTTCTTCCTTTATAAAGTGTTTGTATCAATTCACATCTGTTTGACTCAGACCTGATTCCTCCAGAGATACATTGTTTACTTGCTAGTGTCATACAGCATGATGTTTCTCATTATCTAAAATTTCAGTGGGGAGATGGGATCCTGTTGCAGTATTTGTGGAAGCAATTAAGCAGACACAGTTCACAAAGTACAGCATAAAAATAAACGGTTTTGATCAAAAACAGAAGAATGCATGGTGGCATGGTTACTTTGAGCATAACTGTAAACTTAACTGTATTACATCTACTTTCTTTCTGACCATTGTTCAAGCAAAATGACGGACAACTTGTTCCGTAACTTGGTCCACTTTAATGCCCGCTGCTACAGTAGGAAAACAGAACACAGACAGAGGCCTAATTAGGCCTAACTTTCAACCTTATCGTTTTGCCATGATCAAAAGCGACCCTGTTCTGTGGAAAACCAATTAATCTGGCTTGCTCTATGTTAAAAAACCCTCATGTAAAACTTGTACAGTTTGTGGTCACTGTGCAGACTCGAGCCGAGACTCTGAGCTGGTGAGCATCTGTGAAAACTAATAGCACTGGACAGTTTTGGGGGGAACTATATATAACTCCAGGATAGACTGGACAACCACAATGGTAGCTGCGAAACGTCCCTTTTTTGCTGATGCAGAGTTTCACTTAACTGAGCCTTTTCCAGCTGGAACTGGGAGCTTCATATTGATTGGTGGCACTGTCCTGATTCTGCTGAGTTGACATTGTCAAGTGAGATGGGTCAGTTGTTTCAGCTGTGTCTTGTGCAAAGCAGTTTGTTAACTGTCCAGCAAAGTGTTTTGGCATCATCCTGCAGATTATAGAATTGCTGTAGGCCCTACTCGATGATTACTGCTGGCTCGCAAGAGATCATCACAGGACAGGCCCAACGCTACACCGCCACCGTGTCTGCTCTAATGCAAGTAAAACACTTTCAAGCTTTGGAAGTAACTACATACATTTACTCCAGTGCTGTCATTGAGTATTTCCATTTTATGCTACGTACTTTAACTCACTCCACTACATTTCAGGGGCTGGTAAAGTTACTTGACAGATTCAGATTATTAATACATATCAAAAAATAGATTTGTATTCATTATTAAAGATAAAACTAGCCCCACCTTTACCAGCTGCAGCATTAAAGTACACATTCGTCCAGAGGGCAAAGGTTTTCTGCTAGAGGAAGGAGGCGGTTGCTCGATCAGTCATGTTTTTATTATCAAACAAAATCTACATTTACCCATAATGCATTGCACATTAGTCCCACTAATGATAGTCAAGATGTGCAACAAATTAATTTAGACGCCAATTTGTAGTCTGACTATTAGTTTAATGTAAGCCACAGTCAAAGCTTATCTTTGTGAAACTGGCCTCAGGAGATAATAAAAAGTGTTGGTAAGGGACCGTTTGGTATTTATGGAATGGACCACCGGAGGAAAATAGGGTAGGGTCATGTCTTTTTATTCTTTGTTGAGGGGAGGGTCACTCAACATTTTTTAGTCTAGGAGGGGGCTGCTCACCCAACTTTTGTATTCATGAAAATAGCAACATTTCAAAGTTACGGAGCCCCCCTGGTGTCAGCTGATAAAAAAACTAAACCGTGCACACGGATTCATAATCTGTTTTATAAATGTAAGCAAAATTAGAAAGATATTCACAGATTCGAACTTCTGGGATAATTCTCTATAGCGAAATGTTATTAAAACACAAACTACGCATCTTTCCTAACGTAGTAAGGCTAACAACGAGCTACAAACTCATTTTCATCAAAACGAGCCGTCCTCCGACCTGGAGAAATAACATGATTGGTCTCTATGAGCAGCCGGAGGTGAGACGGCAGTCAGTCAGACCGGACGTGTTTAGAGACCATCTACAAACTACAACACCGACACAAAAAAAATCTATTAATTTAATGTTTAAATAAGGTAGTGACTCTAAACTTATTTTTTTAAAAGTAAGTGCTGTAGTACAACTACAATGAGACAAGTTATAATTGAGATAAGTTTGGAGACACTACCTTAGACACTATACATTAAATTAATAGATATTTTTGTGTCGGTGTTGTAGTTTGTAGATGGTCCCTAAACACGTCCGGTCTGACTGACTGCCGTCTCACCTCCGGCTGCTCATAGAGACCAATAATGTTATTTCTCCAGGTCGGAGGACGGCTCGTTTTGATGAAAATGATTTTGTAGCTCGTTGTTAGCCTAACTACGTTAGGAAAGATGCGTAGTTTGTGTTTTAATAACATTTCGCTATATAGAATTATCCCAGAAGTTCGAATCTGTGAATATATTTCTAATTTTGCTTACATTTATAAAACCGAGGGCACGGATTATGAATCCGTGCGCACAGTTTATAAAACCGAGAGCACGGATTATGAATCCGTGCGCCCGGTTTAGTTTTTTTTAATCAGCTGACACCAGGGGGGCTCCGTACAAAGTGGCTTGTTTGGTGCATATTTTTTCATGTAGCTCTTGGTCTCTGCCCTCCTTCGCTACCAGATGGGTCTGACACATGAGTTTGCTGGCCCCCTTGGTGGTTGAAACTGGTAATTACGTTCCAAGACAGCCGTGCCGCGATTGGATTTCATAAGGGCGAATTGTTAAATTGTTACAATGTAATTTAAAATCTGCTTTAAAAATGAACATATATGTGTTGGAATATAATGTTCATCTTCGGCAGCTCTACCTATGTGCTAAATATACGACTGAGGAAGCCTAGTGACGAGTCCATAGCAACCCGTGTTGAATTGGTTATTTCCCAGTGTCCTTTGCTGAATGGTCTGAATGTTTTATTGTTTTATTTCATGTGAATACTAGTTTACTGGAGGAGTAACTTAGTATTTGAAGTAATGCAGTAATGCAGGAAGTGTGCATTTAGTTGCCATGCTTATTGTGTTTTCACAACTATGTTAGTGAGTAAATCTACTGAAATGGCCACCACACCATAACAGAGGAGTGGGATGTGTAAGATGAGAATGCAGGTTAACTCATGTATGTTATGGCTGTATAAAGATCTAATGGTGTCTGTATGTTGTTGCTAGATGCAAGCTAGCACATAAGGGGAAGGTCGTGCTTCTTTCTCAAATTGTTTTGGAGGGTTATAGAAAAATTATTACTGGTTAGGTGAGGGTCAAGTCTTTTTAGCTTAAAGGTCCCAAAACTCCTCCGGTGGCCCCTTAATTAAATAACGATTGGTCCCTAATGCTTTAGATTACATCCTGCATCGTACAGCGTAATTACTCGGAAATGATGGTGTACCAGTACAGCATGTACCAATACTTGTATGTAGGTACTGGCGAACAAGATATAAAGTTATGGAATAAGGGCCTAATAATTGGGATCTTATAGAACTTATACTGCAGTTATTTTTTTACCTACTGTGTACCAATACTGTAGTTATTTTTACCTACTCAGTACCTATACTGTAGTTATTTTTACCTACTGGGTACCTATATTGTAGTTATTTTTACCTACTGGGTACCTCTTCATTCATTTCAGGGTAGATGGAGTGATGAAATGACTTCTAAACGTATAAAAGTAAAAGTAGCCTTGTGAATGACAAGCTACCTGGACCACACTAATGTTACCAGAGTTCAAGCTGAGAAACTTCAGTGGACATGGAGAAAAGGCTCTTTATTTGCCATTGGCTACATTTTAAATGGATGTCTGCCAATAGGCCTAAAACATGACATATATGATTATTGTGACAGAGACTGGGACTTCAGGTTAATACGATTCTGACAGAGTAGCAAGATATGAATTCAATTGTGATTCTGTGAGAATTCACTGATCCAGTTTCTCTTTTTTAATCTTCCCCTTAACATTTAAAGGAATCTACATGTATGTGTGTGTGCTCAAATATGGCTTCTGGAAAGAAAATAAAGGATAAAATATGAATTACTAAACAGACATTAATGAAGAAGTTCCCCATACTTAAAGAGTTATGCAGCACATTCACCAGGAGTCATTCTTGATGCCTACTATCTCAAACATCTCTCTCAGATAAGGCCAAGGATGATTGGGAATGTCTTGCTGCTTGTCTGCCGAATCTCTGGGATCTCCGTTTTCTTCATTTTCAATCATTTCTCCGTCCATACTACTATGTGCTAATGTTGCCGCCATCAAGCCGCAATGATTTGCTGTGAATGAATGGCGCCCAGTCTGTCGAGGTGTCTTGTAGTGGTGCGTCAAGTGCAACGTATGTTCCCATCCAAGTAGATTGAATTTGGTATTGATGACGTAAAAAATAATAACGGTAACTCCGCTGAAATCATTTGAAACTAAAGTAACAAGCCAATTTTGTAAAATGTAAGGAGAGGTACTGATATTCGTGTTAAAAATGTAAGGAGTAAAAGTAAAAAGTCGGCACAAAAATAAGTAAAATAAAGTAAAAATATCTGAAAAATCTACTTGAGTACAATAACAAAGTATATGTACTTTGTTACTTCCCATCTCTGTGTGTCCCATGCTTTTTGTGAAAAGTTTCAAAATAAAGTTGTGGTCAGGGATGATCATCTGGCAGTAGACGGTGGGCCAGGTGTCAGTGTTATAGTCATACTGTACCTTGTAATATAGCCTTTAGAATGTAAAGTAGTTACATAATAAATACAGTATAATGTATCTCTAAATTTCTCCCAAATGTCCAGATTATTGCTCAGTACATACAGTGAGGAAAATAAGTATTTGAACACCCTGCTATTTTGCAAGTTCTCCCACTTTGAAAATCATGGAGGGGTCTGAAATTGTCATCGTAGGTGCATGTCCACTGTGAGAGACATAATCTAAAAACAAAAATCCAGAAATCACAATGTATGATTTTTTAACTATTTATTTGTATGATACAGCTGCAAATAAGTATTTGAACACCTGTCTATCAGCTAGAATTCTGACCCTCAAAGACCTGTTAGTCTGCCTTTAAAATGTCCACCTCCACTCCATTTATTATCCTAATTTAGATGCACCTGTTTGAGGTCGTTAGCTGCATAAAGACACATGTCCACCCCATACAATCAGTAAGAATCCAACTACTAACATGGCCAAGACCAAAGAGCTGTCCAAAGACACTAGAGACAAAATTGTACACCTCCACAAGGCTGGAAAGGGCTACGGGGAAATTGCCAAGCAGCTTGGTGAAAAAAGGTCCACTGTTGGAGCAATCATTAGAAAATGGAAGAAGCTAAACATGACTGTCAATCTCCCTCGGACTGCAAGATCTCACCTCGTGGGGTCTCAATGATCCTAAGAAAGGTGAGAAATCAGCCCAGGACTACACGGGAGGAGCTGGTCAATGACCTGAAAAGAGCTGGGACCACCGTTTCCAAGGTTACTGTTGGTAATACACTAAGACGTCATGGTTTGAAATCATGCATGGCACGGAAGGTTCCCCTGCTTAAACCAGCACATGTCAAGGCCCGTCTTAAGTTTGCCAATGACCATTTGGATGATCCAGAGGAGTCATGGGAGAAAGTCATGTGGTCAGATGAGACCAAAATAGAACTTTTTGGTCATAATTCCACTAACCGTGTTTGGAGGAAGAAGAATGATGAGTACCATCCCAAGAACACCATCCCTACTGTGAAGCATGGGGGTGGTAGCGTCATGCTTTGGGGGTGTTTTTCTGCACATGGGACAGGGCGACTGCACTGTATTAAGGAGAGGATGACCGGGGCCATGTATTGCGAGATTTTGGGGAACAACCTCCTTCCCTCAGTTAGAGCATTGAAGATGGGTCGAGGCTGGGTCTTCCAACATGACAATGACCCGAAGCACACAGCCAGGATAACCAAGGAGTGGCTCTGTAAGAAGCATATCAAGGTTCTGGCGTGGCCTAGCCAGTCTCCAGACCTAAACCCAATAGAGAATCTTTGGAGGGAGCTCAAACTCCGTGTTTCTCAGCGACAGCCCAGAAACCTGACTGATCTAGAGAAGATCTGTGTGGAGGAGTGGGCCAAACTCCCTCCTGCAGTGTGTGCAAACCTGGTGAAAAACTACAGGAAACGTTTGACCTCTGTAATTGCAAACAAAGGCTACTGTACCAAATATTAACATTGATTTTCTCAGGTGTTCAAATACTTATTTGCAGCTGTATCATACAAATAAATAGTTAAAAAATCATACATTGTGATTTCTGGATTTTTTTTTTTAGATTATGTCTCTCACAGTGGACATGCACCTACGATGACAATTTCAGACCCCTCCATGATTTCCAAGTGGGAGAACCTGCAAAATAGCAAGGTGTTCAAATACTTATTTTCCTCACTGTAATATTAGAATAGGTACATAGTAGGTAAAAAATAACTACAGTATAGGTATAGAGTAGGTAAAAAATAACTACAGTATTGGTAGATAAAAAAAATAGTATAGATACCCAGTAGGTAAAAAAGAAGTACAGTATACCTTATTTGTAAGATCCCAAATGTTACCCCCTTATTCCATAACTTATTCCATCTTGTTCCCCAATACCTACGTATAAGTATTGGTAAGTACTGTCCTGGTACACCCTTATTCCGGAGTAATTACCCTGTACATTGCGGGCTGTAATCTAAAGCATTACCAGAGTGTTCATTGTCAGTTGTCAGCATCTAATATGTTGAGAAGGCTATAAGGTAGAGCTCTTCAAATTATTCTCAATATACTGTTGATATATATGGACTTAACAATGTTGGTTAAGGTGATAAAGTTCAGGCACATGAACAACATGCGTTATCAGGCCCATAGCAGGTTCATGGTTAGCAAGTCAGAGTTAAAGGGTGTTGCACTTCAGAGGCTGTTAAAGTCTGGTTGTTACCATAGAGAGAGAGGGGGGGGTTGTTGACTGTCAGTCGATACAAAGATAAGTACTGGGCATTTTAGGACGCTGTGTTTCTTTTGGTTGCTTGTTATGTGAATTGCTCTGGATTAGCGAATCAAAAAACATGCATCACTGAATATCGTGTACATTTTTTGCCACTAACAATGCATTAGAGTAACCACAGGTTCCAGGTTTGTTACCTTATGTGTAAGGCTGCTCAGATGTTTTTAAACTGGAGTGCAAAAGGTACACAAACAGCTTGAAAAACACTGATATGACACAAAACATGGACATTCACTGCATTATCTTTTTGGACTGTGTTCCAGAGTCACACTCTTACACAATGTTATTGAAGTCAGTAATCACAGTAGAGGTGTAACCTTCAGGTGCAACATCAGTATTGTTTTGAAGAAGATGATGAAAACCATAAAGAGATGTTATTGGAGTGTAAATGACATACTATGAGTGCAGTAAACAGGATGTAATGTGAGGTACTGTGCGATATCTCCAGAGCACGGTTAGACAGCGTGTCTCCTATCTTCTGCTTAGTAATTAACAGACTGGTTGATTATTAACGCAAGCCTCCTGAGTCTAATTGTGCAAACTGAAGTTTACATTTGTTTGTCAAACAAGTTGACTCCGTTGAGAGCATTTCACTGGGGCTCATCAGCTCTGTACGCATGTCCTGCGTCAGTAATCAGGACTGCAGGGGATTGGAGCAAAATCTGTGTCCAAAACAAACTTTCGGCCTCTGAACCCCAGCGGACGCCACCTCAGCAGATGACGGTATTTGCAGGCTATCAGACAGAATGAGTGATATTGCCAAACTTTTGGCAGCAAGAATTTTAGGGAAAAAACCTTAGTTGGCATGAAGAAGTTTGTCACTTCTTCATGCCAACTAAGGTTTTTTTCTGTAAAGCTGAGAAGAGGGATGTGTATTAAGATTGTCATGCTCTTACTTATAGTCCGTCTGAAGTCACCTCCATTATAGTGTCATGATCATAGGTCATGATGTTGTTCATAAGGCCATCAAAATGTAAAGAGCATCCTTTAGTATTATCCAGCTTCTATGTGTGCTTGTTTTGTTATTTTTTATGATAATGTGGCAACAGGCTAGTGTTATCAGAGACACAAAACAACAAATAGGCATCATAGCAAGAAGGATAGCAATATAAAGGAGTTTGCATGTTTTGCCCATGTTTATGCATTTCATCTAGGTGCCGTGGTTTCTTCCCATTGTCCAAAGACATGCAGGTCTGGTGGATCAGCAATGTATCTGCCTGTAGGTGTGGTTGTGTGAAGGTAATTGTCTAGTAGGTATGTAGATAGATATGCAATATCACAGTTTCATTAGGCTTTCCATTTTATTTTGTAGATTTTCTGTAAATTTGTTTAAAGTTTGTGTTACATTTCAAAGGAAACCCGGCTTGTTTTGCACTATCTTTGACTGGACTGGAAGGGCGAGTATTAGCCCTAAGAACACAAAAGTCTGTCACTGAGTCTGTCCATGAGTAATGAAATCACACCAATGGTCGAAGTGAGTGTGATGACTTGAATGTTTGTGTTTCGTTGCCCTTTCAAAATGAATAGCCGCTACACAGACTTTTGCCTCCACTATAGCCCAATCCATCAACTGATTTACTTCCTAAATACATGGTTGTTGTTGATGATGCTGCCTCCTGCTCCTGATGCACGGCACGCCACTGTGTGTGTGTGTGTGTGTGTGTGTGTGTGTGTGTGTGTGTGTGTGTGTGTGTGTGTGTGTGTGTGTGTGTGTAGTACAGTACAGTTTGAGTCAGATAACTAGTCAAGTGACTAGATGACAAGATGACAACTATAACCCATAGGTATTTATTAGTTATCCATCAAGGAGTGTCGGTTACAGGGAGGTTTTTACCAAAGGCCTGGTGTTGAGTTGTAATACTGTAAAAAGCTGTACAAAATAGTCTATATTTATAATACACCATGTGCTTCTGTAACATGGTAGTGTAAGGTCCTGTTTTACCAGCAAAATAAGTGTTTCCACTTAAAAGTTCCACCTGGTGATTCTTCAATAATTTATTAAACATAAAACAGGTTACTTCTGCACAGCATAAAATGTACTAAAATCAAAACTCTCCTCCTTTTTCTTTGTCCTCCTCCTCTGCATCTGTTTCACATCCATCTTTAGCAAGCACATCATACTATCCTGTGGCCAATCCTGAGCTGTGGGGGTGTGTGGTCCAGGCACTCACAGCTGCTTCTCACAACCTTGAGTCCCAGTCCAACAAACAATTAAGAAAACACAGCAAATCCACAAAACCATGCAAATAATAACTGTTAAAACATGCAACTCATCTACCAGTAAAACCAAATGCAAAATACACACACTGCTAAAACTCAAACTGGGCAATAAACCAAAGCATGCAATGTTGGAATCAAAATGAAAAGTGATGAACAAACTAAACATTAATTATCAACTGATCAGCGATCATTATCTTTTTGATTTCTTACACCTTGTATTAATTATATGTGGTTTGAGCCCCTTTTAATTTCATGCACGATCTTGAAAACACCCCAATAACTGACCCAGCGCCAATTTCCAAACCTTTTTAAAAAAAAGAGTCCATTTTCAGATTAAGGTCTGATTATTATTAAATATATTATATTATTTCATCCTGAACTTAAAGTGGTCCTCTTTCTCATGCACACACACTCAAACACACAATAGAGCAAGAGAAAGAGAGAGAGAGGAACCGGTACAGAGGTTATGTCTTGGTATCTTTTTTTTTTTAAGATAAAGACAATTACGCACATTTGCAGGCAGAGTCAACAGCTCAATGCGTTTGACGCAATGGAATGGGGCTGGGGCCTTACAAATACCTGCAGTACATGACAGTTGGTCATCGTCGAGCAAACGGAAAGATTACGAGCATCGAACAAGATCATTTTTCTGACTTTACAAAGATAAGCAAGCGTACAGTAGAGCAGACAGAAAATCTACTCTCAGGAACTAACATATATCATATCTTATAAATACATTCTTCAAGTGCAGCAGGTCTATTTCATCTGCAAAATGCAAACTGTTGGTAAGTGTTCAGTGTGTGCTAGTCGTGCTGCCAGAGGACTTCTGCGAAATCAGACAGACTTTTCACTGCTGCGGAGCAACAAGAGTGTGCTCAGGAGAGGAGCCACCTGTATCCGTTTCCTAAGGTAGGTTATGAATAATAAGCAATAGTATGTAATTTTAACAAAGCCTGGATCTCTGCCACCTACTGAAGCTTTGCACCTTCAATAGCTTGTCTATTTTTTTCTTTCTTTTTTCTTTCTTTGAGTTTAAACAACTTTTTAACATTTTCAGGAGATTATATGAATTGTTTGTATTAAGTTCAGATTTAACTTCAATTTAACTAGATTTTGCTAATTTAAACCATACTATATATATATAGATCACGACTAACAACGTGTTTATATTTTGTCCTCATTTTTCTGCAGCAGTTCAAAGAGTGACCTATTTAGCGGCATGAAGCCTGGAGTCCAGATGTTTGAGGAACAGACAGATCCTGGACATATGAGCATAGCAGCTTTCAGTGTTGGCCGTGGGCTTGATGCTATTCCTTCTACACAGGTGGGTCAGTCTCCTACCAGAGACCAATCAACTGCAGCTGCATAAATCGTGTCACTTCAGAACAAGTTTGTTCTTGTTTTTCATATTTTGTATAGAAATTGAATGGAGGAGTTAAAATACTGCATCCCCCCCCCCTCTTTGTAGCAAATGGAAAACCTCTCACATGACTCTCTGATCAGAAGAGCAGCCTCCGTGGTGACAGACAGTTCAAGTACCTTCCTCTCCCAGACCTCCTTGGCTCTCATAAATGCCCTTAAGGACTACTCAAAGGTGGGTTTTCATCTTATGTGTAACATTTTATCCACAGTTTACGATTGCCAACCTCAATCTGGGAGTTTAATTCATCATTGGGTAGAAAATATACTCACGCTACATTAAACAGTAGCATGGGAAGGCACATCACCACCACCACCACAATACAGAGTTGATTTATGTCCATATTGTTAAATGAAATGGGCATAGACACATGGGCATAACACAATCATCATGATTTGAATCTCTACCTCTTTCCATAATTTCATGGTGAGGATAATACCTCTACAAAGTGTCTTTATGTTTTTGCATTTCATAAGAAGTTTGCACATGTACTAATCCAGACTTTCATATTACAAATGGCCCTGTTCTGTCTCTGACTGTCTGTCCTTCCTCTGTTTGCTAACAGGCTTTGCACACACGCATTGCTCTCCAAAGACGGTATTTAGCCTCACTGGGAAAACTGACCCCAGCAGAGAAGGATTCGTTCCTAGAGGTTATCAATGGCCAGCGTGCAGAGGTTAGTTTGTGTTGTTGAAAACAAATCCCAAATGTTTCCTAGCATTCGATTTTTGGGGTAAAATTCAGCTTTTACTCTTTGCAAAAACAATTCAAAGAATATGCCTTTATTTTATGCATTTGTCTCATCTTTTTGTCCAAACAGGTTAGTGACAGACTACATGAATGCAAACGCTTTGAGTCAACCTGGATCAATGCTATCAACTTGTGTAAAATGGCAGCCGAGGCAGCAAACGTTTCAGGTGAGCAAAATGTGTGCCTGAGTACAGCTATATTTCTCAAAGCTTGATGGAATATTGTAATGCTGTTGTATTTATAATGATGAAATTATGATAATAAAATAAGACATAAAATCCTATTTTTCTTCTGTTCACTTTAGAAAGTGTACATATCAGATGCTGTCACTCAGTAGAACTTTAGTTCAAACTAAATTTATTGGGCAGGAGTGCCGTCTTAAGGGCCATATGTTTAACCTAACATGGTGTTATGTCAAACCTTGAACTTTCTCAGTAATTTGACAAAATGCGTGTTTGCATCTGTGTGTTTCCAGGAGCCAAGCAGGCGTCCATCACAGTGAGGACAAACATTAAGATGGCCCAGTCGCAGGTGGGGGAAGCTCGGAAAATGTCAGCGGCTGCAGATAAGATGTTGGCCGAGACTAAAGTAGAAGAGATCCAAAGGATGGCAGAATATGTTTCGTTTCTAGACAATAGCGAGGAGCATGAGGTGCAGGAAGCTTATCTACGAGAGGACTAACACAAATAGACAGAGATATTGGAACAACAACAACAAATATTTGCATGCTTTACCTAGGGCTGCACAATTAATTGAATATTAATCACGATCGTGAATTTGGCTTTCCACAATTATATGGTCACTGTGATATTGATGTTTAAAATGTATGCTCCACTCATTAAAAAGCTCAGTGTTTATGCCAGGGCCCCAGGAAGTGGGCTGGGCTTTGAGGCCAATTTGACATAGTGGCCAAACTGTGGAATTACAACTTCCATGTCCATCTAAATCAGTGGATACACGTTTTTGAGTCAAGTCATTTTATTTGCATAGCACATTTAAACGAACAACAGTTGACCTAGGGTGCTTTACAGGTAGAGCATGGAAGGCATAAACAGTATGCCTTAAAAATACACAGTCAAGTGTGCAAAGTTCCATGAATATAGTTAGGCAAAGGTAAAGTCAAATAATGTAACATAGAATAAAACAACAATGGAACAAAATTTGCAAATACAAAAAGATAAGAAAAAGTTGAGTTCAGTTAATAGCTCTGAATCTTAAAAAAAAAAAAAAAAAGGAATTAAAGGGAGTTAAAAGCAAGAGAGTAAAGATGCATCTTCAGGTTTGATTTAAAACTGGCAATTGTGTTACAGGATTTGATATGGGGTGGGAGGGAATTCCATAGTTTGGGGGCTACTACAGAAAAGGCTCGGTCCCCTCTGGTTTTTAGGCGTGTCTGGGGGATGACAAGGAGTTGATGGGTTGTGGACCTGAGTGACCTGGCGGCAGAGTAAGTGGACAGGATATCAGAAATATACAGAGGGGTTTGACCATGGAGTGCTTTAAAAACAAAAAGTAAAACTTTAAAATCAATTCTGAATTTCACTGGCAACCAATGAAGCTCAGATAAGACGGGAGTTATGTGGTCATACTTTTTGGTGCCAGTGAGGAGTCTAGCAGCAGCATTCTGCTAGTATACCTACCCAAAGAAGGAATATCCGAATAGTCTAGCCCTACTTATTTTGATGCAAAGATTTGTACATTAGCATAAATGTAGCACGACATGGAAGTGAAAGTGATTTTGGCCATAATTGTGCAGCCCTACTTTCACCTTTGAAAGCTATGAGTTTTCTGTATTTGATTTCCCTATTGTGTTTCTCGTCTTCTTTCTGTCTTCTTGAGCCTGTAAGATGTTTAGGCTACATGTTTGCATTTACACAAAGAAAATCAAAATTTGAAAAAGGAATGAATAGCTAGCAATTTGTAATTCTTCAATGTTGTATAAATCATTATTTAAGACTATTTATTTGATTAGTGCATGTCAGCTGCTCCAGGAAAATTATTATTATATCTCCAGTAAATGTTGTTTGGCAGTGGGGCTTATCCAGTATCGGATCACAAAGTTGTTTATTGTATGTTTCGTTGTAACAAAGACATTTTTTTATAAAGATATTGTTTGCATCATTGTATTTTTCACTGTTCACATAATAACAACAAATAAAACGAATCTATGACTATTTGATTTGCATACGGCTAATTAAAGTGATTGGAGTTAATATTTACTAAGACATAAACATTATTTTCTGTAGAAAATGTAGGGCTCTAAGGTGTCAAATGAAAATAATAATTCTTGACAAAGCCACAGAGAACATAGTATTTCAGTGCATGAAAAATTGTTTCATCCCTGAGGTCATAAATGAGAGGGCTCAGACATCTTGGAGCCAGAGTAAACAGTATGAAGGTTATGTACCTGACATGATTAAATAATTAGAAATTATTCTGAACTACAGCAGCTTATATGAAGGGACACCACAGCTGGATGAGACAGAGCAGCAGCTGGAAACCATGAAGAATTACCGTTCTGAGACCTTTCCAGTTTGACTTTCTATTCTCTCCTGATGCAGCTTTGGCCACTTTCATTATTTTAAAATAGCAGAATAGAATAGTTATACACATAATCAAGAAGTAAAACTGATACACAGCTGACCTAATGTGATCCTGCCATCTGTACAAAATGAATATCTCAACAGAGCATATACTGCATTGTTTGTAAAACCTAAGAGAGGCTGATGCAAAGAAGGTGGAAAGAATAACAATACAGGGTACAGAGCTGAGGCCGTGAATAATGAGGATGCAATGCATAGTAACTGAGTAACTGGGGTGACTGTAATATATAGAAGTGCTACAACAGAGATAATGATACATGACCAAACATTCATGGTGATTTCAAAATAGTTGAAGATGAGCAGGATATCAGACATGAATAATATAAAGCTATCAGACAGTAGTGTAACAGCAAATAACATGTAGCATGCAGTTGTGTGTAAGCTCTCCTTTTTTTTAAAGGTCACAATAAGCAAAAAGTTAATGCAAAGAAAAATCATTACCAGGATCTGCACAATAATGACCTTGTCGTTGATCTGCCTTTGTAAAGGTTCACCACCAACCAGTGAGCGGTTATCTGCCATGTACAAACGTATATATATATATATATATATATATATATATATATATATATATATATATATATATATATATATATATATATATATATATATATATATATATATATATGTATATATATATATATATAGCAGCATTATTACATAAAAAGTCAGCAACTTAAAACACAATTTTTATTTACTTGTTAATTTACTATAACAAGTAAATGATTTAGATTGGTTCAGGGTTTTGAAAGCTGAAATATAAAAAAAGGTCAGTCACATATAATCTTACATATATACAGTATATCATATATCTTTTACAGATTTTAATTGCATGAGTAGCCAATAACAAAGCAGCATGTATTGAAAATGATAGCAACAGGTAGCACATTGTTTTTTACACAGTAATATTGAAAAGGGACATAGTATTTCAATGCAAGAAAAAAGTTTTCATCCCGAAGGCCATACATGAGAGGACTCAGACATCTTGGAGCAAGATTAAAAGTTATGTAATTAAAGATCCTGACATTATTGTATAACATTAAATTAATCTGGAATATACAGTGCCTTGCGAAAGTTTTGAACTTTTCGACCTTTTGCCACATTTCAGGCTTCAAACATAAAGATATAAAACTGTAATTTTTTGTGAAGAATCAACAACAAGTGGGACACAATCATGAAGTGGAACGAAATTTATTGGATATTTCAAACTGTTTTAACAGATAAAAAAAAATTGGGCGTGCAAAATTATTCGGCCCCCTTAAGTTAATACTTTGTAGCGCCACCTTTTGCTGCGATTACAGCTGTAAGTCGCTTGGGGTATGTCTCTATCAGTTTTGCACATCGAGAGACTGAAATTTTTGCCCATTCCTCCTTGCAAAACAGCTGGAGCTCAGTGAGGTTGGATGGAGAGCGTTTGTGAACAGCAGTTTTCAGTTCTTTCCACAGATTCTCGATTGGATTCAGGTCTGGACTTTGACTTGGCCATTCTAACACCTGGATATGTTTATTTGTGAACCATTCCATTGTAGATTTTGCTTTATGTTTTGGATCATTGTCTTGTTGGAAGACAAATCTCCGTCCCAGTCTCAGGTCTTTTGCAGACTCCATCAGGTTTTCTTCCAGAATGGTCCTGTATTTGGCTCCATCCATCTTCCCATCAATTTTAACCATCTTCCCTGTCCCTGCTGAAGAAAAGCAGGCCCAAACCATGATGCTGCCACCACCATGTTTGACAGTGGGGATGGTGTGTTCAGGGTGATGAGCTGTGTTGCTTTTACGCCAAACATAACGTTTTGCGTTGTTGCCAAAAAGTTCGATTTTGGTTTCATCTGACCAGAGCAGCTTCTTCCACATGTTTGGTGTGTCTCCCAGGTGGCTTGTGGCAAACTTTAAACAACACTTTTTATGGATATCTTTAAGAAATGGCTTTCTTCGTGCCACTCTTCCATAAAGGCCAGATTTGTGCAGTATACGACTGATTGTTGTCCTATGGACAGAGTCTCCCACCTCAGCTGTAGATCTCTGCAGTTCATCCAGAGTGATCATGGGCCTCTTGGCTGCATCTCTGATCAGTCTTCTCCTTGTATGAGCTGAAAGTTTAGAGGGACGGCCGGGTCTTCGTAGATTTGCAGTGGTCTGATACTCCTTCCATTTCAATATTATCGCTTGCACAGTGCTCCTTGGGATGTTTAAAGCTTGGGAAATCTTTTTGTATCCAAATCCGGCTTTAAAACTTCTCCACAACAGTATCTGGGACCTGCCTGGTGTGTTCCTTGTTCTTCATGATGCTCTCTGCTCTTTAAACGGACCTCTGAGACTATCACAGAGCAGGTGCATTTATACGGAGACTTGATTACACACAGGTGGATTCTATTTTTCATCATTAGTCATTTAGGTCAACATTGGATCATTCAGAGATCCTCACTGAACTTCTGGAGAGAGTTTGCTGCACTGAAAGTAAAGGGGCTGAATAATTTTGCACGCCCAATTTTTCAGTTTTTTATCTGTTAAAAAAGTTTGAAATATCCAATAAATTTCGTTCCACTTTATGATTGTGTCCCACTTGTTGTTGATTCTTCACAAAAAAATACAGTTTTATATCTTTATGTTTGAAGCCTGAAATGTGGCAAAAGGTCGAAAAGTTCAAGGGTGCCGAATACTTTCGCAAGGCACTGTAGCAGTTTCTATGAATGGACACCACAGCTGGATGAGACAGAGCAGCAGCTGGAAAGCATGAAGAATTACTGTGCTGAGCCCTTTCCATGATGACTTTTTGTTCTCTCCTGATGCAGATTTGGCCACTTTCACTATTCTATCGGAGAAAGACAAAAATATTCATGGAGCATATCCTATATTGGGTATACAAGTTATGGGAGACAGATGCAAAGAAGATGGAGAGAACAGCAATACAGGGTACAGAGCTGAGGCCGTGAATGATGAGGATGCTGTTCAGAGCGCTACGAGTGGAGCACAGCTCTCCATGACGCAAGGGCATGCAAATAGCCACGTAGCGCTCCAGGGTCATTGCTGTCAAAGTAACTGGGGTGACAAAAGTATACAGAGACAAAGGAATATAGATAATGATGCATAAGCCAATTTGCATAGTAAAACAAAAATAGGTCAGGATGAGCAGGATATCAGGCATGAATAATATAAAGCTATCAGACAGTAGTGTAACAGCAAATAAGATGTAGCGTGTAGTTGTGGAGAAGCTCTCCTTTTAAAAAAAGTTCACAATGAGCAACATATTGATGCAAAGGAAAATCACCACCAGAACCTGCACTATAATGACCTGTTCAGTGATGTGACGCCTCAAGGATTCATCACCAGCTATTGAGTTGTTATCTGGCATATTGTATATGTATTAAAAATATTTTACGCCTTTCCAAAAGCCAAATGTTATACCTTCTAATATTAAAATAAGATCATAAATCCTAATACATTAATACCCAAGTCCAGCTTCTTTGAAATCAAAAGATGTAAGTGCAGTTATTTACCAAAAACCCTCCCTGCAGTAATGTGGCCTTGTGGCACACAGTTTCAAATGTCTTGTGCTGAGCTCTGCAGTCTTTTAAGGGAGGACTGTGCATGTCCGTTAAGTCCCTTAACTGCTAGTACCACTAATTGCCTATCCATAGACAGATGTTAGATACATTGGCCCAATCCCAAAGTCCGGACTCACAGACTCACAGACTTTGGTGCGCGTCCTCGCGAAATTCGTAAGGGCTTAGGGTTGTCCCAGTGTCGAATTTCAAAGGGCGTGAGGGTTTGAGGACACACTTAACGAGCCCTTTTCGTGAGTCTGCATCGCTGCAGACTTCACCAAAGGGAATTACCCACAGTTCAATGCGTTGTGACGTTTACCGCGGAGACCATAGGGAAATCCGGAAATTACAAAGGTAAACAACAGCACGACCACGACCACGGAGCACAGACTAACCTGTTGTCCAGCTTGTAAAACAAGTTTGAAAAAAATGTGGAATCAGGCAGCCGTCTCCTGTGCCTTGGCCGTGTGGAAAGCAACAAACTTAAAATAAAAATTCCCAAACCGGCAAGTGTCAGCAACATCTTTGTTATTAAACATCGCCAAGGTAACATGTGATCTCATAAAGTGCTGTCCCAATTCCATTTCTACCTATCTGAACCCATGTGGCCTCACACACTCACTCACTTAGCACCTGAGATCAATTAAGTCTGTGAGTCTTTAGTCCTTAGTCCTCAGGGCTCACTTTGGGATTAGGCCATTGAGTGCTGAAGAGTCTCTGAGTGAACTCACTAGGGCTACTGCCAGAAGGGATTGTAAAATACCACATAGAATACCACAAGTACCTTTGGGCAGTCAGCCTTTTCCTACCATAGCAGCACGTGCTTGGAACACTATAGCCACAGAACTATGGAACATCACAGCTTTCAACTCTTTCTCCAAATCTATAAAACTGGTTGACAATGCTGTCAAAATCTGCTGTAGTAGTTATGTTTTACGGTATGTGGTTTTATATGTGTTTATTTGCTACAGTCTTTGCTCATGTGCTTTTGTATGTTTTCTTTTTATTCTATCAACCTGCCAGAAACGGCAGGTGAAAGTGTGGCTAAATCTGGCACATTTACCGGACTAATTGTCCCTTCCTAAATAAAATAAACATTATTTCAATAGTTATTCCACATTTGAATATATATATAGGTGACTGGAGTTTGTGTCTTATCACAGACTTGCACTAAATGTAACTGTCATTCACACACTGCCATAGTCTAAAATAATTTAAATTTAAGTGTACGCTATATTTAGAATATTTCTACTGTCAGATAGCCCTTTTCGAAAGGAAACCAAAGCTGTTATCTATCCATCCATCCATCCATCCATCCATCTTCGTCCGTTTATCCGGGGTCGGGTCACGGGAGTAGCAGCTCCAGCAGGGGACCCCAAACTTCCCTTTCCCAAGCCACATTAACCAGCTCCGACTGAGGGATCCCGAGGCGTTCCCAGGCCAGGTTGGCGATATAATCCCTCCACCTAACCCTTGGTCTTTCCTGAGGCCTCCTCCCAGCTGGACGTGCCTGGAACACCTCCCTACGGAGACGCCCAGGGGGCATCCTTACCAGATGCTCAAACCACCTCAACTGGCTCCGTTCGACGCAAAGGAGCAGCGGCTCTACTCCAACTCCTCACGGATGACTGAGCTTCTCACCCTATCTCTAAGGGAGACACCAGCCACCCTCCTGAGGTAACCCATTTCGGCCGCTTGTACCCTGGATCTCGTTCTTTCGGTCATGGCTGTCATCTATGCTCTCTTCAAAACCACCAGACTCTATTGATAAAACTGTAATATTACCTCGGAGAACAAGGGAGTTGCTGGTCCACCGCTGCCTTGATCAGTTACTTTGTGCTATTGCGTGACTTTGGTGAAACCAAATAATGCAGTGCTGAATATGTCTCCATTTAAGATTGACTAAGGTCAGTTTAAAGCCTCTGAGCTGTCAGTGTAATATAAAATATTTGTAGAAGCCAGATGTACAGGTTTTCGCTGGCACAAAGCTCAAAATAAATTTAAACAACCTCACAGCTACAACTGGTGGTATTTGATCACAAACACAATACACATCTGTATAATATTGCATGTCACTACAATACATTTGACAGAAACACATCAACAAGCATGTGCAAGGCCTCAGATTACCAGACCGTCCCTACCTATAGACACCATAACTCTACAGCTATTTGGGTAACATTTATTGGGGATTTAATAAGGCCTCATGACCATAGAATGTATAAAAGAAGTGGACATAGCCAGTGTGATGTCACCCATTGGTTTGTGGACTAACATTTTGAAGTCTCAAGTTTGGCATTTTGTCATCTCTGTCTTGGTGTTTTGGAGCCAAAAGTCCACCAGGACAGGTTCTCATATCCAAGGACCTCTCCTGGAACCATCAAAAGAGTACAGTAAGTATGTAAGTAAGTAACAATTTAGTTTGTATATAGTACTTTTTCAAACACAGTTACAAACTGCTTCACACACATGTGCAATATATATGAACAAATAAAAAAGAATAAGCATTAATTACTGAATACAATTAAATAAAAAATGTAAATACAGCATAAAGGGGGTGTAGACCTCTACAAGAAGGCTAGTGTGTAAAGGTAGCTTTTTAAAAGCCGCTTAAAATTGTCCAGAGTTTCAGCAGACCTGACAAACTGAGGTAGAAGATGCCACAGGGTTAGAGCTAAAATAGTCTCGCGTTGCCAGACCCTTCCTCCACAGCGCTGCGGAGGAAGGTCTGGTTAGTCCACACAGCATTCCTAGATAGGAGAACAAAGTGCTCTGGTTTAACACTGAGAGAAAGCTGCTAGTGGCCTTTTACCAGGTGATCATAGAGAGCCTCCTGACATACTGCTTGTCAATCTGGTATGCGAACTGCCCTGCTGCAGATAAGAAAGCGCTCCAGAGAGTGACGAAGACTAAGAAAATCACAGGCATTGGGTATACTGTGGGTACATTGGGCATACTATGGGCACACTGTTGGCACACTGTCAGCATGCAGTGGGTACACTATGGGCACACTGGGCACACTATGGGCACACTGGGCATTCATTGGGCAAGACATTGAAAAACTTACTTAAAATGTACTTATCACAGCAACACATTACATTTTAGTAAAAGTAATTAGTGAAATTATGCAACAATACTTTTTTAATGAGGTAACTAGCAACTGTAAGTAATTACTTTTTTCAGTATTTAGCACAACACTGGGTACCAGTGTACTTCTTTATAACTGCATGTCAGATGGTCAAATAGCTTCAGACATCTCCTTTTCCCAACTCCACCAACCATCTCTCCAACTTTCTGAAACCAACAACCCAACATTTCACACCCACTTCATGGGCTGAGTGGCCAGCTGTGCGAGAGTTGGAAAGGATCCAGGGTTTGAAGTTTTCTGTCAAGCTTTTAGGTGTACAACTTAGTGCAACACTACAAATGTCATTCAGGAGAGACTGTCTGAAAATGTGCACCGTATTTAAACAATATTGTATAGTCTTTGACAGCTGGCTTTTCAATCTGCCTTTTGATTGTGGCCATTTTTAACAACTATAAACACCTTTGCATTCCAACATGGTTGGAAAACAAACTAGTTATTTTCTAGTATAACCCAACACTTAGTCGTGTTGGGGTTATGGCCATCCCTCTCTGGAGCCCTGCAGGTATCAGTAGTCCCATTTAATAATTTGTATGCACAAATTAGTAATTTGCACCTGCATATCATTTCCTGCACACCAACTAATAACCCTTGAATTGTTAAATCTGTGCCAACAAATTACTTAATGTGGCTTCAGCTGTTTTCCTATATAGGTGCTGAGCCTGCTTCCACATGGCTAATGCAGAGCAAAATAGAAAGTGGACAATCTAAATCAGCCACATAGGATTAATACGATTTTGATTTTGGGAAAGATATGTGTACAGACTAGATGTTTGCTTACAAATCATTGAGTCAAGAAAACAAATAGAGTTCATTTTTAACAAGACAATAAACACAGGCAGCTGTAAAGCTCTCAGTTTGGCCATAGTTAAACCAGATATTGACATGAAAGTAAAAGTTAGTTAACATTGTCTGGTTTGCGTACTACTGTAAGTTTCTAGCAGTATTATTAGGGGTATCATGAGAGAATATGATGGTGATGTTGGCACTCTGCAGACATGGTTTGTTTTTCTCAATGTGGATTGAGACAAACAAAACCAAGAGTTGATGCTAATGAGCTGATCATCGCTATTCTCTTATGGCAAGTAAACTCCTGTGAAACTCATTAAAAGGTGACAGTTAATTGGTTCATTAATTATTTAAACTATCCTCTGTTGATTTGGGCTCTGAGTGCGGCCGGATGACATAACGTAAACATAGCATAAATGTTTTAATAGTTGGAAAACTATTTATTTGTCTTGTAATATTAATAATAAGAATATT
This sequence comes from Zingel zingel, assembly GCA_023566125.1. Classification (NCBI taxonomy): domain Eukaryota; kingdom Metazoa; phylum Chordata; class Actinopteri; order Perciformes; family Percidae; genus Zingel; species Zingel zingel. The sequence continues at coordinate 9,770,497 of CM042316.1, read as the reverse complement.
TATAATATTAACTTTCAGCCACAATTGTGGAAGTGTGCTTTCCGCTTCACAGGTTGCGCACATCATTGTGAAACACAACACAATAAATACCACAACATGCACAGTATTACATGAAGGTAACTGTATTTGTTGCTAAAATAACTGCTTAGCTAGTTAGCTTGGTTAGCTGTACAGCTGTCTAGCTGACTCAGCCCCAGGATGCAAAGAGCCAAACCCAGAAAGAAAACCATCTCTGTACTGTATTTCTTTTTGTCAAACTGTGTTTGGTTCTGGTCCAGCAACTTTGGTCATGTTCACTGGGAGCTGCCAATCTCGGCAGAGTCAGCTAAACTGCTAGCATGGCAGGTGAACGTAATGCATATTTAGGGCCGTATTTTAACAATCTGAAACGCAAGTATCAAACGCAAGTAGCTTTGTGGGCAGATCTTGGGCGCTGTTGCTATTATACCGACGGGATAAATGACTTGTGCCCAACGCAAATCTAAAATGGGTTGGTCTGAAGAAGCTGCATTACTCATAGGTGTGGTTTGGGCGTGTGGCCAAATGGCCCCTAAATCGTTGCCATGCCGGGTACACCCCTTCAAAAGGTCTCCCATTGTGTTTTTCAAAACAAGCACATGGCCAAGAAGCCAGCCTACAACAAGGCACGGCTGGCAACCACTAATCACCGCCTCCAGCTGCCTCATGTTTGCTCTCGTCAGGCCAGGACAAAAAGAACCACGCCTACCAAGGCAAGTGAGTCTGTGTTTGCCACTCAAGCTAACCACTACTGTTTCCTGCACCCAGAAAGCCTGATAACTGAAGCCAAGGAAGAATGGAACCGAACGACCCATCAAACTTCACTGGAACTCAAAGTCTCCTGTCGCCTCCTTGCACAACTGCAGGGGTGAGCCCCTCTACTGCACCTCGCCTACCCAACTGAATTCCCCAAGACCTAACCCAACCCTGCACACCAGCCACAAGTGTTTTCACTGCAGTTTGATTCTGGTCCATTCTTGTCCCGCCACACTGGTGGAGAATGCAGGCATGAGAAGGATGAGGCCCCAGAGACGTGACACAGGGATTTCCCCTCCTTGTCCTTCCCCCTCAATCCACCAACCTACACCACGTGGCCCGCCACACCCAAGAGATGAGCCCATGCCTACAGACCCTGGCATTCGTTCCCCCACCAGGACATGGCTTGCTGGCTGTGCTATCCATAGCAGCCAGCACGGGTTCCCACCTGCCTGGTGCACATTCAGGGTCGACCCGTCCAAGCGCTACTCGACTCCGGAAGCACTGTCTCCCTGATTCGCCCAGACGTCTTGGAGGGAGTCCCCCCTGGACCGACTACCACGCTACCCATCTCCTGTGTTCATGGGGATGTCCGAGAAGTCAGTGGCGGTTTCTCTAGGAGGCTAAAGGAAGCTTGGCCTCCCCATAAAAATATAAAAATTTAAAATATAACTTTTTTATTTTTAAATAAAATTTACGATAAATGTTATTTCAAATATATTTGTATATTTTAAATTATGTTTTATATTTTTAACCATAGGAATTATAAATTTACAGTTGTGTCTTTTACTGATTTTGTAATTTCCTTTATCGAAACATTCCATTATCATTTGCTTGTAGAGCGAAACAGCGCCGCTCTGTCACTGCGTGCGTGGTGCAGTCCTGTCTGGGCTCTGTCTAGTGGCCAGTGAAATGCTACAGATGCTCAAAAGGAGGCCAGCTTTTCCTGGTATCCCTTAGAGAAAAAAATTTATATATTTTCAGCCAATCAGATTGAGGCTAGGTTTGACAGACATTGAATGGTCAATTCATCGTAAATAAAAAAAAAAAAACAGTCACATGCCTCAGACCGATGCGTAACTATGGTAACAGTACGCTACTACGCAGCGGTGCTGGCTGCCGTCAGCTGAGCTAACAGTCAGTTAGCAGCAAGTTTACACAATGGATGGCGATCTTGAGTTTCTTATTATAAATGACTTCACTAAACTTGCTTTTGAGCTACAACTGAAAGTTAAACAAACAGGTAGGCCCACACCAAAGCTGGATTTAACTTAGGGGAGAGCAAAGGGAAAAGTGCGATCTCTGTTCAGAGGGCACAGAGGGCTGCAAAAGACTGGTTTTAGTTGGGAGACATGAAAAGTGGGGTGGATCCTCATTGTACGTAGTAGCCACAATCTGACAGCCGAGGGGTTGATAACACGGTCAACTACAAAGGGGCCAATGAACCGGGGGGAAAGTTTCTTAGAGTCAGTCCTGAGGGGAATGTTTCTAGGGGAAAGCCAAACTCTCTGACCTGGTTTATACGTGGGGGCCGGAGTCCGGCAGCGATCAGTGAGGCGACGATTGCTTGCCACGGAGCGGAGAAGAGCACACCGGGTCTTCCTCCAAATCTTGCGGCAGCGTCTGAGGTGGTGCTGGACTGAGGGAACCATCAATTCACTCTCCTGAGAAGGAAACAGAGGGGGTTGATACCCGAGGGAGGCCTCGAACGGGAACAGCCCCGTGGCCGAGCTGGTCAGGGAGTTGTGTGCATACTCCACCCAGGCGAGCTGCGAGCTCCAGGAGGATGGGGTGGTGGATGCCACACAACGCAGGGCTGCTTCCAAGTCTTGATTGGCCCTTTCTGCTTGCCCATTAGTCTGAGGGTGGAAACCAGACGAGAGACTGACCGTAGCACCAAGAGATTGGCAAAACTCTTTCCAAACCTGGGATGTGAATTGGGGTCCTCTGTCCAAGACTATATCCAGGGGGATGCCGTACAGTCGGAAGACATGCTGAACCAGTAGGTCGGCGGTCTCAGGGAGGGGAGCTTGGACAGAGCAATGAAGTGCACAGACTTAGAAAAACGGTCCACTATAGTGCAGATGGTGTTGTTACCTTGGGAGGGGGGCAGGCCTGTAACGAAGTCCAGAGCAATGTGTGACCATGGACGGCCAAGCACGGTCAGTAGGCCTGCAGAGGGTCGATGGGACGGCTTACTCTGGGCGCAGACTGTGCATGCCGACACGTAGGCTCGGGAGTCAGCCTCCATGGTGGCCCACCAAAAATTCCTCTTAAGCAGAGACAGGGTACGGTTGAAGCCAGGGTGACAGGCGAACCAGGAAGTGTGGACCCACTGCAAGACCTGGGAACGAACAGAGTCAGACACAAACAAACGGTTAGCAGGACTGTTACCTATCACAGTACAATAGCGGACTCAAATGCACGACTCAGACAGGGAATCACAGGTAAGTATTTTATTGTTCAAAGAACAATGCAGGCGAAGGTACAAAAAGTGACAGGCAAAATCATAGTCAAAAAACAAAGCAATAGTCGAAAAAACACTGGGAATACAAACACAAGGAATAACGCTGAAGAGAGTGACTTACATACAACTACAATCTGGGGAATGGTGAGTATTTATACATGGGGACTGGGGAAGCTGAAAACAAACAGGTGAAACACATTAGGGGCGGGGACGGTAATCACACAGGTGGGAAAGCAGACAAAGGGAGGAAGTGACCTGGAATGAGAGCAACTGATGATATCAAAATAAAACAGGAAGTGCAAATAAACAAACGAAACACAGAATAAAAGCAGGAACTTGACATTACCTGGGTCTGGCTGATCCCTCTGGGCCCCTCTGACAGCAGCCTCAATCTCCCAGGAGATAGCTGGTACCACACAACTGGGTTGGAGGATGGTGTCAACGTGCCTGGCAAGAGTTCAGTCTCTTAGCAGACCGAAGGTAAGCCAGGTTTTTGTGATCAGTCCAAACAATAAAAGGCTGTTCAGAGCCTTCCAGGAAATGCTGCCACTTGTTAGGCTGTACAAATGTATGAAGTTTAAAAAGGTGGAGAATGACGTAACTCATACACTTATCAAAAGCTGCACCTATGATTATTAATTTGGCCGACGCTGCGATCCAAAATGTCAGTCTGAGACAAGATATTCCAGCTAGGGGCACAACTTGCTGCAGCTGCTAACAACCTTGGTGTTAGCAGCTGCCCCTGCAACCCCTCCCCCCACCACCACCACCACCGTCTAGACTAGAGGAAAAGTCATGGAGTCACCAGACCCTCTAGGACAAGGGTCTTTAACGTTTTTTAGGCCAAGGAACCCATAGCTGAAAAAGAGACGGAGTAGGGCCCGATTACATATATTGTATAAAATTAAGTTGCATATTAAAATGGGCCTACATTAACTTGTAGGGAGGCCTAGAGCCTTTAGACATACCTTTTTATGGTGCATACAATACTAATACAATACGCAGGTGCTGTCTCGTCTCGCCATTATTATCATTAACAAATTTAGCAATTCTGTACTGCAATTTCTTGTCAACGTCAGCAGACACATCATATAATAATATATAGTGGCTGATATATTGGCCTAGCAGATGCATCGGTCAAGCTCCAGTATGTGTGTCTCTACAGCTGCCACCAGTGTCATCTGTCATGCGTAAACACAGGGGCGTAGCACAAAATTCTGGGCCCTGTAGAAAGGCATTCTCTATGGGCCCCTCCCCACATCTACAGCTATTCATTCTAGCATCTGTTGGGGCCCTCCTCACCCTGGGTACTCAGTCACCTTTCCACCCCTAGTCCGACACCCCTGCATAGATAGATAGATAGATAGATAGATAGATAGATAGATAGATAGATACGTTATTGATCCCCAAGGGGAAATTCAAGGTCCCCGTAGCGTAAAGACATCACACACAACATACACATACATCACAAACAGGATGATAAAGTAACAAATCCACATGAATAGCATGGACAATGAAAGAAAAGATACTAAATAAAAAATCCACATGAATGTACTACGGGATGTATAAGCATGAGAGGCTCGCAGTGACGGGGCAGGGACTGACCCTGTGATTCAGTCTGCATGGTAAGGTGTTCTATGAGAGGGTGTGTCATGGTGATAGTGCAAATAAGTCCAATAGTGCAAGGATAAAGTCTAGAGACGTAAAAACGGAAACACACACACACACACACACACACACACACACACACACACACTTTTATGGTGTCACTTTACTGCACAACAGTTCTGACAGTACAGTATGTGGCCTCTACTGTCACCAACTTCTGATAGTTAACTTTGAGATGCCATGAGGGGATATATAACGAAATGAAATTCTTGGCTTGTTTTTCATCATCAGAAGATGTTTTCTTCAACTTAACGGTGATGATAATTGGCCTGTTATGTTTTCCTGTGAGTAACAATAAACTCCAGTGAAGCTAATTAAAAGTGGTTAATAATGGCATTAATTATTTAACAACTGCTCTGTTGATGTTGGTTTGGCTAATGAATGCATCTGTAATCATTTGTTTGTTAACAGTTTGTTAACAAAACTTTAAACAAAATGTTTGCATTCAATGTCTGAACATTCAAATATGTTCAAATAAAAAAGAAAATAGGCTATAGGAACCAAAGAAATTGAAAACATGATAGTGAGGTAAAGTCATTTTACACACACATTAACAACTGCAGTGTGAGCAAATATAACCCATGTTTGATCATCTTTATACATCACACATATCTCTATTTGACATAAGTTACTTCACTGGTATAATGAAATAAATGGATGTATTACAGTTAGGACAGAACGGACCCAAATGCAGAGCTCAGCGAAAGTTATTTTATTAAGGAAAAATGGGGAAGCGGATGGGGAAGTGGGAAGGTGGATGCCAGGAACAAAAGCACGGGCACGGAGACTGGAACAGGGGACAGAACGGGAGCTCGGAGAGCACGGGGAGACCGGGGCTGGGAGATCCGCAGGGGAAGCACTGAAGCGCGGGGAGGCGAGAGCTGAGGTAGGATGGAGCAGGGAACCGTGAGGGAGGGACTGGATGGAGGAGCCAGCTGACTGGAGGCAGAGTGACGGTGAAGGTAGTGACTGAAATGAGAAGGCAGAAAACAGTTTACAAAAAGTACAGGCAGGAAAACGCACAGGATAATTTTCAGGAGCTTGAGTCACGTGTGACAGAGGAGACAGGAGCAACAATCAAGCGAAAATGGTGCGTCAATCCGGGGTTTAGGATTGGGATTCAGCCTTACTGAGCTTGATTGTAGTTGATGACCGGCAGGTGTGTACGGCGGGAGGAGTGGTAGTGAGGCGAGCAGGTGTGCAAAATCAGCTGGCTGGCAAAGGCAGGAGGGGAGAGGGGAAACACAGCGAGAGACAGAGAGGCAGAGCCAACACAAACTGACAGCAAAACATAACAGAGGTAAAAGAAAAAACAGAAACTCACAGCCAGCCGGACTCCAACCATCACAGGATGACCCACTGACTCTACAGACTTCTTGACAAAAATATTGTAACCCTATACTGTGCAAACATAACATGGCCATCGATATTATCTCATGTACAATCATGAAGCTGTTGTTGCTGTAGAGAAGTAGCAATAACTAAAGGCCTGATTATGATGTATTTACAGTAGCAATCAGAGATTTTGAAAAAAGTATTGTTGTTGTATGGTAAAGCATAGGTGCAGTAGTTATGACAGACCACATGACATCACAACTACCAGTGCTGGAAAGTAACATACATACATTTAATTAAGAACTGTAAATACAATTTTTGAGGTAGGCCTACTTGTACTTGACTTGAGTATTACCACCTAGTTCACAACCATTCAGAGGCAAATATTGCACTTTTTACTCCACTAGATTTGATAACTTTAGTCACTAGTTACTTGACAGAATCATATTATATAGAATATTATCAACAACTACACTGTGAAGTATTATTATTGTTGAAGATAGATATTTTGATTGATTAATTCACAAACTACCTATACTCAGCAGTAGGCCTACATGCAGTTATTAAAACTAGCTCCACCTTTACCAGCTGCAAGCGGTGTAAACAATGAATGCATCAATGGTTATAATTATAGTAATTATTATAATAATTATATAATAATATCTTGAAATGGGCCATTCTGCATATTAAGTACTTTTACTTTTGGTTCTTGTATTTTGATGTGAATACTTTTGTAACTGTCTAAGTAATAATTTGAATGCAGGACTTTTAGTAAAAAAAGTAAAAGTAAGCTTTTTCATTTCATTTATTCACTGTGGTATAATATTGCAACGTTTTTAAGATGTGAGTAGGCCTATTTCTTTCACCACTGTGCATTGTAGTAGTTCTATAAAGTTAAAGTGCTACATTAATTTCACATTATAGTAGTAGAATATTAATGACAATGCATTAATCTGTAAGTAAGTAACATTTTACTCTGTAGCTGGTAGAGGTGAGGCTATTACCGGTATTATACAGTAATGAAAATCTTTAAAAACGCGTCATATCTGAATACTTCTTCTTCCACCACTGACAACTACACATGGAGAGAAACAAGACCTGGGTTCTTTGAACACTCCAATGTATTTTGCACTATGTAGGGACATGACAGATGAGCAGACAAACATGGCTAACCCGGGCTAACCACAAGATGATGTTGCCGTTTGACCCACGAGAGGGCGACAGTGTTCAGTCTTTTACAGCTTCACAGTCGCGGAACCTTTGCTCAGTGACGACGAACGACATTTTACTGTGGCGGACCAACATGGCCGCGCTGGGGAGGGTGACAGCCTGTTTCCGTCTCCTCAGGTAGTTGTTTTATTGTTAGATAACGGTATGCAGGTAAAGTTTGTAATTTAATTCATACACAAATGACTAAACTAACCGACCCTTAAGAAATGACATGCTGTTGTGGACTTAAAAGAGGGAAAATGAGAATGTTTTGCTTCATAACAGTGTTGGCAACAACAACCGGAAGTAGAATACACGTTAAACATGTTTTTCATTGCTTAAATGTATTCATTAATTAGCATGTTTTCTTATACAGAAATGACTCGATAAAGAAGAGAAAATGACCGCAATGTTAAACTAGCTCCAGCTTTGGTCGCTAGTCAGATATCTATCTATATATATATATATATATATATATATATATATATATGATAATGATCAGGAGCCATAAATAGCCTATTTGTGACGTATCTATCGGGCATGGCTGTTTGAAACTGAGACTGGTTTTGTTTTGTGCAGGAGTTCAGCTCGTGTCCTGTTCAGCAGTAGAAAACCTGCAGTCCATACAGCGGGCAAATGGACAAATATTGTGTATCCAGGTATAGTGTCTTTAACGGTGGGCTGTGGGCTGTGTGCTGTACCTTTCAGACAGGTGAGTCTGTCACCACACCAGAGATAAAGGCATATGAAATAACAGCAGCCATCTACAGTATATAACCTACAACATCCACGTATCTTGTGTGTTTGTCTCTCAGGTTGAAAACCTCTCTCATGACTCTCTGATCAGACGAGCAGCCTCTCTGGTTACAGACAGTTCAAGCTCTTTTCTCTCTCAGACCACTTTGGCTCTCATAGATGCCATCACGGAGTACTCAAAAGTAAGTTTTGATCTTGTGGTAAACATGTTTCTTATATCATAGGATTGAAGAAAGATTACTTGCAAGTACAGTAAGTATACAAGTCAGGACATTTTATTTATATAACCCCAAATCACAAATTTGCCTTAAGCAGCTTTACAACCTGCAGCATACAACACCCTGTACAGGGTTCATACGTTTTGAAAAAAACTGGAAAAGTTATGGAATTTAAAAAATGCAAATTCCAGGCCTGGAAAGGTTTTGGAAACATAAAAAGACCCAGAAAGTTTAGGAAAAGTCATGGAATTTTTTTTTGAACACAGCATAATAATATGTGATTAATAAATGTATTTCACGTCGTCCTAACCTCACCGTTCTGTTCAGGGCGCGATATTACAAATCCCACCATGAACTACATACATTGTCATTCATTTTATTGTTAAACCTCTGAGGGTAAACTTTAACACAGATTTGTATTCTTATTGTATAATGTCGACTGACATTTTCAGGAATACGTAGTCATGGAAATTTGTTTACAAACAGTAGTGGGTTTTGTTAAGTATTGCTATAAACCTTACAAGGTTAGTTCATCCAAAGCACACAAAGACATACCTATTTTTCCCACTTACCTCAGTGAAAGACATGCAAAGACATATCTGTGACTTCTGCTGTTACTCCAATACAACAGAGGTGAATGGCATTTTATTTGTGGCAGTCACCATAACATAACTAACTATAACAGTTTGAAAAGTGTCCACACCAGAAATCCTCCTCTGTGCTACTCTGCCTCCCTAGTTTGATTTTTAAAATCTGGGTAAAGCAAAAATAAATGTGTTCTGATTTTGTCACACTGCAGTAAAATCAGCCAGCCAAATCTTTAGGATAAAGAAATTGCCACGTATACAAAATCAGAAAAAAAGAAGAAGCTGTATTCTCTGCTCTGAGGCGCTTGGGGCGTGTCGCTGAAGGCACTGAGCCGAAGAATGAGTCGCTGCACATCGACAGATTCTGGTTAGCAGCTTACTCGGTAGCACACACAGTCTATGGTAGCACAGCAGCGCCCCCCCCCCTTCACAGCTGTGCGCAGGCCGGTTACTCACTGGATGCATCACATGAGCGTGTCAGCTGGGTGGCGTGTCCGTTTTTATTTCGGCTCCCATGTTAACAGGTTAGAGCTTACACACTGCCTGCGTGAGACACGTGCATGCTAGCAATAGAACCGACGCCTATTTTTCACGCAAGACGCGAGCGTGTTGGAAGCGTTTCCAGGCAAAATAGAATAGGAAAATATGTTTATATGTCATTTAGACACAAATGCATAATAAATGACATCTTGATGTTTGAAAGTCTCTAGGTTTTGATATCATTGTAGATATAAATGTAATAAAAAATGTTGCAGACAGTACTGCCGACGTTGTCTTGCTTTAATTAAACCAGTAGGCTATATATTTATGTTGAACAACTCTCTCCCCTCCGGTGAATTCTTAACAGAAGAAGGGCTGCAATGGCTGTTCTTCTGTCAACAACTCAAATTGAAAAAGAACAAATAGCGTTTTGATTTTCCATAGTAACAGTATGTAGCCTATATATAAAGGGTAGGATAGGCTACAATAACATGTGTTCTGAGTGACAGTCCAACATCAGATAGGGTATATAGGCTCTTTAATTACAGCTACACAAAGTTGTTATAAACAGACAGCCCACTTACCCATTTTTCAGAGTTTGTATCTGTCGGCGCTATGTCCCGAGATTAGCCCTCCCTGTACCTAGCAGCAGGAGCAGCGCCGCGTCAGACAAGCTTCTGGTGTGTAGGACACAGAAAAATCCACGCAGCCGCCACGCTACTGAGACGCAACAGAAACGCCACGCTCGCGAGACGCTTCCAGTGTGTAACCGGCTGCTTGCGGGCTGGGTAGCTGATTCAAGCTGCAAGACTGAAAGATACGTTAGTGACGGCTAATTTTCTTGTGTTCATAATGATTGTGGCATTACCAGAACATGTATTTATTAGACTAAAAGAGCAATCGCTGCTCACCCAGCATGAACAAAACGACACTGATGCTATGCGCTCTAACGTCGGTAGTAACGTTTTCATGTAGTAGGGGAGTGGTTATGTAAAGGATGACTCCAGTGTGTCATCGAGCCACGATTTCAGGCCCGCCCAAACTAACATGGACACAGAAATGATGAAAAAGTGTTTTAACAGTCTAACTCCACAATTCAGTACTACACAGTTAACAGTCTTTTCACAAAGTATTTCTTAACATGTAGAATTTGTAGATTCTGATCTGGACTTTAAATGTAAACTGTATATGTCCTTCCTCTGTTTGCTAACAGGCTGTGCACACACTCATTGCCCTCCAAAGGCGATATTTGGATTCACTGGGAAAACTGACTCCAGCAGAAGAGGATACAATCTGGCAGGTGATCATTGGCCAGCGTTCAGAGGTTAGTTTGTGTTGTCCACTTTGCTGAAAAGTACTTTAAAACAAACCTGAGCATAGCATTCAGTCTTTTTGTTAATTTATTGATTGACGTGCCATAAATATGATATCAGACTTGCAAACTCTACACAACAAACAGTTGTAGATCTGTTTGAGTCAGAATGTATCATTCTCTCTGTCCTGACAGGTTAGTGACAAACGAGATGAATGCATGCGTTTTGAGTTGAACTGGGTCAACGCCGTCAAGCTGTGTGAAATGGCAGCCGAGGCAGCATACATCTCAGGTGTGTAAAAGACAATGTCTGAGTGGTTATATGGCCGTGTGAAGGAATGGTTGGGTTGTCATGAAGTGTTGAGGCAGGTTTTCTTAGGGCTTTTGTTATGATAAACAAAAGTGTTAAGCTGTGAATCATCTTCTCAAAGCTTTGTACGTCGTTGTCTGTGCCTGTTCCTATTCAGCTGCTGTCAATGTTACACTTTGGAAAGCGTATGGATCATTTGCTGTCACTCAGCAGGTCGTAGTGTAAAACAAAATGGTGATGATGGACAGGAGTGTCTTTTTAATGACCACACCTAATGTCTGAACTTAAGCTGTTGTGATGTCAACCTTTGAACTTTTTTCGTGTGTGTGTGTGTGTGTGTGTGTGTGTGTGTGTGTGTGTGTGTGTGTGTGTGTGTGTGTGTGTGTGTGTGTGTGTGTGTGTGTGTGTGTGTGTGTGTGTGTGTGTGTGTGTGTGTGTGTGTGTGTGTGTGTGTGTGTGTGTGTGTGTGTGTGTGTGTGTGTGTGTGTGTGTGTGTGTGTCCAGGAGCTGAACATGCATCCATCACAGTGAGGACAAACATTCAGGTGGCCCAGTTGCAGGTGGAGGAGGCCCAGAAACTGTCGGTAGATGCAGATACGAAGTTGGCCGAGACTAAAGTAATGGAGGTTGAAAGGGTGTCCCAATATGCTGCCTCCTTAGAGAAGAGTGATGAAGACGAGGTGCCTGAGGCTTATTTAAGAGAAGACTGAAACAAATATCAAATATAGTTTTAGAAAACATAAAAAGGTTTATTTGCTTTCAAAGTAAATATCTTTTAATCATCCTTACAATGTCTTCTCTCTTTTTAGTCTTTAACATGTGCTGTGACTCGTTATGTAGATTGTGCTCAAATGTGCTTACATCTGCACATAATCGGCAATATAAAAAGTATAATAAAAAAAGTTAAATAATGACTGTCAACTGCTTCTGCAGCATAGAGGATTAAGTTTTCGATCCACTATTTATTGTATTGTGACTCGACCAGCATCTGATTTTTTTTTTTTTTGTTATATTTTGTCAAAATTCATTGTAATAAAAACAAGACCGTAATAAAACTGTTTATTTGGTTCTTCACTTAATACGCTAGCATCAGAAAATAAAATGTTTAATTTCATGTTTACTAGATGAATATTGTGTGTACCGAAGTGACTAGTGGATAAGAGTCAGTATTGTGTTGCAAGGTCTGGTTTTTGTAACATTGTGTTGATCCAAATGACTGAAAAACATTTGACCAGCGCTAGAAATGGAGGGAAAACAATGTGACCACTTCACATGGGAGCCGAAGAAAGAGAGCCGCTTGAAACCAGTATTTGCCAGATTTTTTTCTGACTTAATTATTGGTTTGATACATACAGTATGTTACACTTGAGCGGTGTCCGTGCAATTGAAGCCACTTTGTAAACACCGTAAAACCCAGAGACGCCACACAATTGGCTGACTAACACTGTTTTTGTGAAATTCAACCAATCAGCTGGTGTTACTACATTTTTTTACATGTTACTCTGAAGAAATTTTGTGTGACTATTCCATCCACTGAAATTTCAATTTGTAAATGAAGGAATTTCCCACTGATTCCCACTCGCATACCTCTGAGAACATCTATAACGTTGCTTTACTTGTTATTTGTATCTCTCTTTTTCACTCAACAACTCTTCCTTCTCTGCAAATTAGCCATGTCCTGACTCTCCTGTAGAGCTTTTAGGCCATTTCTGAACACCTCTTGTCATCACTTCATCTACAGCATCACCTCTTTCCACACTTTATCAGAACAGAAAACAAACAGCTCTATCTCTGGTCAAAGAACTGGGTGACACAAAACAGGAGAACCATTTCATATTTGGATAGTTTTGTTTCCAGCACACAAGTCACAAAATGATTTAGGCTAAGGTGTGGGCAGGTGGTCAAACATGTAAAGGAGTTAAATGCAGACTGACGTTATTTGCATGTTTACAGGACTTCACAGTCCTTAAGCATTCAAACTAATTCTTAAAACAATTGTCAGGTGCCCGTATGTACAGTGAAACAAGACAGACTTAAAAAATTGTAAACCCCTTTCTTTTATTCCAGCAGATGGCGATCTAAATCCATTTTCTATCTTTCATTACAGTGTGATGCACTGCGTTTGCAGGTTCATTCCTAGTCAGTTGAAATGTATTTATTGGTGTCACTATTTACTTACTTTTTTGACAATAGACCTATTTTATTTGGTGATTAATGATTGTGATAAACCCCATATTGTTAAGACCCTTCATGTGAATATACTGCATACCTTGTTGCAAATACTAACATTTATATGTACTGTATAAAATATATGTATGTGTCATTGTGTCTCTAAACCAGCATGTGCACATACAGTACAGAATGATTGTGCATGCATTATAACCAGTTTGAACCCTCAACACGAATTTCTGTCTTCTTTTCCCACTGTTGTTCTTGCCTCCACAGTATATTATGTACTGAAGAAAGTTAAACCAGGCCTACACTTAAAGAATATACACCTAACCTGCAAGTCTATTACCAAATCTACTCATTAAAGCTTTATCCTTCAGTAATGTGAATAAGCTCTGTAACGGGTTTGCTGTCTTAATGGTCTCCACCTATGCCTTCCAAAGGTCGGTGTGTACTGCAGAGGGGCATTTCAGAGGGAGCTCATTATGTTGGAGACCTATGTGGAGCTGCAAACACAAGTGTGTAGCGTCAGCACTGAGGTGACCTCTCTCTGCTCTAGATGGTCAAGCCTCGGCAGGGGATGGGACCATGAGAATGGCTACAGAAGAGGCGGTGTGGGTGGGAGCTTTAGAGGTGTGCAACGACTGGCTCACCAATGTGACTAGTGAGGAATGTTGTGTTTAACAATGGCTGTTTTCACAGACTGTAAAACCAAATGTCCCAGACCGTCTGTGTGGATGTGCACCTACTGGTCACAGGGGGGGAGGGGTGCCAGTGCAGCCTTGCCTTTCTGCCTGCAAGAAAATGTAAAAGAGCTTACTATGAAGTATTTTTGCAGCATAAAACCTCAATGAGGTAACTGTAATTACAAAGGTCATGGGCCTTAAATGCCCATAAACTATTTATTGTTGCTGCAGGGGGTTTGAGCATTTATGCAGCATAAGTTATGCCAGTGGTGTGAAATAACCCTCACTGAAACTATTTTACCCAAATTGGTGATATCATTAACACATTCAATGTTTTGTGGAAAGAAAATGAGATGTGATTTATCATCTCATAAATGTGCATGCCTCCTCACTGCTCTGACTTTACTGTTCCAATGCAAAGTGACCCAGGAGGGGAGATTGATTGGTGAAAAGGGCAGCACTTTCACCTAGGGATTTATAGCTCTTTGAGGATATAAATAAACCACCAGAGGGAATAAAGGCAGGGGGTACAGTGTGGTGACATATCATGGGTCATGCTTTAATCACAGTGATGCTGAGCTGTAGCACTGGGAGACAGAGCTGGTTACATTTTGCAGGAGATGGAGGCTCCATGGATAGTTCACGTCCCCTGATGAGGACTCTAATACAGGCTATGAAGACGTCACAGCAAAGTGAAATGGGAAGCTCGACATGCGGGAATCACAACTGAGATGAGCATTGTTGCTTATCTTCAGTGAATAAATACGATGTCCGCCTAAAACTGCTGAGCGAGCATGTTTATCAAGCTTCAATGCATGATAATAACACCGTGCTGCACACAACGCCAGATTCCTGAATGCGTAAAAGCTGTAATTATCTCAAAGAAAAGAACAATGCAAAGAGAGGAGTGCTTCATTACCACTTTGTTTTAGTACAGAGTATTCAGTGTGCACACTTTTTTTCAGAAATGGGACTCAGTGAAGCACTTTCGTTGCATGTGACTGCTTTGTCCTTCAGTAGCTGATCTCCTGGGGTTTATATTAACTTTCACATTCACTTCCACGAATACTTGTATAACATTGGTTACACATTGTCTCCAAAATACGTGCCTCAGCAATCCCTGATTATCATCATCCGGTTGTAGGTTTATTCATTTTAACTTTTAGCAGAACTATTTCCGTAGAATTAGGCCTGGTGAGTGATAAAAAATACTTTTTCCTTTGTGGCTGCTTATTTTAGTTAAAGTTGACAGTCCTAAAAATCTTTTATTATATAAAAAATATATATATATTTATTTCCACAGAATGAATGTGTAATGTACTGAATATAGTTAATAATAATAATACAAAATAAGATTAGGTTATGTAAACCTGTGTTATCCATATTTTCACTGATTGATTGAATCTGCTACAGGAGTCTGAGAGCCCTTAGAAATGTGTTAACATTTATATCAGCTTACATTTCATAACCTGCATATGAAAAGTGAATCTATAAATAGGCTGGGCCTGGTGGTTAGAGAGACTAATGTGCAGGTCCAGTTGCAGGTCTGATCGCCACAATGCCCACTGGATGGTTCAGTGTCTCCTTGATGAAGACAATGAACCTTTACCTGTTCAGTCACTGCTGTGAAGAAGATAGTCATTCTTAAAAAGAAAAACGGTGATTTAGACAAGTAATGGTTTCATTGCAGTTTAGTGTGCATGTTTTCACAAGTGGGCTCCCGGAACAAGGGGATTCCCCACTGATCCACACAAAATCACACTTTTATTTCATTCTTTTTAGGAGAGTGAATATGCATAAAGATCACTATTTTATAATGCCATGTAAATATGAAGCAGTTATCCGCTTATGTTCTATCCAGGGTCAGATTAACCTTTTAGGACCCACTGACAACCCCCCTCCCCCAACCCTGTTACTCCCACTTTCTATAAACTGTGTAGGCAAACTTAGAAATTAGTAATTATTTTTATGTAACTTGATTAAGCACATTTAAGCAACATGCATAATGTAAGTGCAGTATAAAATAACACTATAAAGACCGTTAAACTAGGTTTTAACTCAGGGCCCTTCTACAAGGACGGGCCCCAAAATGATGTAACAAAGCCAGTGTCAACTTAGTGCTCTTATCATGGCAGTTTTGTTGTGCTTAAGTGTTGCAAACCATATTACTGAACAAATGTTCAATTAATGAAATTACCTAAAACTAATCGCATGTGGTGAACCCGGAGCCTTTGGGCCCCCCTGAGGTTTTGGGGCCTTAGGGCAGCTGCTCACATTGTCCAGCTGGTAATCCAGCCTGGGTCGTATCCAACAACTGAAGTCCTCTCTAATGTGTATCATTAATGATGGTCTAGTAACCAATGTCAATCTACTTAATCAATCTTTGATGTCAGAATGTTTGAGACTCCCTCTGCTACTACTGCCCTACTGTTACTACAACAAACACAACTGCTACTACTACTACTACTACTACTGTGGCCTGACTATTACTGTATGGCTAAATTATGTTTACCACTGATAGAACTACTACTAGTGGTGGAATGTAAGTACATTTGCGTGTACTTTTCTTGAATATGTTCATGTCATGCAACTTTATACTTCTATTCCACTACAATTGTACGTTTTACTCATACCATAGTGAGTTAGTTACAATTTGACATAGCATATGATGAAGCATGCTTTAAAGCTTCTCAACTGTGTAGATAGTAAGATTAGCCTCACCAAGATCAGCTGCATTGTAAAATGCTACTTACACACAAATGCATCATTATTAAAAGGGTTAAAATTATAATATGAAATTATATAGTTGTGCATTGGGTTTTATTTTTAAAGTATATTTTCCTAATAATAAAATATATAAGTAATGTTGTTGAATGCAGGATATTTAGGCTACTTTACTATACTACAGTAGTGAAATAAGCCACAACTAATTATATCACCACTCATATGTGTCCAGTGTTAAAGCAGAACAAATCAAATCAAATGGGGATGATTGGGACCTTGTGCGTGCGTGCGTGCGTCTGTTGTCCTGCAGAAGTGGTACAGCCCGCGCGGATGGTCGCTATGGAGAGCAGCTCCCCAGGAGCGCGAGCCAACCAGACAGACAGAACAGCGACGAGCGAGCAGCGAGGAGGACGGATCAGAGAGTGCCGAAGCGCACAAACAGACAGGAATCATGGAGAAGAGGACTTTGCCATCTAACGGACTGCGACTGTTAACAACACTTCTCACCTTTTACGGACTTTCCTGTGAGTTAACGGTTTCTTTGTCATTTTGCCAGTGCTACTTTTGAGGTCATTGAAAGAAGTTGAAGTGGAGCTGCTCTGAGTCTCTAACGTTAGCTACAATCGCCAATTCAAAACCGGCTAACGTTAGTCCTCGTTGTGTTTTGGTTCAAAGCCTGCTAGCTTTATTTAAGCTAACGGTTCGTGTGTGTGGATCCTACATTAGCTACGTCGTCGGTAGGAAAGTAAGTTAGCTACTGGCGTCAGTCAGAGTTAGCTATATAAACCTCGCTTGTCTTTCACATTTGAATACAACTTCGTTAACGTTACTAAAATAGTTTACGTTAACTTATACCCCACACAGCAACTGCTAATTACACACAGCTAGCAATTAACGTTAGATTTCCATTCCTACTGACTCCATTCGGGACAGGAGATAACTTTAAGCACAGCACTGATTTGGTGGTAACGTTAACTACACGCACATTTTCTAGCCAGCATTACTTCCAGTGTGTCACATCACGACTTAACTAGTTTACATTACTCAGGAAGTGTGTAGGAAGAAGTTTCTATCCCACTCAGATATAAACTAATTGAGGAGCAGCATTGATTCGTGGTGTACAAAAATAGAAACGAAACGGAGTATTGTGGGTGTAAGCAAAGATGAGCTCCATTGTGAAAAGTGTGCCAAGGAGTTGTTGGATATGGATGGGGGATACACGTTATGTGATACAGGAGAAGAGAGGCAGCGCAGACCTCTCCGCTTTGGGCGTGAAGGGTGGCAGGGGAAATGAAGACATATTTCAAGGAAGGCACTGCAGTCACAGGGTCTCTGGAAGTATTGACCTGCAGTTGGGCTGCATGCCAGACACAGCACCTTCCAGTCTCGATACTGTCCCAAGTAGTGCAGCTGGAGAGCTTTGCTGGGACTGCAATGCATGACAAGCCTGCTAAGACAAAAGAAGGGACAAACATTGAAGGATGCTAAAGTAAATACTGCCCAAGGATGCACCATTTTGTTTTTTCCTGAATGCATGGGCAGTAAAGGTGTCTTTATTTTATGTTGATCGACTGATTAGATAAACTAATCTTTGCAGACCTGCCAAGATTAGTTTATCTAATCAGTCGATCAAGATAAAATGTACTGAATATTTGAGGCTGACACTGATACCAGTAGGCTATGACACGGGCAAATATTAAACACATCACATAATATAACCAAACAATTTTGATAGCATCAATAAAAATAGTTTTTTAATTAACTGTGATCAATACAAACTGATTGGTACATTTTACAGTTAACAACTAACTGATTAGTGCTTATTTTTGTGGAAAAACTACGTAATGAAGATACTGTTTCCAAATAACCTCAAACATATCTTTGGCAATTCTGTACTGCAATTTCTTGTCAACGTCAGCAGACACATCATATAGTAAAATATATCTGAGACAAGATAATAGTGGCTGATATATTGGCCTAGCAGATGCATCGGTCAAGCTCCAGTATGTGTGTCTCTACGGCTGCCACCAGTGTCATCTGTCGTGCGAAAACACACACACACTTGCAACACATACTTTTGTGTCTTTACCCACAAAACACTGGTTCATAAATCAACACAGGGAACTGATAAGCAACGCACTGTTGCAAACTAAGCTTCTTAGCCTCCAAACAGTGCTGTTTGGTACCATGTGTGTGCTGGTTTTCAGTTCAACTACTCACCTTGACAGCCAAACAAGCTGATTATTAACACAGAGGACAAACTAGCCAGCGAAGGTTAGTTTTGGTGTTGTGTTTGGAAGAGAAAGGTGTGCTGGTTGTTGACGCTCAATGACATATGGTTGGAGCCCATGTGGCCCAGGCCTACTGTTATGTGTTCAGTGCAGCACAAGTATGCAGGGGGACTTTGTGTCAAAAACCTTCCTTGACTGTGCAATTTTCTGATTCCCTGTAGACGGGGCTGTGAGGAGGGGATTCATTCAAGGCGTGGCGACAGGCGGTGAGGTCTGTAATTGAAGACCATAGTTTTGTGGTTTTTTTCTCTCTTGGGGCCACATGATTCATAATCTAAATAAATAATGTAATGGAGCCTCCTAAATTACAGACTCAAAACAGAAATAGATTTGAAAAAGCAGTGCACTGACAGAGCACATTTGTTACTCCTAGAGGTGAACGTGCTTCAGTGGTTATTAATTGAACACAATATGTAGCCAAGAAAGTAGTTTTGTCATTGAAAATATAAATCAAATAGCTCCAACTTTGTCACCAAAGGACAGATCAGGTCAAAACATGTTTTTGGGACCTTTTTGTTTGTGGAAGGTGGATAACTTAATGTAGGGCTGGGCAATATATCAATATTATATTGATATTGTGATATGAGACTGGATATCGTCTTAGATTTTGGATATCGTAATATCGTGATATGACATAAGTGTTGTCTTTTACTGGTTTTAAAGGCTACATTACAGTAAAGTGGTATACTCTTCTGAACTCACCAGACTGTTCTAGCTGTTCTGTTATTTGCCTTTCCCCCACTTGGACATTATGTCCACATTACTGATGATTATTTATCTAAAATCTAAGTGTGAAGATATTTTGGTAAAGCACCAATTGTCAACCCTAGAATATCACCGCAATATCGATATCAACGTATTTGGTCAAGAATATCGTGATATCTGATTTTCTCCATATCGCCCAGCCCTAACTTAATGTAATTTTCACATTAACATTACATTTTTTGTAATCTGTAAAGATATAGTTACCTGCCAACCTTTCTGGCTTCTCTGGAAAATTACATTTTATCACTCTAAGAAATCTTGTCTGTCACAGTGAATTTTACTCGATTCACTTGATACTTTTACCATTTTTCCAGTCAGTCTTTTTCAAACAATGATTTGGTTTAAGCAAGCAAGTTCAGGCATGACTTAGTAAAGTAGACCAACTCGTGGTCCACTGACTAAATAGGCCTGCGGATGCCATCATTTCACTGTTGTCTGGTGTTTATTATCCACACTAGTTACTTTTATAATGAAATTATATACAAGAAAAAGGGGCTTTAGAGTAAGTTTAAGCATTTGGATTTGGATTCTCTGGATCTGTGGGTAGCAGCTGTAGCATTCATCTGATCCTCTCATTTGATCTTAAATCTCAGCTGTGAAGCAGCAGACTGAAAACTCCCAATCACATTAAATGCATGCAGTGTTTTCTTTTTGAAGGAAGGCCATCAGCAGATGAGTGTGCTGCTTTATTGTGGGACATAGAGGCAGTGTGTGTGTGGGGTTTAGGGAGCAGGCTGTGGCCACCAGCTTCTGTTGACTCCACCCTTTGCTTCCTCTTCCCCCGACAGATGTGACTGACTGTCAGAGGCTTTGTATGGCAAGCTGTTCCCTGGTGGTCCTTCAGTAAATTCAGAGCTGTAACCCCCAGTTTTAGCTTATCCCTGGACTTGTCTGAAACCAGGATAAATAAAGACACTGCAGTCAATTGTTGATTACTTTCAGCACACTGCCCTCACAAGTCTATTCATCACTGCCTGCACTAACCTGTTCTAACCTGAATTACCCTAACTAAAGATTCTGTACGATACTCTATAAAAGGGGATCTGAAGATTGCACCAATTACCATTCATTCCAATTAAAGTTACTTACTCAACACATCAAATCTTTCTTCTTCCTTGTTTGCTACTGTGTCTAGCGGCCCACTGCATATGCGCAATATTGAAGTGAAGATTTTACAAATATTAAGCCTTCATGGTTTTAAAAATCTAGCCTGACAAGCCAGACCCACATCAAGATGTTGGGTCTGGGAACTCACCATTGGCAGGGCTCAAGCCGAGGGGCGGGATAAATGGTTGTCTTTCAAATTCCCTCTGCACGCTATAGGATAGCGCTACAACTAGGGCCCTATGAAATCCGTTTTATTTATTTTTTCAAATTCCGTGTTTTCGGGTTTATTTTTAGCCCTTTCGGATTTTTCGGATTTGCTTGTTTTCTTTTCACTTCTAAGCAGTATTGACCGTTAAAAACTCCCTGCTTGCAATGTTTAAGAAGAAACGGACGTATCCTCTTCATTTTCTCAAGCGGTATGTCAGCTTCAGCGCACACTGCAACAAAATCTTCCACAAACTCATGCCTTGCATCTGTTGATTTTGTCGTTGCCTCAATGGTAACCTGGAGGGATTTGCCCGCTGTGGATTTAGCTTTGTTCTTGAGATGAACTTTTGATTTGAAATGGTCGTTACATGTGTGTTTGCGGGTCCAGTCAACAGTATGTTGACAAAACTTGCATAACAGCTGTTGTCCAGACTCATAGTAGTCGTTGGGGTCTTGTTCAGCCCGGTATTTAGCAGTCAATTGAGAGTTTCTTAATTTTTTTGCCACCGTTGGCTTATCAGTAGCCACTCGCTTTGACATTTTATTTCCCCACGCAACAAACTCAACGTGAACGTGAGGACGTATGGTTACTAGGCAACATGTTTAACAATGCCATTTGGCCATGGTTTAGGTAGAGACCTTTCTCCACTTGTTGTTTTAAATTGAAAAATGAGAAGGAAGTAAAAAAAAAAAAAAAAAAAAAGTTGTTTATTTAATATGTCAACAAAATATATGCAAATTCCGTGCGATTCCGCGTGTATAAGAGAGTTTCGTTTTCATGTGTCGATTCCGTAATTCCGTCTGCGTTTTCCGTATCACGGAAATCATAGGGCCTTATACAACCAACCAGAGCAATGCTAGTTGATAGATTAAACTTTTGCCGTATCTGGTCGCCAAAACTCCGAACACATCTTCCTTTTTTAAGAATGTCTTTGGTGCTTAACTCCAAGTCTTCCAGAGTCGCGGCCAAAGCCGATTCCAAAGACCGCTGTTCGCCAGCAGCAGGAGCCATCTTCTTTGTTTTCAAGTAGCAGGGAATTCAAGCAGAACTATCGCAACTCTGCCGTCATTATGTTATGCCCGCCCACCGACCTATACACAATGTGATTGGCCTGACCAGAATTTGGTTTTTACAGCTCGCAAGCCAACAGAGAGTTGCTAGACTGACCCTGGCTTACAAATACACAATACAAATAGTTATAATTGACCATATTTGCAGTTTGAGGTGTCAACAGTTTTACATAGTTACGGAATTTTTCTTAACCCAGGCATTTGAAATCTGCCTCGAGGAATAAGGCTGGCAATATTATGTATTTTTCTTATTATAAACAAATCCCATGAAAAAACAAAACCAACAATGAATGGAAGGCCAAGCCATGATATGGCTTATTCTTCCATTGTTGTCCAAAAAATAGTAAAAACACATCAATGTACCACACCACTGCACTGAGTGATATGAACCTACATTACCATGAACATGGCCTCTGGAGGTTATTTTGAGTCAATCCCACATACACAATGCTGCCTAAATACTAGCTAGCTTACCAAATATGAGGTTATAGTCACCAACAAATGCACTGCACATTTAGTCTTGTTTGAGGAACGTTTGCTAAAAACTACAGTGCCCAACTGTTTTAGGAAATGTCTTTCTTTTCTTTTTTTTTTAAAGATTTGCATCTTCTGTAGGAATGAATGGGCTTGGGGATGGGTGCCAGAGGAGAGGTCTAGAAGTTGCAAAGCGTTGAGGGGCGGAATAACACTTTGTTGAATTTGGTCTTTCTGTGGGATTTAATGATAATGACACAAATATAGAATCACACTAGCCTCAACCTTTAACCCAACCGTCTGGTTTCATGAGCCAAGCACAGTGCTTATGCTGGCATTCATTATTTTGTGTCTACTTCCTCCCCAGGCCAACATTGGGAGTTACCAGTCATTAGGACCACAGTGCATGGGCAATTAGCCATTCAAAATTGGGAGGAAAAGGGGCAACATGCAAAAAATACATTGCAAATGCTAATATTAGGGATTCTATTTTCACTATGTGTTAGCTAGTATGTCTTGTCTACTGAATAAATCTTGGATAGACAGGAATTGACTGTTCCAATCACTAAGTCATAGGAAACTACTTGGTTAAAAATGGCTTCCAGATATTTCCGTGGTTAATTACCTACTGTGAATGAACACAGGGAAACCTTTTTAAACCCTTTTTTTGCCTGCTGTTTTCAGGAGTCGGGGTTTTTTTCTCTCACTTGGATACACTGTGGATTCACAGTCCATATTAAAGAGGTATACATGCAGGATGTCCACACTCAGCAGTTGAATCTCCCAGGAGGGGAGCGCTGGCCTTATGGGAAACAGGTGTGGCTGCTTTTCACCACTCACTCTTATTTGTTTCACTCATACAGCTGTCAGGTGGTTATGATGTTTGGGATGAGCACGCAGTCAGTTGTATACACTGACACACCCCCTACCACCCAAGTGGGAGATTATTAACACCCACCAGTCAAATACTGGGAGGTGCTGCTGACTGTAGCAAGTAAGCTATCAGTACAGTAGGGTTGTCCTATTTGCTCGTACACAAGGAATGGTGACAACCGGGACATACATTATACTGTAGCTAATGGAAGAAATCTCTTGTTTTTCTGCTGATGTTTTCGGCACACTTGCAGCTTGGATCCCTCAGTATTACACTCACCTATTGCACATTCTATTTCTTAGGTCTCTAGCACCTTGTTTATCTAGTGTCTAACCTGTGATATTATGTGTTAAGAATAAAAATTGACATTTGATCCAAGATATCTGGACAATTTCAGCAAAGTCAGTCAACCAACTGTTTTAATTCTCCCCCTAAAAATGTAATCTAGTCTTCACCATCTGTCTTATCAACAAACCTCTAATCTATGATATACAACTTTTGAGTGTGTAAAAGTGGAAACACAGAAAATATTGGACTTACTATCCCAGAATCACAGGTCTAAAGCCACAAGTGAGCTGGACATGTTCACTGCATGCGTTATTTACAATAATGGAGTTGCTGATGAGTGACATTCCAAAACTGTTTCTTGTAGTACTGAGGGTATAGTTTGAACTTTACTGCTTTTCAGCCGGGAACATCACATCATTTGAAGCAGACAAAATTAATTAAACATTGTGTGTGAGATAACATTAGAAACAGAAACTGAGGGAAAGAAAGACATGTCCCCTGACTCAGAGTTCCCTGATTTGGCTTGCTGTGCAGCCCTGGTCCTTGATGCAGATATATTGCAGTAATGGCTTGAACAGGATTTTGCACAACTGTATCCCTGCTGGTATTCAGCCAAATTATTGTGTATTCCCCTGCCATCCCTGCTACACCCATGTAGTTTGCATTATTCTGCTTTAATTGCTGATGCTCTCTTCATTTTCAAATGGACTGTAAAGCCGAATACATTTCCCCTCTTGCTGTAACAAAGAATACCACATGTTAATACTACATGTTTAGTATTGATGAAGGAACAACGTAGTGTCTTTTTCAACAGCTAAGCTGCTCTGTCACACAAGTGTAGAGTCAACAATTACTGTTGCAATGTGGTTGGTTTTTTTTTTTGCCTTTGATTGTGAAAAGGATCATAACAAAACAAGTGGCCAGTTCTAATTAGGGCTTAAAAACAATGTTAGAATGCAGTATCAGATATTGCATGGATTGAATTTCATTTTAAAGAGGAAGGCATCACAATTTAAAGGTTTACAACCCAGAGCTGTTGGACCGACAATAAATGGGGTACTACTGCCTTTATGTACTCAAAATATTTGTCTTTTACATCCAAGTGAGGTTCATTTTATGGGAACACTGTCAAACCAGACATGTAACCGGAGTCCCAGAAAAAATACACTTGGGTGTTGTCTTAGTGATTTTTGTTGATTCTCTAGGTGTGTAGTACATTGCAAAGAGGGGTGTTGACGATAATCCCCTTCGATTGAAGTTTAGACTTAAGTTCTACAGGATTTAGGGCAATAAAACGTCATCAAAAACATCATTGACAGAGCAGTTGGCTAAACATTTTGCATTGGCATGTTGTCACATACATGTATTTGTGTTTTTATGGGAGATCACTATAGATGTGAACAGTCAGCCGTGCTTTTATTTTAATCCCAAACTGACCTAGGCACCTAATCTCCTTGTTCTCACTGTTCAAAGTGGGTGGTAATTGTAAATCATGAGAAGTGTTTTAATTTGTTGCAGAAACAGGGTGAGAGTATGTGCTGGGAAAATTGGCGGGGGGAGGGGTTGTTGCGGGAAAATGAACTGCCTCTGACCAGGATAATGCTGCTGAAATGCCACACTGACCAAACTACTGTTTTTTTTTATTGACCATTGGTACACACAGTACAGAGGCAGATTTTTTGTTGGACTGCTTTACTTCCTCCCTTGTTGTGAAGTGGGGGTTGCTGACGTGCACTGTGCTGATTTCATTGAAGAAAATCCAAAGCAGCTTCCTCTATTTCTATACTATACATTTGTTCATTTCTATAGCCTTTATTGATGGAGCGAGCTGCATCCAAACTTAGCAAAGTTTGGGACACCAAAAAACATGAATACACAAAACCCTAATGGGTAAAACAGCTAAGGGAACACAGACTAGTTTAAAGACTACCTTCATATAACAAAACATCTTATCTCCCTACTAACACTCTAGTCCTACTAGCATTTTTTAACAACTGAACTGGCACAAGATTAAGTAACATACTAACAAAAATAAGGATTTGTCATGCTCCCTCTTTACTCCTATTCTCTATTTAATAAACGGGCTAATACAAGTATGTAGCCTATTAAACACACTACAGCAAATAATGCCATACAACTTTAAAGAGAAAAAAGAAGAGATGCATGCTGGGTAGATCTAGCACTCAAAACAAAGCCTGGCCATTTTTCTTGTATCAATAAAAAATGGTCCTAGCACATTTTTAACTTAAGATTGTTGGCTTTTAGTCGGTCATGCATCAATAGCAGTGTATTGTTCACCACCGGTATTCTTAGCTCTATCTCTGTACATATTCTCAAATCAATGCACATTTTTACATAATACTAGTCCAGTGTGTGCAGCCTACATGTGTCAGTCACTGACATCATGTAGATCCCTTGAAAGAAAGGGTTGCTGGCAGAAATAGGCGTCATAGTGGACAATGATGGGAATAATTTTAAAGAAAACAGTCTAATTCCCTCTGAGGTCTCTGGCATGTGGGAAACTGTTTCCATTATGTTAGATCAGCCTAATGAAAGTACAGTAGCCCATTTAGACCCAGTGAAGGGCAGTGGAGTCTGTGATTAGTACAGAACCCATTCTCTCTTCTCAGCCAAGCTCCACCCAAAAAGGGCCTAATCTATTTCTGTCCTAATGAATGAAAATTGTGTCTGGTTTTATAAGTTTTTTTTATTTTTTATTTTTTTCTCTCTCAAAGGACAGGTAAAAACATGTCTAAAACCAATGCATGATTTTTGAATGAAAGGCTCTCACGTCTAAGCTGTCCTTATGTGTGTCTGTCAGTATGGTTCATTGCTGGGTTTACACTTTGTTTGAGCATTGTTAAGGAGACTACTATGAGGAAAAGGATATTTCTCTTCTTTTTACACAATGTTTGGGAGCACAGCTGTGTGCGACATGATTGCGGTGTCCTTGCAGTGGGGATTGCAGCCTACAAATGTAACTGCAGTGAGTCAATGTTGAGGAAATGCTTTGATTATAAGGTCAACATAGAATTTATTTTTTACTATCACAGAGGTTGTGTAGATTGGGCCTGGAATTTTCCTTGGTAGCTTGTCTATGCTGTCTTTGTTTGGCTTGATGGTAGATTTCAGTGTATGTTGTGAATAATTTACTAAAATCACAACAGATACTGGGCCAACCATATAACGGCACTTTTTCTGAAAGTATAAAGGCTTCAGTTGTCTTTGCATGATGTCTGGCTAATTGTTTTATGTAGCAAATGTCTAAACATCTATTCATGGCTGTCAGCTTCTGAAGCAAGATAACGTTTTTTAGAGAACACTCAGCTATCTAAAAGAGGACAGGAGCAGTAAGGATGTACTTGATGAGCAAGCAGACCCTGACATAAACAACATTTCTACCCCGGTGCAACTTTCAACACTACTGTGCTGTGATGGTACAATACAGGGCAGTCTCTGTTAGCATTAACGTGTCAGGGACAGAGATGTTATACACTTAACCTCTAATTGAGAGACTCCCATTGTAGCTTATATCCTTATTAAGAAAACGACCAAAATTAAGTTTCCTTTTCGCACAGCAGCTTGGTAAAGGCCCTCCCTTGCTTTCTGTGACCATCTGTGACTTTTTGAATTGTCTTTTCTTCTCCAAAGTTTTGTCATTTGTCGTTTTCTACTTGCATGGAAAAAATAGCATCGCTGCCCATGTCTGGGTCCATAGCACTGTGTTCACATACTGAAATGCGTCAAACCCCCACATCAAACTAACAAATCCCACACAATAAAGCTGGACGCTGTAGGAGTGTTTGTGTTGCCTTGGTACACAGTGGCAGGCATTGTCCTTCACAAGTTCTACAGCATAGCTGTAGTTGACTCTGATGAGAGGTTGTAACCTATCCTAGCACTTCGTATGTCAACACTATTGATTTTTTTTTTTCTTTTTAAGCATGGATCTTTAATCAAATGTGACCTGGATGAGAAGGACACAGAAGTCCACATTGCTATGGGGGAGCAATGAGAAAAGGGTTTTGAAGTGGACAGTGACATGTGAAAGAGTCCTGCCCGCCCCTTTTTTAAAGGCCTGTCAGCCTGTGTTTGTTTCCACCATGAATCAGCCCACTGAAAAAGCCTCACGCCCTCACAGGATACAATACTAGGAAGGAAGGGGGTAGATTAGAGCTGGTGTAACTAATGTTTTCTTCACACTGCACAAATATTTCTTACGATAAAGACATGCTATAAAACAGGCAATACGCCACTTTGGCCTATCCTGTCTCTAACTGATTGAGACAAAGTTATAGGCCTCACAAAAATAAAGCAAAGGTCTGGGGGCCTGTGTTAGGAAACTAGGCATTGTCTGTCTGTTCTTCCTGGTCACTCCTAGAGTAACAATACCAAGCAATTGACTGCACACTGACTATTGATCTCTTTGACTTGCCAGTGTTTAAAGGCACAGACAACATTCAGAAAAAAACGCAGGCCCAGTGGATGATGTATTGATGAAGTGCTATCGCAAATTCCCAACTGTTAGAATTTTTTTGTTCATTTTCTACACATGGCCTACCTACGGCTGTTTCTCCTTGTCCACTTAGAGATTAGATCTGGAACAGGTGCTGTTGTGGGCATTAGCCCACTGAGACATTATTGAGTAACTGTTTTATGAATATATGTAATAGTCATATATCAATCCATATTCATAGATTGTTTTGTGTGAGGTTGGCAGAGTTTGCCAATGCAGTTTTCAAATGAATGTCAATGAACATTTTTTTAAATTTGGCCTTGAGAATCAGATGGAAGTTTAATAGTCAGTTAATGTTGCCATTGGCTTCTACTAGACTAAGGGACTTTAATGCTTTGAATGAGTTTGAATTACTGCACTCATTAAACGGTAATGAAACACTGCTCTCAGCCAGTGTTCACCTCCCACACACACTTGAAAATTACTGAAGCAGGAAAGGGTGAGAACTATGGTAGGTCTGGTGCACCCCAGGTTGCTTGCTGACACCTTGGAGAGGAGAATGACAGGAGTAGCCACCCACCTTCCATCAGTTTTTTTTATTTTTTTATTAAGGGGCACTTAAACATTTTGTCCACTTTAACTAAAAACAGCTATTTGAGGTTTTATCTTCATTGCTGACATTTATGTCAAACTTAAACAGTATTAAATTACTCTTTACAGGATAACTATTTGATAGGTTTGATGCGATTACACAATAACACAGTTCCAATACCAAGCATTAAACTGATGTGCTGCTCAGAGAGTTTATAGCTATTGCTAATTTAAACTTTTGTCCCTAGTTTAAAAATAACATTGCTGGGTCCATAACACTGTGTTCCCATACTGAAATACCTCAAACCCTTGTAACAAACAATAACAAATCCCACACAACAAGGCAGGATGCTTTTCCCCACAGAAAGAGCAAAGGCAGTGTATTTCCGCCTCAGTATACCGAGTTTCCGGAAGCAAAAGAGGCGTGCATCGTTAATCAACCACCCAAACCCGACCTGTCCCACAAACCACCAACTGTTTGCATTATAGTAGCACAATTTTCAGTAGAGAGGACAGAGAGAAAGAGAGAGGGATGGTGGACTATTGCATGCAGTGTTTCTGTAAGTTATTAATAACTTATTAAGTCACTTTTTGGGCATCCTGTGGTTGTGCTCGCGCAACTCTACTGTGTGTAGTTCTGCCCTGCTGGTGTCCCTTTACACATACTTCAGTACGGCTCTGTGACTACCTTCACTGCCGGCTTAAAGGCGCAACAACTCTGCCCCCCCCCCCATTCCGTCTTCGTAACTTTCACACAGACGGCGAGGCGGATTAAAGGCACAACAGTGTAAAAGGGGCTCAGGAGTTCGAAGCATGCCAAGCCCGACCCAGGCTCACGTTGTGCTCCGTCATCAATAACCCCATGACCTGAATACTGCTCCTGAAGTCAGCTGACAGGGATCTCATGTAGACACTATAAACTCTGTAGAAATCAACCATCCTGTCTTTGCAGTGCATACTATAAATGTGTGACTTGGTGGTCTGAACCACTCTGTCAAACTGTCATGTACTAATATCAGCTTGTAAAAAGGATTGACACAGCCTACTGTAGTTACATTTTTACGTCCTCCCATGGCTCAGACTATAGTATATGTCTTTACTTCTGCCCGTTTCACTTCTGTATTTTCTCCCAATAACTGCCCCATTTCTTTCTTTGTGTCCTTATTCATTCTCGCCTCACTGTATTTATTTCTGAATGCTGAGATCTCAGTTTCCTCTCGCTTTAGTCCTAAACCACACTCCCTACTGCACAGATCTCATGTCTGCATTCTTCTCCTGTGAGGTCTTCAGATCAGTCCCATGAGTGCTGTTTGACATGATAATCTATGCATGGAGTTTGTCTACATGAACATGACACATTGTCTATTTTGTTGCTGCATGTGAATGTTTTCTGGCCTTGTATCCCTCCTTTCTCTCTAG
Organism: Zingel zingel; assembly: GCA_023566125.1. Taxonomy (NCBI): domain Eukaryota; kingdom Metazoa; phylum Chordata; class Actinopteri; order Perciformes; family Percidae; genus Zingel; species Zingel zingel. Next base: position 9,740,259 of record CM042316.1, on the reverse strand, counting down.
CCAGGAGACAGCCTCCTCCTTTGGGGAGGTCAGGGCTGAAGCTAGGTCAGGTCTGGGTAGGTGGAGTTCTTGGCTAATCAAGTGGCCGACGTGGAATGTTTGAACCGGTTGCTAGGCAAAGAGGAAGGTTTTGATTTAACATTGCGTCTTTAGAGCAGCTTGTCGCAATTACTGATGTCAGCAGGGAAAGAAACAAATATGAAACATTTCTTCAAAGGGCAAGCGTATCCTTCCCATGAGTTCATTCTTTCCTCGGGTTTCTCAAGGAAAAAGGGGGCAAAAGTGCAGTCTTTTTCTCTTTTTAAGGCCAGGGTGTCACACTTTGAGTTGACTAAATGGGTTGCAAAGTATCAAAACAGTGACACAGCATGAAGATAAATGTTTGTCCTATTAAAATTATTAACCTCATTTGTTTACTGGATAGGAAGATGGATAACCAGTAGTGAAGCTAGTCCTGAGCTGTGCCTCCACTCTGCAGCAGCACGCCTATATCCCTGATAAAACCGCATGACTGCTTTGTTTAACGCACTGCTTACATTTCATTTGCCTGCAGTACTTTAGATAATATTTCACGGAGCTCTAGTTTGCGAGCTCTGGTTGTGTTCCTCATGGTCTCAGCAAGCAGTGCCAAGTTTCCCCACTCTCCTCCTGGCTGTAGGTATCCCATGCAGAGGCCATCTGTCTCTCCTCCCATAATGGTAAGGGTGGAGTCCTCTTTAAGCACTTCCCCACTTTCTCTCTCTCCTTTCCTACTTACTCCCAAATGCTTACTGTAAAACAAACAGCATAGCATGGATAGAGTCTAGTTTCTCTGTATGCTTTGACAGGCCTGAAAGCTGACACACTGAGATAGACAAACTATGTACGGTAGCAGTTGGGAGTGTTGTGTCAGGTAACTGCAGTATGTCGAGCACGTTAGGGTGAAGCCTGGTCTGAGACACGTGTCTGCATGCATCACCACAATGTCACGCATGCCAAGCATGTCAGTTTACCACTCAGACAACCAGTGCTGCAGGAGAATTTTTTTAATCAGCATGACATCTATATTCTTGTACAAGTTAAAGATATTTATATTTGCAAATGTATCTCACTGTCAAGCTTTTATCATGGCAGTATACTTTTAATATATTTTTCCAAGCAAAACAACCTGAGTAGCACTAGTAGGGTGACAACAAACAGCTGTCGTGTCAGCTCAGATGACTGTGATGTGCAGAATGCAAAACCCACATGGCTCTGACCCGGATTCTCCCCCACACCAGTGCAGAGGACTCCGGCAGATGCAATGCAAACACAGGGTAACACAAACACTGCTAAGCACATTATAGTATATAATGTATTGTGTGGGAAAAAGCTGTATATGGAACCCTAAATTATCTTGGAGAAATGGAATAATAATCCAAAAGTGACTTTCCCACATGTCTTTCCAAGTGGACGACAAATAAGGCAGGCTGAGTTATATTAAGTACTTTAGTTTAACAGGTTAAATACAGTGCAGGACTATGCTAGATCAGCAGAGAAAAGAACTAACCGGAAAGCCCAAGTATTATAGCACAGCATGAAACTTCACAATGCAACATGCATTTAGGACGCAGCAGCCATTTAAACAAAATGCCTGACTCTTACACACACATGGGAGGAGACACACATTTGGAAGAGAGAAAGTGTGTGTGTGTGTGTGTGTGTGTGTGTGTGTGTGTGTGTGTGTGTGTGTGTGTGTGTGTGTGTGTGTGTGTGTGTGTGTGTGTGTGTGTGTGTGTGTGTGTGTGTGTGTGTGTGTGTGTGTGTGTGTGTGTGTGTGTGTGTGTGTGTGTGTGTGTGTGTGTGTCCACTGAAATTACAGGGGACGTAATGGAGCACAGGGAGCCTCAGCCTCCTTTGGCTATATTCCTCACAAACCAAGATAGCATTGCTGTGGCTTACCACTCACATTCATGCCAAAGACTCAAAATACCAGCCAGTGGACCCACTTTTATAAGCTTTACTCCATACACATCCGAGACTACGTACAATGTGGAAATTTATGGCTCCCAAATATAGCTTACTCCGACTGCAACCGTGTCAAGAAAACTGAGGCGCACTGTTTGAATATTTTGAATGAAATCAAGTTTTTACATTTTATCTGTAAAACCAACCTTTTCAAAAGGTTTCATGTGGATCTACTCCACAATACACTTTTGAATTTGTATAGCCTTTTGAAAATGTTTAAGCATACATGGTTCTCTATCGACTTATTTGTGTGATTATGCACAGTCTTGGATGGATTTTCTTTTTTTTTTTCCCCATTCAGGGCTGTAGCCTTAACCTGTAATTAAGGATTTATTTCAGGTTAGGTTTGCAAGATACTGCATTCATTCCCACTAAGTTGGTTGTTTTTGTTTTCTTTTGCTACAAGGTCATCTATCAACTGTGACATGCAGATGTCTGTACAGCTTGCACATCATGAACCCCGAATCACACTCCTCAGTTTCTTTATTTCAATGTTAAAGTTTTTGCTGTGACAAATGTCAGGCATTTGTTGTCACATGTTCATCTTGTCTTGCTTTTCAGTAATTACAGCATTTAAATAGCCATTAATGTCCAAAACCAAGTTTACATGCTGCATTACTTTACTTCAAAATAACTGTAATATAAAAAAAAAAAAAAAAAGGAAATTAAGGGCCTCATTAAAAGAGGGCAACAAACCCATAAAGTGGTTTGTTTTGTTTCATCTCCTTCCAGTGATTTTTTTTTTCTTTTCTTTCCTGCTTAAAAGGTGCTCTGATGATTAGCAAGAGGGACAGTCTGAGTGTCCTGTGGTGAAAGTGTGTTGCTTATTAAGAGGGAAAGCTTAGCACTCAGAGTAACCAAGATGAAGTCTGGGCTTTTTTTTACCCCAGGAAAAACATGTCTGAAACAAATGATGGCTGCTAATGTGACTATGGGGAGGACTATGTTGATGATGACAAGTGAAAGAAATGAATGCACGTCACAGTGTACTGCATCTTGTAGAAAGCTAATCAAGAATGTAATTTTAATCTGAGCCTCCCTGCTGGCACATCCGAGCTACTTTGAATCCTAATCTCTCTTATAGCTGTCACAGTGGACAAGGAGAAACTCACTGTTTGACAAATTGAATCCAGATTTGGAGTCACAGACAATCTTCTTCCACCGCTACACACCAGAGAACAAAAACTGTGATATCTGAATCCAATGAAGTGACAGTGTCATGAGTTTTAATGAAAGCTGCAACAATGATGTGTTGCTGTTTATCTGAATCTCATCTCTATCCTGTTCTCTCAGCAGGTGTGAGCAGTAACCAGGTGGTTGTGCCTGAGAAAGTGAATGCAGTGCTGGGGAAGAACATCACACTGAGCTGCAGAATAGAGGTGGGCTCCAACCTCACACAGAGCTCCTGGGAACGTCGTCTCCCTTCAGGCACCATTACCTTGGCAGTGTTCAACCCCGAGTTTGGAACCTCCATCTCTCCAGAATACAACAAGCGCATCTCGTTTGTTTCCCCCTCTGTACGAGATGCTTCCATTACCATTGAAGGAGCTGGCTTTGCAGATGTCGGGTCCTACACCTGCAAAGTGGTAACATTTCCTCTGGGCAATACACAAGCTTCAACCTACGTTAATGTATTAGGTAAAGTATAGCTCTATCACTTCCTTTTTGCATTGTATCAAGTGCTTCCTAATGCTGTCCTTTTAATCCCACTTTTCAAAGCAGGACACTGTTGGTTGTGATTAAGCAACGATAAGGTGACTCCAAAGTGTTTGCCCTGAAGGAACAAACTACTCCCTAAAGCTACCTGGCTTTTTAAATTACTACCTGGACACAGGCCATGGAAAGCTGTGTAGAAGCTGCTCTGGTGTGGTCCCTCTCATCTCACTCACCCCACTTCCACTCTCTGTGGAAAAATTGCCATGTCAGGTTTAAATTAATTTCCCCATTAGGTCCTCCACAAGGCCACTTGCATACAAATCACAAAGCGCACATATTAATACTTGTTTGAAACATACAGTCTCTCTCTTCATGTAGCAACCATGTAAACAAAGTTCAAACAGTCCCAACTTGATGCAACTAGTTGCATGCAAACAACAAGTTAATTGCAGGGTGTAATACAGAGCGACTCTCATGACATTCACTTGCATTTAACCATGCTACATGAACACGTTTTATATGTAGCAATGGTCTTAACACTCTAATGTGCAGCTGTTTCCCTCGAGGCAGTGAGGATTGTTGTTAGCTCTGCCCTCTTTATCCTTTGTCACTTATCATGAAATTATACCTCAGGCTGAGTAATTAGCATGTGTGAAGCTCTCACAGGCATTGAAGAAGCAGATGACAAACTTGGCAATCTGCGGTGTAAAAATGTATAATAAAAGATATTATACTTTTGGGTATCTGCACATTTAGCTTCGCTATCATTTTCTTTTTTAACGACTTCTTCTGTAGTTGCTGATATGGCTGTATGTTGTATGTTGAGGCTATTCTATTCCCTGATAACCCCAACTAAAAATACATGGTCACAAGATCAATAAGCAAAAAGAAAACCGGTGTATCACCAAACACACACTATACCAAGATGTATGTCTTTTCTTGCTATCTATTTATTTATTTATTGCTACTTATAGTGCATGTGATACATTTTTTATGGTTTTAATGATTCTCATTACCATTTTCTTTGTTTTCTCAAAATGTACATTTATATTCTACACTGTATGGGCACTTCTAGTAACTTCCTCTCTGAGGAGCATGAACGTTGAACTTTCTCTGTGGTCAGCGTATGTTTCAAGTCCTAAAGTGGTGGTTGGATTGCACTCGGGCAACGCTGAGAGTAGAAGATTGCACTGTAGGCAGTAGTTTGTTGTCTCCCTCCAGAGACTGAAGGATGATGACTAATGAGTGGTACATTAAGGGCTGCTGTGACAGCCACAGTGTCTGCAACCTCACAGCGTTCAGCTACACCTTGCTCTCCTCTCTGAGCAGCTTCTTAGGCATGTTTTGTTGTTCTTTTTTTTTTTTTTTTTTTTTTTGGCTCACACAAACGCATATTCACACTCCTACACAAATACATGCTTCAGCCTACTTTACAATTCAGATGTCTTTAGTGTGTGATTATGGTGGAAGTATATGTTCTTGGCAATTAGATACATGTCATGTGGGCATAGGGTATTTTTCTTAAAGAGCACACATCACAATTACAAGACCTAAACTTAAGTTCCCAAGGCAGAGATGAAGACTGGCTTCTTCATCTCTGCCTTGTTTTGGGTTGACTTGTTTCAAAAGGGTTTTGAGAAAATGTGGCTGCATCTCTAAAATATGGATGGATAACACGTCAGCATATGGACCATATATCCATGTTGAACCAGAGTGTGTATTGTATTTGCTTCAGTTTAAAACTGCTTAACTCAAAGTCCCAAGTTTTGATTCATGTTTATACTTTGAGGTTTAGGAAAAAGCACTTGACTTCATTTTCATTCCTTTCAAATGAACTAAAGTCAAGCGATGAAAAGGCTCAAAGCCATAAATAATAGACCTGAGTCACGACACACATCATAATGATTAACAGGTGCAGTGGACATTGACTTAATTTATGAAGTTACACTCTTGACACAAACCTTGTCTTGTATCTAATCCTGAGACAACTGTCACACAATATTTGTTTTGGCTCAAAGCTTTCTCACTTTCCTTTTCATTCTTATGTCTGCAGCTTCTCATAGAACAGGCCCAGGGATCAGTTCAGGAGGAAGTGTGCTACAGTGTGTGAGCCAAAAGTCCCCACCAGTAAGCAATAGGAAGGAACCAGGGGAGGGAAATGAATAATGAATTACAATGACCATTTGTTTTAAAATGCTGAGAGATGAATGGGAAATCTAATGAAGAGCAATTCACTTTCATAAAAACAAAATCTGTTCACACATTCAGTTGGAGAGGCAGATTTGATTGATTTGATCTTCCAACCATGAACTGCATTCTTTTTTTTGTTTAAAATTGTTTGTTCAAAATTGTTTGTTCATTCATGTGGCCAATAATGCAGCGTCTTTTTTTTCTTTTTTTTTTTTTTTTTGCTGAGTCATAAAATTGAGAAATCAGCCCCACAGAGAGATGGTTAAAGTTGCTTACTCACTGAAGCCAAAATCTGAAGCGGGTCATCATTTTTCAGTGGTGAGAAATGTTTCATTTCTCCTTTTTAGTCTATTCAAATAATGCTGGACTTCCCCCAGTTTCTGTGAAGTATGTGTCATGAAGCTATGTTTGACTTGCATGTTGCTATATGTTGTTCTGTTGCCTATCAACTAATGAGGCCAGCGTTAGCTAACGGCTTACTTGCAGATACTTTCACTGACGTTATTGGCTTGCCATGTGTGGCTTCATTTGCAAAGTTAGTTATGGTTGCTTCACTAGCTTTTCTTTCTTTTAGCACCAACTTCTTGCATCACAGCACCCAAAATCTAAAACAAAAATGATGGCTCTTTATTTCAGAACTGAAATAGATCATTACACCAAAGTGACCGTTTTAAATAGTAGAAATGGCAATTTATAGTTTTTCTATGCTAAATCTTACTGTAAAAATGTCCAGACGTGATGCATGACCATCCAGTTAAACCCTTTCTTTCTAGGGGTTCCCACTCTGACGTCAGTGTTCAGTGTGCATATGTGGATCAGTGTGTATGTGGGCGGGAAAGGGCCAATACAGCCAGTTTGCTGAAGGGAAATCGTTAACCTTTCCCCTAAAGCATTTCCACTCATCCAGAGCGTTCCCCTCCCTTCCTGACAGCAACTCCAAATTAACACGTCTCTCTGATTTAGTTATTCTGAAGCTTTCGGCCAGCTCGCCTCTTAACATAGAGCAGCTACTGTTTATAGTCAGAGGCCTGTAAGGAGGGGCAAAGAGAAGTGAGTGAAGAATGTGAGGTGGATGCCTAAGAGCGGCGTCCCCCCGCCCCTGCAGTGGGTAGAGGAGACGCCAGGTTATTTTTGGAAAAAGGGGTGCCGGGAGATATTTGATTTTGTTGTTGGACCTCCTGCTCGACTGGGGAGTAGTGGCGTGGGAGATGTCTTAAAGGTGATGGCCTTGTCTTGTGGATTAGGCTGGTGTGTGCCGTCGCGTGTCTTTTAAAACTGTCACCATCGCAGTAAATGGAACAGCTGTTCTTTTAAGAGGGACAGAGATGGAGGAGGCAGTGCACTGCAAGACAAAGAAGAAGGATTTAGCATAAGAGGGAAATTCTAGCGATGGTACGTGGAAGGTTAAACTGCATAGCCAGTTTACTTCACTACCCCTCCATTGTGGTCTCCTTCAGCAGACCATCTTTTGTATTTAGACTGTCCTTTTTGACTCTTTTTTTTTTTTTTTACAGATCCCTGTGTTTTTTAGGCCAGTGCAGCATAAGATAAGCTGTGTTACTGCTTTGCACAACAGGTAGAGGGGTTGTGTTATTCTGGTCACGTCCCTCTTGCATGGATCTGTTTTGCCTCTCTGTTGAGAAAATCCTCATTCTGTGTAAACCTGCAGTTATTCTCGGGAAGCCGGTATAACATTTTCCCAGCTCTGAAGCACTGAGAAGTGTACAGTAACTTAGCGCCTCATTTTCCAGGACAACACAGTCAAACACAATACAGTGTTGACTGCCAGTAGCCTCTGATTCTGTAACACTAAGGGGTTTTCCCCAAAGGCATATGCATACTTCAGGTTCTGCTAGTAGAACCATGCAGTGGGACCAATAGTTTACCCTAACTCAGTCCATTTCTATGTTTTACACACAACAATAAAGATAGCTCAGTCTCCACTGAAATGCTTCCATATGATTTAATAGCATGGTTCATCAATTTTGAATGCATATATATATGTGAAATGGACAAAGTCAATATGCTCTTTCTGGCAGTTAGGTATACTAATGCCACTTCTGTACATATACAATATGATGGGCATTATTTATTTATACACATACACAAAAAGATCAATATTCATTTTGTAATCTTCTCCATTCTGTCATTTCCTCTCCCCCACCCCCGCTTTTCTCTATCTCGCCGCTCTGCTCCCTCATCACAGTGGAGCCAAAGGTGTATGTGTCTGCCGGCCCCACAGCTCTGCTGGATGGTGGGAACGAGTCGCTGGTGGCCACCTGCATAGCAGAGCGTGGCCGTCCCGCTGCTGAGGTATTCTGGGAGACGGAGCTTTATGGACGAAGTGAGAAACAAAGTCAGGATGAGCCCAACGGCACCACCAGCGTACATGTGCGCTACATGTGGCCACCGCAGAGCTACGCGCAGGGGAAGACGCTCACCTGTGTGGTGCGCCACCCGGCCCTGCAAACGGAGTTCCGCATACCCTTCGTACTAAATGTTCAGTGTAAGTGCTGAGTTATAAAGCTCATGGAAAGTCCAAAAACAACAATGAATTGATCCTACTACTTCTAAGTATTGCCTGTGTCGCCAAAGCCTGATGCAGTTTGCTCCTCTGTACCATAGGCCGCCATTGTTGTCCAAAAACTATTGACTGTCAGATACGGGGAAGATTTTTCTTTTCCCAATGTAATGCAATTAAAATGGTAAAAGGAGCACTGCTGCAAGTTATTGGAAGGCAGAAAATTGTTGTTATTTTTTGGACTGGATGTGCATATATTTTGCACACTGATCGCCCAAAAAATCATCATCAGTGAGCCACATCATTACACTAGGTGACGATGAACATGGGCACTGTAGTTTACTTTGAGTCAATCCCACATTCAGCGTCCTGTTGCTGTAAATACTCACTAGCGCACTAAATCAGTCCCTAACAAAATTGACTTCTGTTTCTTTTTTAATTTTATTAAATTTTTTATTCAGGCAAGGTTCTCTGAGAGGAAGCCTCTCTTCTGCAACTACAATAACGAACATATAGAATATCAGCCCCCACCTCAAAATGTTCAGTGAGATAGAATTGAAACCTTTTTTATTTAAAATTGGTTTTGTGGCATCATCCTATCACCATCTTTCACCCACTGCAACGCTTTTTTTTTGCTTCCAATCATGTTTCTGATGATCACCCTGGATTGGGTTAAGCACTATGGCTCCTCAATTAATTGTGTAAGATTATGCAGTTTATTGAAAGTTAAGCTATTATCATCAATAATATGAATTGTTTCTGAAATCCCTAAGATGAATAATCATGATCATTATATCTAGCATGGTAAGGATTATTATAGCTGTAGTAGTGCAGCCCTAACAGATACACTATATCTTATCGATATTAACCCATGCTGATAGCTTGATTTATGAATAGCCTGATCACCACCTTTCACTCTTTGCCCATAAAGGGGCCATTTAAGAGTCATCTTAATGTTATAATCATTAATGCATACTTCCTTGGCGAGCAGTACTTAGGGTTAGCCTGTGTTTGGACTATGTGAGTGCAGGCTAATGAAGGTATTTTATGAAATATTGATCAGGCCTCGGCAGCAACACAAGTAGCTGGGGGCTGCGGATGGAGACGCAGAAAAATCCAGATTAATACAGGAAGAAAGAGGCTTCCCAGCTCAATAAATCATGTCGAATGCAGAGGCAAGGGATTTTAAGTGCAAAAGAAGCACAATTTTGACGTCGAGCTGCATGAAAAGGGTCAGTGGACACGATGAGCAGAGGCGTCTTCCTGTGTGCTGTAATGAGTTCCTCATTTGTCCTCCAAAGAATTCAAAATAAAATATATTTGATGCCTAAGTCAGTGTTTGCCATGTTTTATTACAGCGGCATGTGCTGGGCTTCATTTAGGCATCCTCCTGCTTTCCTTTTGTTGTTTTTTCTTTGTCAAAGTGAGGCAGTGGAGTTTATTATTAGCTGCAGTACATCTACTGTCTAAATGAGTCTGTCATTTTCCAACTTTCCACCAACCCAGGGTCATTTGTTTGTTCTCTTGGCTCTAGTTCACCAGCAGATCCTGTACCCCTGCCACAATCTTGTACAGGCTTTGTTTTTGCCACCGCTCGCTACTGTGCTTATAATGCACGCTTTGTTCCTTCTGCAAAAGCTCATTTGTCATCAGGCTGCTGGGATCACAGTGACTGATTATTGAGTTCTAGTCTTGCACCCTTTTGAAATGAAAATAAAATACATTCTGGTCAGCATGACCAAACTTATTGTTGTAGGAGGTAAAAGAATAGCACCACCTTAATAAAAAAAAAAAAAAAAATATATATATATATATATATTTTTTTTTTTCTTATATAAGGTGGTGCTATTCTTTTACCTCATACATATATATATATATATATATATATATATATATATATATATATATATATATATATATATACACACACACACACACACACACACACACACACAGTGAGGAAAATAAGTATTTGAACACCCTGCTATTTTGCAAGTTCTCCCACTTGGAAATCATGGAGGGGTCTGAAATTGTCATTGTAGGTGCATGTCCACTGTGAGAGACATAATCTAAAAACAAAAATCCAGAAATCACAATGTATGATTTTTTAACTATTTATTTGTATGATACAGCTGCAAATAAGTATTTCAACACCTGTCTATCGGCTAGAATTCTGACCCTCAAAGACCTGTTAGTCTGCCTTTAAAATGTCCACCTCCACTCCATTTATTATCCTAAATTAGATGTACCTGTTTGAGGTCGTTAGCTGCATAAAGACACCTGTCCACCCCATACAATCAGTAAGAATCCAACTACTAACATGGCCAAGACCAAAGAGCTGTCCAAAGACACTAGAGACAAAATTGTACACCTCCACAAGGCTGGAAAGGGCTACGGGGAAATTGCCAAGCAGCTTGGTGAAAAAAGGTCCACTGTTGGAGCAATCATTAGAAAATGGAAGAAGCTAAACATGACTGTCAATCTCCCTCGGACTGGGGCTCCATGCAAGATCTCACCTCGTGGGGTCTCAACGATCCTAAGAAAGGTGAGAAATCAGCCCAGGACTACACGGGAGGAGCTGGTCAATGACCTGAAAAGAGCTGGGACCACCGTTTCCAAGGTTACTGTTGGTAATACACTAAGACGTCATGGTTTGAAATCATGCATGGCACGGAAGGTTCCCCTGCTTAAACCAGCACATGTCAAGGCCCGTCTTAAGTTTGCCAATGACCATTTGGATGATCCAGAGGAGTCATGGGAGAAAGTCATGTGGTCAGATGAGACCAAAATAGAACTTTTTGGTCATAATTCCACTAACCGTGTTTGGAGGAAGAAGAATGATGAGTACCATCCCAAGAACACCATCCCTACTGTGAAGCATGGGGGTGGTAGCATCATGCTTTGGGGGTGTTTTTCTGCACATGGGACAGGGCGACTGCACTGTATTAAGGAGAGGATGACCGGGGCCATGTATTGCGAGATTTTGGGGAACAACCTCCTTCCCTCAGTTAGAGCATTGAAGATGGGTCTGGCGTGGCCTAGCCAGTCTCCAGACCTAAACCCAATAGAGAATCTTTGGAGGGAGCTCAAACTCCGTGTTTCTCAGCGACAGCCCAGAAACCTGACTGATCTAGAGAAGATCTGTGTGGAGGAGTGGGCCAAACTCCCTCCTGCAGTGTGTGCAAACCTGGTGAAAAACTACAGGAAACGTTTGACCTCTGTAATTGCAAACAAAGGCTACTGTACCAAATATTAACATTGATTTTCTCAGGTGTTCAAATACTTATTTGCAGCTGTATCATACAAATAGTTAAAAAATCATACATTGTGATTTCTGGATTTTTGTTTTTAGATTATGTCTCTCACAGTGGACATGCACCTACGATGACAATTTCAGACCCCTCCATGATTTCCAAGTGGGAGAACTTGCAAAATAGCAGGGTGTTCAAATACTTATTTTCCTCACTGTATATATTAACACCATCTTTTGTTTTATTTTGATTTACAGTTGCTCCAGTGGTATCGATAATAGGAGTTGACAAAAATTGGTATGTGGGACAAGAGAATGTGAAGTTCACCTGTGGAGCCAAAGCCAACCCACCTGCACGTGACTTCACATGGACCAGGTCAGTATTCCCAAAAATTGGCTCCCTGTGGAAAAACTTTGTGATGTGATCCCAGGGACTACAGTTTGGTAGATTTCCATCCTATAGGTGAGGACAGGTGCAGCAAGTTATGATCCTAAAACATGAATTGCATTTAAGGCATCATTTTGTGGACATTGTGTAAATTGTCTCCCATTAAATCTCCAACCAGTGCTTTGTTATAACCATTCATGTCACTACACTCTGGTGTAGTAAGCAGCAACCACACTGGCTGAATGCTGAAAGAAATGCATTAAAGCACTTTCTCTCGTTGTGTTAATGTTGGCTCCTACACTGTATTTTTATTTAACCTTTATTGAAGTTAAGGAGCCCTAAATTCACGTCTCAGTAGCTGATTGTGTTTTCTAAGGGTCGGGTTCTGCAGGGAAAGGCAAACTGCCGCTTGCACTTTAGCTACACACGTGTAAACTTGAACTTTGGGGGTCACTGGGATGATGCTATAACTTATTTTAGGGGCTGCATCCTTCGAAGGTACTACATGGTGTTGTTGTCTTACCCCAGAAGTCTGCCTTACAAGACAGAATATGTCAAAACAGACCCATTCTGCCAAAGCTTCTTGCAAATTTGGCAGCCTTCTCCGTCCGTCATACACCCACACGTCATACACTGCCCCTTTTAACAACCGACTCGGTTGTTAAAAGGGGCAGCCATATGGTCATGTCGACTTATGAAGTTTTTTTTACGTTTGTCTTCAGGTTGTCAGCAGCTAATGTTAAAGTATATGACATGATCTGGACTATTGAAAACGCCATTGTAGAATGGAACATTTTGGAAGCCAGGCGTAAACTGTACTTTTTAGTTCATGTGTTCAAAAGAAATCTCCCTCACACAGTTAACTAGAGTTTAATGAAACTTGGCTGAGTTTTTAAGTGATGATGAATTTTAAATTGTGCTTGTTTGTTTCGTTGATCAACAGTTTTATGGCAAAAGTAAAATGTTCGTTGAATAACTAATGTTATAGGAAATACTACATGACAGATGAGCTGCTGTTCTGTCCAGCTGAGTAGAGGGTTTAAACAAACGAAGAAGAAGCTTCTGTCTATAAATTACCTCCAGCATGACTTTTGGAGCCTGGACACCGGAGCTGTCGAATGCACTGCTGCACCCATCGGGACTCCCTGCTATAAATAAGATTCCAAATGGTTCATGCATCAGAGCAACACTGGCCTATTGGCAGCTCTTTGTCATCATCTTGCTTTGAAAACAAGAAATATGGTGTCATTTGTACTGACAGTCCCAGTAAAGTCTAGACAACCAAGCTCTTCATTTCTTTTTCATTTTTTTTTTTTCATTTTTTTTTTTTTTTTTTTGACTGACGTTTAGACCTTGTGTTCACGTAGAAAGCTTTTCCCTCGACTGATGCGAGTGCAGTCGGCTCAAATTATCACAGCCATGTGATCATTTAATAGTTGCAACAGGCGTACGAATGGTAGTCAACACAACAAGCAGAGCAGTGACGTCACCGCAAGTCGTGGATATCATATATTTCTTTGAGTATTTGTATACTGTAAGGTACACTTTGAGATTAACATGTTTTATTCTACACAGGTTGGATAGATTGATGCCCGAGGGTGTTGAGAAATCAAACGGTAGCTTTGCTTTCACTCGCCCGTTGGAGCGCAATGACTCTGGAGTGTACCGCTGTATAGTGATAAACGACATCGGTCTCCGCAGTCAAGATGTAAACCTCTGGGTACAAGGTACGTTTCCACTTTTCACTCAGTTTCTTAAAGTGCTATTGGATGTTTGTTTTTTTTTTTATTGTCTGCTTACTTAAATACATTTCCTTTTTAACACCTGAGGTTAAAATAGCAATCTGTGCCTTTTGACATTCATCGTGCCTCTCTGATGTAAGATTACCCTCTCAGTACGATCAGCCCGCAGTTCAACACGTCTAGCAGAGCTAAGCCGCCATATAAATGTCCCTACCCAGATCCACTTTCACACATTCCTGGGAACACAGGAGCACGGAGTGCAGATAAAGAGTATGAGTCCCAAACGTTTCCAGTGTTGTGGTTTTGGCAACATTAGATTTTTCCGATAAGGAAGAGGGTGTTTACCCTTGCTGGTTCAGCAAAGTATGCACCCATGTAGCCTTTATTTTCTTCTTGGTTTTCTTTAAGGTCAGGTTTCACAGCGGGACATAGTGAATTGTGTTCACAGATTTGCAGTACACAGAAGTATGTGTTTGTATTTCATAACGTTTGTTATTCAACAGTATATTGTACAAGCTGTTCTGTATGAAATGTGATTTAAGTTTAATTACAACATTTCATGGATTCAAACTAATAGCCAGCTAGTTGAATATTGTTGATTCATTGACATGAATCCTTGTCATAAAAACTCACAGGATACTAAAGTACTCCCGTCTGCTTCCTGTGTCTGTCCATGCTTTGCTACTTGAGTTCATTATTGCAAAGTCAGGGGTGTGGATCCTGAGAACTCTGCATCTCTTTTTGTTTTCATTTCTCCTCTGCTCCTTTTTAATCCTTTTCCAAACAAAGCAACTGCTGCTTTTGGACGTGTACTCCGCTAACGCACACAATCCTTTTAGTTTCTCACTGTTCAGAGGAAAGTGCTGGAGAACCCCCCCCCCCCCCCCCCCCCCAAAAAAAAAAAAGAAAAAAAGGCTGTCGGACTCCATCTGTGTACACGCCTAAGCTAAGCTGACATCCTGTGCAGGATGGACTTGCACTGAGCAATTATCTTGCTTCTCTTGTCAAATATTAAGACTCGGGGATGCGGCCTCTCTCTTCCACCACCCGTGGAGATAGCCAGGTTGAGCTCAGCTATATTCCCTCCCCCCTCCGTGGCTGCTCGGTGTAGCTGTTTCACATTCCCTGTTGTCTGTGCAGCCTTGTGGCTTTTGGCTGCTCGTCGGATCATCAGCTACATGGTTGCAGATGCTCATAATTACACAAGTTCAAAATGTTGCGCTGCAGGGTGGGATTGATAGTGACTGACGAAGGAGACGATTGCCAGTACATCAGTTCACTGACCTTGATCTGTCTCCATTATCCTTCTCATGCTTTTTACTTGAGCCCTGATCCTCAGTCTCACACACTGTGTATCATTGCATGTAATTACACTCTTACTCAGTTACACAAATTGTGGAAAATGATTACAGTTCCACGGAGAATCCGGTTTTGATAACTAGTACCTAAAAACCGCGTGGAGATGCTGACCTCTATCAGTGCGAGTCCTATTGCTTCATAGTCGGGCCTTTGATGTGCCTGTGCAGAGATCGACTAGTGGTATCAGGCTGCTCTTAGCCCCAGAGGCTGCAGGTCAAAATGGAGACACTTATCCTTTCCTCTCCGACTCTGGCTGCTATCACAAACGCTGGTCACCGGAGGACAAATCCGATGCAGGAACCTCACATCGATCACACAGCGTTTCATCTTCTCACATGACTTCCCCACAGCAAGGCTTTAGAAAGAAAGCGGGGAGAGCCAATCACGCTCACTCAGATGCTCATGAGTGCATGTCCTCTGTCCTCCTATCCCTCTCTATCTTTCTCTCATGCGCACGCGCACACACACACACACACACACACACACACACACACACACACACACACACACACACACATCTAACACTTAACCTCTTTCTGCCCCTCTCATTTCCTTCTTTTTTGCTCTACAGCACAGCTTTCAACAGATGCTTTAGTCTCAGGAGAGGCATGCCTCTGTTCCACACTGTACAGTGTTGCTATAAATTAATCTAAAAACCATTCACACTTGCTTTGCCAGTCGTTTAAGAACATAAAGTGCGGCCTTTTTTCCCCCTTCTTCGTTTTTATGATTCCTCACTCCATCTGCTGTGTCTCCTCTCTGTTTAAATCTTTTCATCACATGTTCGCTCTGCAGATCCTCCCCCCACCACGGCCGGCCCCAGCACCACTGCATCGCTCCTCCGCGACACCTCTGGATCCGGCACCGCCGCGGACCAGCGGATAGCCCTGTTTACCTCCCCGACCCTGGCATCCCTACCCGACAGCAGCCTGGGCACTATCATCGGCGGGGCCGTAGGCGGCGTTTTATTCCTGATTCTCTTGCTGATCCTCGGCGGGGCTTGCTTCATGCGACAGCGCAGGACCTTCCGAGGAGACTACTACACCAAACAGTACCTGGGACCCTCGGACATGCAGAAGGAGTCCCAGCTGGACGTGCTGCAGCCGCACGAGCTGCAGGAGGTCTACGGGGACAAGACGAGCAAAGGCAGCCAGGAGCTGAAACCCAAACTGGGCGGAGACATCATTTACCCCGACTACATCCCCGACCACAAGGATAGGGACGACTGGGCCGACAGAGGCGAGGTCCACCGTGGCCTCAAGGAGGGAAACTACTACCCAGATCACTACAACACCCAGAACATGCACCCCTGCGGGCCTCCTGTGCACAGCACCATAGTGGCCAACGGCTCCCCCTACCTCCCGGAGGACTGCTATGACAATGGTACAGACAGCGACTATGTGTCCCACATGGACGGATCTGTGATCTCACGCAGGGAGTGGTATGTTTGAGGAGAAGAGCGAAGGGAAGAAAAAAAACAGACGAAATTCAAACGACTGACTGAGAATGATTTAACAAGTGACAGATATAAATATCGTTAAAGGTGTTATTTCACTTAAAGGATGAATACAATTTCTCAGCTCAGTTACACAACGAGCTCTTTGAACAATACTGCTCTGCCTTGATTGTAACCACTTAACCTTAAGGACGTGTATGCGGATTGTATTAGACTTTTGTAGCTTTTCAAGGAGCTACAAATACATTGGAACGCCTCAGTGATATTATCTGTGGCTGGTATTATCAGGCTTAAAAGGCTTTGGCATACAGTGAAGTTTGGATGGATGTGAATGAGGTTTTGTATTCTGCTTGTTTGTGTCTTTAAAACAGGTCAGGTGTTCAGACCCTTGTTAGTGAAGTATTTATATCCCTGACCGACTGAGCTCTGCTCTCATAAAACCTTCCGACTTCTGTGGAATTTTTCAAAATGGTCTCTTGATTGCTTACGGCGTTTTCATACTGTTGAAATGTTTATCATGGCTGCAACTAGTATTTAAAGCAAATTTATATTGCATGTGTTGTTTAAAAACAAGATGTGTCATCAAGTAAAAGGGAAGGATTGTCAGTCACGTGATTAAAAGGGAGAATTACACTGACAAACAAACTGACTCATGCTAGTACATTACAAAGAAAAAGCTCTGCTTAGTTCTCCAGTGGCTTTCTCAAACTCGGCTTCTCTTCAGTCTGCCTGTCAGCTGACAGAGAGAGGCCACTCCCCGTGGAAGTACTTTTACTTTTAGCTTCAGTTCAGCTTATTTATTTTACAGATATCTCTCTCGTGGTTACCGTAATGACAGCACGTGTGGTTTAATACCGCAGCAAACACTTGTTGAGCAGCTACTTTTACAAGACGAGCAACTGGTGAATCTTGTTTTAAAAAAAATTTAAATAGCCCGCCGACAAAACAAATGCAGAAAATTACAGTTGTCATGCTTTGTAGGTGCATTTGTGATGAACGATTGCGTTCAGTGCTAACTGCAGTGACAAATACTTTCCATTTCCTGTGGTTGGATCACATGCATGCATGCTTTGTTTTCTCTGAATCCCTAAAGTTTAGGAAGGCAATCTAGTGCGGGAATGGCAGACTCTGCCACTACTTATAAAAACTATAGAGAGATAAATACTCCAAAAAAAATGCCTACCATAAACAGTATCAACAATGTTTTTTATGAAAATCTGAAGGTTTATAATTTCACCAAATACACTATTATCATTATTGAAATGTGTTAATCCAGTCACTTCCTTGCAGTAAAAAAGCACAACTCTGTTATTACAGTAAACATCAAAGGAAGCCTACCAGGCTTTGGCCCTCTCCACTTAGCCATGATAACAGGCTGCATCGCT